>CM059867.1:5957430-6549930 GCA_030490815.1 Acer saccharum
TAGATTTCTCTAGCAATTGTAAATTTTCTCTTTTTAAAAATAATAATAATAATAAAAGTATTTATTGAATTAAAAATATATACATTGGGCTTCAAAGGCCCATGAATCCTTTTAAATTCAGAAAAGCTCAAGAGCCAACCACGTAAGACCCTTGTCCTTGAATTCTTTTATGTTGTCTAAACGATAGAACCTCATAATCACAAAACGTAAAACTTGACTGGTTAAGTGCCCGGACATGTGACGAGAAAACTATAATAGTTATTTATGATTTTTCTATATTTTATTTTTTTTAGCAAAGAATTTTCTCTTTCTTTTTTTTTTGGTTTAAAAAAAAATAATAAAAGTATTTATTGAATCAACAAACTAAATAAATTGGGCTTCAAAGGCCCATGAATCCATTTAAATTCAGAAAAGCCCAAGAGCCCACCACATAAGATCCTTGCCTTTGAATTCTTTTATGTTGTCTAAACGACATAACATCATAAACACAAAACGTAAAATTTGACTGGTTAAGTATCCAGACACGTCACAAGAAAACTAGAATAGTCTTAACATAAGGGAATGAATAAGAATTCAGTGAATGAAAGTATAGTCCTCCAATGTGAGTGTTGCAAACTTGTATATACAACCATAGTATTGTGTTGTTGATCTTGAATATGGAATTATAGAATATCTGTGAACTTTGTTAGAATGTGGAGAATTTGTAAACTTATCAGAAACTAAGATGTTTTATATGAAGTAGACAAACAATGTACAAAAAACATTTTGTTTCGATCTGTAAATTAAGATATCTCTATGAGTGCAAGCAACCTCACGCATCTCAGCCAGCAAAATCTCTTCAAGTTACACAACCAGTCAAACTGGTTTACTTCTATTGTTGTATGATCCTTCTAATTAATGATTATACAAATTCAATCCATGAGTTCGAATTTTCTTCACAAAGTCACAACTAGGTACTTGAACAAGAGATGTCATACTCTTGTGGGACAAATCTTCATACAGAATGTGTATATAGGATGTAGGTACTTATATTCATTCGACATTTTTATATAAGTGACATGATTCATTTTATATAAGTGACATTTCTATTGTGAAATGTATATTCATTTGATATACCCAATGTTTTGTCCAATTGTTTGTTTAACTCTTTTGGGATTTTGTTGTGGTCATTTGATTTGGATATAGTTTCTTGGACATTGATCACAATCTCATTTGGCAAATCAAGCATATTTCATTTTCAAAAGAAATGTGATGTTAGTGGGTCGAACATATCTAGGGATTGGCATCGGGGAAATGGAAACTTCCAATTTAAAAATGAAAAATAATACATCATCCAAACTTCCAATTTTCCAAAGAAAAGAAATTCTACAACTTGACCTAAAAAATATAAAATAAAAACCAGTGGGGATACAATTGTAATTAGAAAAATTACCGAGGGCATCTAGAGTCCTTTTGTTTTCGCTCCCACTTGTTGCAGCGGCGCTGCAAAAATCTCCAAAGCCCTTCTCTTCTGCACCCACCAAACCACCAACAAAAAAAAAAACGCAAACTTGTGTTGATGAGGAGGAGCACACCTCCAACTCAACTCCAATCCACTCTCTTCCTCTCCCTCTTCTAACACTCAACAATCTCTCAAATCCCCTCCATGTTCGGCATCTAATCATGCTACTGATCCAGATGTAGCTGAGGTTGGGCGTCCAGTTAAAGACAAGAGTTTGAAGGAAGCTAAGAGAGGGGGTGATGGGCGTTTTTTTGATATGGAAATGGGGAGCAACAGCTCTGTTGAGTCTTCCAAGGAGGAGATGCCTTTTAAGGATAACAAGGAGCTGTCTGTAAAGTCTGAGAGATGTTTGATAAAATGACTAAGAGAGATCTGTGATAGTGACTCCATTAATGGAGATCTTTTTTATGTAATAAGCTTTTTCTATATTGAAAATCTTATCTAACAATGTTACAAGGTTCTCAGTTATATAAAAAAGATCTTAACAGAATTCAGTTTGTTACTAACAGTAACTTAACTGATTCTTAACAGCTAACTAATTTTCTTAAGATAACTAGACTATAACTAATTAACGGCTAATTAACTTTTACATCCATCACTGTTAACTTGTTTGTTGACATCAGACGAGTAGCATTGTGATGCTCTGTTTCTGTGTGCAGACTATCAGTACCTCTATATTTTTCTTTGTGCTTATCATATTGACTGGTTGATATGTTGAGTCACCAGAACACTCTTGTTTATCACTGTAGATTGGGAAGACAATGAAGGTGTTTTCAACGAATCAAAGATGAGGAATGATAAGGTTTTTTGTCTTGCTGCGAAGGGTCATGGCATGAAGTCAAGGAGCTCTAAGTATAAGTTGTCTTGGATCCTTAAATCATAACTAGCTAGCTAGGACAAGGAAGAAAAATTGATTAATTATATTTTGATGGTGGGGTCCATTGAACTTTAAAAATACATAGGGTGCGTTTGGCATGGACATGGGACAGGACAAGGTGGGACGGGACAGGACGGGACAGAACATGACATGTTGTTCTGTATTGTGTTTGGAAGGCTTGGGAGAGAACTGTGGACCATACTATTATGCGTTTGGTATGGCTGGGATAGGACAGAACAAGAGGTTCAGATGACCAGAGTACCCCTCTTATATATATAACAACATATATTATAATATTATATATTAATATATAATAATATCAAATAATAAAAAATATATATATATATTATTATTATTATTATTATTATTATTATTTGATATTATTATATATTAATATAGAATATTACATGTATTATATATATAAGATATATAGATATATATACTATTAAATATTAGTACATACAAAATATAATATATATAATAATATATATATTATATAATGTATTTAATATATATATATATATATATTATATATATAATAATAAAATATAATATATATATATTTTTATATTTATATTACAAATATATTTTATATAATATATATATTAATAATCATATTAATATATATATATCTTATATATAATAATAATGTTTAATATATCATATATATATATATATAAAATATTATTATAATATATTAAAGATTATAATATATAATATATATAGGATACATATATAGATTATTATATTTAATAATATCTAATATATTAAAGATTATAATATATATATATGATATATTGAATATTATTATAATTAGGATATAAATATACATTATTAAATATAATTATATATATATAATAATTAATTATATATAGTAATATATTTTTATATATTATATATTATTATATAATAATAATATATATAATATATAATATATTAGATATGATTGTAGTTGTTTAAAAATTTAAAGGGTTAATTGGTTTTTTTGACACTTTTTCCCTGTCATGGGACAAGTTGTCCTAGGGTCTTGGGTGGAATAATTTTTTTTTGATTTTTGTCCCACCTTGTCTGGTCCTGTCCCATGCTAAGGACGCACCAAACGTGGGACAAGAACAAATTGTCCCGCGTTATCCTGTCCCGTCCTGTGTACCAAACACACCCCATAAAGTCATCATGTATATGGGATAGGTTTCTGATTTGTATGTCTTCAAACTTATAAATTCTTTTGATGAAAAGGTCATAAAGACCGCATAAACATATAATTAACTGGAGATCTAACGACCCAATATTTTAAATAAGATTATGAATTAATTACCAAAAATATTTTAATTTTATAGTTGAAGGCCTCCAAATAAAGCTATATCATTAAGGTTCAAGTCTGATAGTAAATATCTCACATCTGGTAGTAATACCAATAAAGATCGCAATTAACCGTTTCGATCCTCAGCAGAGGGCATCAATAGTCAACAAAGGAATTGTTGAAATCTCTTCAATAGTGCACCTTGCTTTCAAAGAATGTATTATAATAAAGAGATTATTTCAATAAGGTCCACCCATAAAACGATTTCAATAAATCATTGGACCTTATTGGTTTATTACCATAAATTAAAAACTAAAAAAAAAAAAAAAAAAAAGTTTCCTTATTTAACTAAAAGATAAAAAATAGTTTAATGGAGGAAATAGTTGTGTGGAAATAGTTGTGTGGACTTTGATATTGAACGTGAATTGGGGACATGCCAAATCTACCCATTAATTCTTTATTAGCTGTATATTATTATTATGAAATTGAAATTGTATGAATTTATAAGACTTTGTGTACTTCTTTGTTATCTTTCATTCATTCAAATTGTGATATAATTTAACTATTTTGAAAATTATATTAAAAATTAGAATAAGATAATATTGTTTAATTTTTAACCTTATTATTCGATTATAATTAGTATTCATAAACTAGCTTTTGTTGCACTTCACCTCTTTACAGAATTGATAGTACACCTTACTTCCACATACCACATAAATGGGTGGTGAGGGGTTCAAAGCCCACCATACGTATTTTACAAGTATGTGTGGGGAGTTTTCTTCCCGATTGTGGGAGTAATCATCTTCCGTTATAGAAGTAAATATACAGACCACACATGTATTATTTAATCTCGATAGGTCCCAACATTCAACTATCCTATTATAATAGTTGGTTGTATAATCATTACTTTCTTAATTCTCATCTACTAAAAAAAAAGCATCAATCTTTTAATTTTCTCTTCCATAATTATAGCTAATAATTGTCGGTTTGCTAATATACCCACTTACCCACCATGACTTCACATACATCTGCATTTCCACAAAATTATTTCCTCCGTTAAAACTGTTTTGTCATTTTTTTCCTTATTCGGTTGACATACACGCCTCCACCCATCTTATTTGGGGATGAGGTTTGCTATTCCCCAAATAATTTCGTAAATTAGATAAAATATAAAGTGAAAGATAAATAATTAGAGAAGTGATGTTGTGGTAATAGGGTTAGATAAAACAATTTCTTTCAAGCATTTTCTTCCTACATAATGTGTATATAGGATGTAGGTACTTATATTCATTCGACATTTTTATATAAGTGACATTATTCATTAGGTAAATGGGGAAATGCTCCCCCCATCCCCCCATCTCCGTTTCCATTTCAATAAATTTGTGAGGAAAATGGGGAAACGGGAGTGGTCCCATATCCCCATTTTAATTTGGGGATGAAAATCATTCCCATCCCTCTCCATTTCTTCAATTTTCCTCAAAAATTTCCTCTCAAATGGAGATGGTGAAGTAGGAATTTAAATACCCAAGGATAAATGCCAATCTCTATGGCTATATCTTATTACTGTCACTCACATCACATTGCGTAATATTAATGGGCTGGACATATAAACTTGGTGCACTAAAAAAATTTATACCAAATTTATTTTATTTAAAAATAAAAAATCAATCCATCATCCAAACTTCCAATTTACCAAAGAAAAGAAATTCTACAACTTGACCTAAAAAATATAAAATAAAAACAAGTGGGGGATACGATTGTAATTAGAAAAATTACCAAGGGCATCTAGAGTCCTTTTGTTTTCGCTCCCACTTGTTGCTGCTGCGATGCAAAAATCTCCAAAGCCCTTCTTTGCTGCACGCCTGCACCCACCAAACCAACAACCAAAAAAAAAAAAAAAAAACCGCAAACTTGTGTTGATGAGGAGCACACCTCCAACTCAACTCCAATCCACTCTCTTCCTCTCCCTCTTCTAACTCTCAACAATCTCTCAAATCCCCTCCATGTTCCCACCACTTTTCACTCTCCCTGCTCAGCTATTTTTATTTTTTACTTTTTTTGAATTTTAAACAACACCAGTTGAAACCACAATCCTTGTACATATATTTGCCAATTCTTTGTTTTCAAATTCTGGGGTTTTTAAAAATCCAAACTTTTCAAGTGGGGTTTATCATTTTTTTCCTTCAATTCTAGTTTTTGTTATATTTTGATGGATTTAGCGCTTGAATAATCGATTTTCAATCGATCCAAGTTCGTTCCAGGCATCAAAATCTCGTATTTCATTCCCCGGGCCCGATGTTCAAACTTTCCAATCAAAATTTCATCCAAAATCAATCACTATCCGAGAGTTTTTGGTTCCGGGTTGTCGAAAAAGAACACATTTGAAGCTGTAACTCGCTCAAAACCGCTAAACAGAGCCAATGAGGAATTGGGGAAGAAAATCAAGTTTTGAGTCCAAATTTGGAGAATGTTAAGGTTTTGCTTAAACAGGGAGTCGTTTTGGGAGCATTGGTGTGTGGGGTGTTGATTTTTGGTTGCAAGAGAGTGTTTTCTGTGGATAGTGTAGTGAATGCAGGCTAGGGAGTGATAGGAAAGAGCATTTTGATGTTGAAGGAAGCTTGGCCGAAGCTTTCACCGGTTTTGAGACTGTTTAAAGAGCAAGGATTGATTTTGGCTGCGGTTCTGGGGTTGTCTGCGTTCTTTTCGATGGCTGAGACTTCAATCACCATGCTTTGGCCATGGAAGGTATAAAGTTCTTGACTTTATGTGCGATTCATTGGTCTTCGTTGAATGTTTTATGTATGATTTGTTACTTTTTTTGAAAAGTTTTATGTATGATTGTAATGTGACAACTTATGCATTTGAATGTTGAATGTTGAGGCTGTAAGTTGATCATGTGTTTGCAGTGTGTGATTCGATGGTTATTTTGTATCAGATTCCTGAGTTGGCTGAAAAGGAGTCTGAAGATGGTGTCTTTAAGATGCTCCGAAGTGATGTTACTCGGTTTTTGACAACTATTCCCATTGGCACAACGTACTGTTCTATTCCTTGTTATTATAACTGGTTTCATTCTCTTGAGATTGAGTTTGTGGATTATTTATTACTGTAGTTTCAATTTGTGTACTCAGTGTGGATTATTTATTTGACTAGTGGTGTTTGCTATGCCTCTAGGTCAGACCAGTGGCATGGCTTTCCTTGGTACTATATCCCGTGGGAAGAGTTGTCACATATTTATCAATGGGAATGCTAAAAACTCTTGGATTGAAAGGAAGAAGGTGCACTTAACCTCATTTTCTTTCTTTCTTTTTAGTGAACAGTTCATTGTGGTAACATTTCTTGTGACTTCCATGTCACGTTGCATCTTTTACTATTGTTTCTTTCCAATAAATTTTTATTTTCCTATTTATTATAAGATTTCAGACATCTCATACAAATGAGCTTGAAAGTGGGCTTTTGCCTTCTGGGAAAATGATTTAGACTTTAATTTGTAGGACACTATTCCTTATTGGCAATTGGCATGTCGGGCATCTTGGTGACAATTAGCATGCAGACATATTTAAGGCTCTTGTTTGAATACTAGTAGTTTTTTCCACCCTTAACCACTTAGAATATATAAATTCCAATGCAGTAAAATGCCTTCTTTCAAATGAACATATTATATAGTATTATTATTTTATCATATCACTCTTCTTATATTTATGCTTGTGTGCATAGTATTAGACATATATAATCCAGTATGTAAAATGATTGCACATAATTCCTCGTGATTTTAGTTTGTCATATCAACTGCTTTCTTAACTAGTTTTTACCCCATTCCTTTGGCACCTTTATAATTTTTTATTAGTGAGCCATATGTTACTGAAGATCAGTTGAAGCTGATGTTGCGAGGGGCAGAGTTGAGTGGGGCAATTGAGGAGGAAGAACATGTAATGGCTAACTGATTATGATTTTCCTATGTATGTATTCTTCTAATTTTTATCTTGAATACCGGTCACTTGATGCGATATAAGTCAAAGAAATCCATCAATGTTATACTTATACATGTTATAAATTCGTAATTTAATGACTTCATAAACTCATAATTTGATGTATATATTTAATGCCTCTACTTAAGCCTCCGTAGTATTGTTTGTAGGGTCTATCCTTTCGAGATTTATATATTTTTGTTGACAAATGATTACTGAGAAAAAACATCAATTAGTTCCCCCACTCTTCTGCAGTGTAAATATCATATCAGAATTGTCTCATCATGATAATTTTACAACCTATTACCTCTAGGAATCTCGTTGAAATCTCCGAGAATTTGATTTTGTTTGTTTCGTGGTTAAGGTGCTCTGATCTTAAGAATCACTTTGCAGGATATGATTGAAAATGTGTTAGAGATCAAGGATACGCATCTTAGAGAGGTGATGACACCTCTTGTTGATGTAGTTGCAATTGATGCCCGTGCATCTCTTGTTGATTTCCACAACTTGTGGGTGACTCATCAATATTCAAGGTAAATTAATTCTTAGTTCTTACATATCATGTTTCAGCAAGTGAGTTTGCATTGCAACATGTAAATAAGTTTGCCGATGTGCTTTCAGGGTGCCAGTTTTTGAGCAACGTGTTGACAATATAGTGGGTATTGCATATGCTATGGATATGCTGGATTACATTCCAAAGGTCAGAACAGTTCTGTTTCTGTTCCTTTATCTCTGAAGTTAACATTGCTTTGTTTCTTATTGCATGCGACATTCTCATAGTGTGCAGAATTAACTTTTTATTTTGAAGGGTGAGCTACAAGAAGTACTAGCGTGGGAGACATGGCTCACAAACCTGCATACTTCGTGCCCAGTAATCCTCAATACCAATTTTGGGTAGTTGCTACGTTTTGGAATGATTTACAATTGATGATTGCCTTTTATGCTAGTAGTTAGGCATGAAACTTCTCATCTCTACCCTATGCATTCTGGATGTTATTTTTTCAGTTGCTTAGAGTTCTTCTACCAAGCCCTGATCATCTCAGGCAAGCTTTGGGCTTGGCCTTGACTTGAAAGTATGAATAAGACTTGTTATTTTCTTTTATTTTAAATTTGATGAATGTTTTGCTTTATTATTTATTTGAATAAATAAGATATGTGTTTGGTTTTGTAGATTCAATGTCAGCCTGGAATCTTCTCAGAGAATTCCGTGAGAAAATATAGCTTATATAGAAAAAGGATTAATTTGCACAAATATGATCTCATAATATCACTCACAAATTAAGCTAGTAGATAGAGAGAGGGAGAGAGAAGGTTTATGTGTGGTTATGATCCCATAATAAAGGTTTCATGCACACCTTTATTATCAACTCAATCACAAACCCCGGCCACATGCACACCTAATTACAAGTGCACTCAACTCATGACCCCTAATCATTTCTCTCTCTACATATATTTCTCTCTATTTAGAATTTGTTAGTTTTTTACTAGTTAATTTATCTGCCATTTTTTATATACCGACATTTTTTTTTTATAAACGAGACCTATTAATTTTTAAATACCCAACAAGTATAGGATTTAATGGGATTTAAGGGATTTAAATACCAAAAAAGTTTCTAACATTTTTTTTAGGGGTTTTAAGGGAAGATGTGTAAATTATAGGATAATGGGTCCTTCTTTGGTCGGACAAGCCTAATATTTTTCATCTTGAGACTATTATGTGTTTGATTGCACGGAAAATGTCAAGAAGAGACACGGTGATTAATCTCTACAATTCGAATGGGAGGTGCTGCAAAGATAAAAAGTAAGCCAAAATTAAAATTAAACCTTTCTTCACTTTGTATATATATTGTGAATTTCAGCTAATTACCAATGAGTATAAGTTATAAAACCAGCTGAAGTATTCTTGAAAGACACTATTATTACTTATCAATTGCCTTGTATCAGATACAGCTATTAATTAAAGCTGGAAGTCGAGCTTGAGCTTTACACCTTTAAGCTGAAATATAAACTCTGTATTATCAGCTGAAGCTCCAACTTTACCATCTTTAGAACTCAGAGAGACATAGACTGATCATTGTTACATTCATCTTGACCAAGTCTAATATATAATTAAATTAATACCCTTCACTATTATGATGGGCCAAGGCTAACCAGTCATTTTGATATTTTGCCAGATTCTATTAATAACCATTTTTACATCTTCATTATTTAGTATGTAGGTAGAAAATTAAGAAGCAGTTTTTCTAAAATTTTTGTGAATGAGTATTTAATTAATTAAATTTTCTATTTTCTATTTATAATAATTTTGTAATAGAGTCAATAGCATGGGACACAACGGAAGAGAAGCTCAGGGACTACTTCAACAACTACGGCGAAGCTTCACAGGCCGTCATTATGCGTGACAAGACCACCGGTCGTCCCCGTGGCTTTGGCTTCGTCGTCTTCTCTGATCCCTTTGTTCTCGATCTTGCTCTCCACGAAAAACACACCATTGATGGCCGTACCGTCAGTATCCCCCTCTTTTTGCTTCTCTTCCAATGTTTGTTTTATCCATATTTTTGTAAATTCGACGAATTTGGCTTTTGTTTTTCACCTCTAGTGTTTATCAGAGTAGATTCACTACTGTTTTATTGCATTCAGTTTCTGGTTCATATCTGATGTTTCCTAATGTCTCTTTGCCTATCCATTTGATTGCTTTTAATAACCTAATCGTTCGCTAATACAAGTACACTGTCACGAGTTTATTATAGCAATGAAATTCACTCTGTAATTAATATTCTTATGGGGTTTGTTAGCATGATAATTTATCCACAATACGTGTACATATTTTTCAGCAATTTAATTTGGTTTTCCTACATTAGGTGGAGGCAAAAAGGGCTTTATCAAGAGAAGAACAACACAACTCTAGATCGGGAAATTTAAATTCTAGCAGAGGTTCTGAAGGAGGAGGAAATTTTAAAACTAAAAAGATATTTGTTGGAGGGCTGCCAACTACCTTGATTGAAGATGGATTCCGCCAGTATTTTGAAAGTTATGGTCATGTAACTGATGTTGTAGTTATGTATGACCAGAATACTCAGAGGCCTTGGGGTTTTGGATTTATCACCTTTGACTCAGAAGATGCAGTTGATAGGGTTCTACACAAGACATTCCATGAGCTGATGGGTAAACGTGTGGAGGTAAAGCGAGTCCTCCCCAAAGATGCAAATTCAGGTGGTGGGAGTCGTGGCGGAGGCTACCAAGGTTATGGTGCCTCTGGTGTGAATAATAGTACATTTGATGGTCGAATAGATGGAAATAGATTTATGCAGCCCCAAAGTACTGCGGGTGGTTTTCCATCTTATTCGGGATATGGGGCACCACGGTATGGTTACAGAGCAGCTGGCACTGGAGTTGGATATGGTGGTTATGGCGGTTATGGTATTGGTGGATATGGAGGTGCAGGCACTGGTTTTGGTGGTCCCACTGGAGCATATGGAAATTCAAATGCCGGTTATATGAGTGCGGCACCTGGTGCCTTAAAAGGTTCTTGGGGAAATCAAACTCCTTCCGGTTATGGTGCTTCAGGTTATGACAGTGGAAGTGCCGTTTCTGCTCCAACTGGTCAATCCCCTGCTGGGGCTTCTGGATATGGGAATCAAGGTTATGGATATGGTAATTATGGTGGAAGCGGTGGTCCTTATTCTGGTGGTTATGGGGCTGCTAGTGAGCGTGCTGGAAGTGGTGCAAGAGGAGAGCAAGGAAGTGGCTATGGTGACAGTAATGGCAATTCAGGGTATCCAAATGCATCCTGGAGGTCTGATTCTTCACAGACTTCTAGTGGTTACAGTGGTGGGTATGGAGGCCCTCGTTCCAGACAGGAGCAACAGCAGTGATTGGAGAAGCTTTCAACATACCCCTGCACTTCATTTCCCAGTGATACACATGACAACATATGGTGGGAATGATTGGATTGCTTGAATCTCAGTTGTAGTTTGCTGCAATGATTCTGTGCTCATATACAATGACTAGTAGTTTCAAGTTGGAAGTGATGATTTCCTTTTCAGTAGTATTTGCTCAAGCCGTAGTGTTTAACTCAAAGTTACTTGTTTTGTCTGCTGTTTTGTCTGCTTTTTTATGTGGAGCTACTTTACTTTTCCATTAATATTCAAGGCTTGTGTAGTGTTATGAGCCTTCATTATTATTATGGGTGTTGATTACATTCGTGTTTGGTGAACAACACTTTTTTAGCATTCATATTTGGAAATTTTATTGTGCTGCTGTTTACTCTTTTCTTTTAAAGCTGTTGCCTTTACTAGCAGTATTCTACTTGCTGCTTAATTTGGAGAGATTTTGAAGTGTAGTGAAGCGTTTTGATAATGTGATTAGATAGAAGTAACCGTAGTGGTATTTGACATATCATGAAGAGGCATAATTATTTTTCTCCTGTATTTGCACTTTTTGTACAGGAGAGAAATCTCATTCTAATTGGAATTTGAGGACTTAACGCTATTTGGGGTTTTGTTGCATGGACAGGAAATTAAAGTGGGATCGCATGATGATGCTTTGTTACATGATCGTTCAGGGAGATGTATGGGACCAGAGTCTTCAAAATCTCTGAACAGGTTGTGGTATGTGTAATTTTGAGGGTATTTAGCCTCTTATATTTGTTTTTTGTCTTTTCCCATTTTCTTTTCAATTATTCAATCCTATCTCTTTTAAGACATTAAATTATTCTTGGTGATGCTGATTCCTTTTTAGGAGGTTTAGTGAAAGAGGGATTGAAATCAAAAAAAAAAAAAGGTAGACCAAGAGGTCAAGTTTGCATTCAACATTTGTATTTGTATTCTCATGCATGAAAGATTTAATGTTGCACCAATTCAGTTATAACTTATAAACACATAACTTTCATATAAAGAATGAACTATAACTAATATATGACCAATTGTGAATGTATCAGGCAATTTTAACAAATTAAAATTGAAGAATAGTGATGGAAATTTCAACAAAATTTTGACGAACAATACGAAGGGAATATTAAGTTTGTACGAAGCTACCCATCTAAGACTACACGGAGAAGATATTCTCGAAGGCTCAACTGATCAAGTCCTTGGCGGATAAAAAATAAGCCCTCATTTGGCAAAACTAATCATCAACGCCCTGTACTTTTGCATTTGCTTGTTTATTTGTGTTTATTGTTAAGTGTTAAAAAAAACATGACTGCTTGATGTTTTTGCTTGTGAGCTTTGGATATTTATCTTCTAAAAGTAGGTTCAATATATGACAGATCAAAAATCCACTTTCCTTTTTTTCTTTACAGATTTGACAGAGCTGTTTGCATTAGCCGGTTGCATCCAGGTGCCTGGAAGATTCTAACCAACATTTCTTGTTTAAAAATTGTAAGAGCATGATTTTCATCGTTATAGTGTATAATGTAAAAGTTGGAACTGTGAACTTGTATCTTATGCATTACATTTTCAGAATAAAGAATTTTCAAAAAGAGATGTGTAACAGTTTACTTATAACTTTTCACTGGCAGTAAATCATTTTTTTTTTTACTCTTCAATTAGTATAACAAATGCTCCTCTAATATCAGTGAGGTACACGAAACGATCACCATGTTAAGAGAGGCCGAATGAAGCTGCCACTTTCGTTGGCCATGTTTGAAATTGTTTCTTGTCTCATCAGTGTGAAAAGATAATTTGGTTGGAAAGGGACAAACCCACAGGAAGCATATTACTCTATCTTTAGAGTAACACATCAATACAGGCCAATTTAATCTTATTTCCATTATAATCGGTTCTCTGCATATCGATCTTTTATACTAAAAAATTGGATGTAGCAATATATATGTCGCATTAATTTCCATGAGTTATGATGTTTCCATTGATATAAATCATTTAAATATTACTTTAGTCACTTGCGAAGAAGATCAAGACCGTAGAACTAGCAATTTTGAGAAGATAGACAAACAAAACAGTGCAAAACAGGAGAATATAATCTATTTTAATTTCTGCAAAACAGGACAATTCAATCACTTGGACTGGACTAGCAAAGATATTTCCTGGAAACATTATCAAGGTAAATACATTTCAATCTTATTGCCTTGTAGGAGCTGCATGCATGACTACTTCTAAATTCCAATTGCTTTGGGACCATTTTGGAAATTCCACATAGAACGTCTTGGACCAGCAAGAAAATTTGTGAGAAAAATGAAGGCATCTCCATCAGCCCCAGCTGTGTGGAGAATCTCATGGAATTCTAATATGTAGAAAAGTCTTGGATGACAATTGACAAATTATTGATGGAAGCATCTGTCATATCTTGACATTCGTTACAACTTGCTTCAAGCACATCTGCCACATTTGATGCAGTTCTTTTCTATGATCCCACCATCATTTTGCAATTTGATCTGGATTAAATATCTTGACTTGTCTAATAATATCTTGCATGGAATGGTTCTTTGCAAAACAGGACAATTCAATCACTTGGATTCAATCACTTGGACTGGACTAGCAAAGATATTTCCTGGAAACATTATCAAGGTAAATACATTTCAATCTTATTGCCTTGTAGGAGCTGCATGCATGACTGCTTCTAAATTCCAATTGCTTTGGGACCATTTTGGAAATTCCACATAGAACGTCTTGGACCAGCAAGAAAATTTGTGAGAAAAATGAAGGCATCTCCATCAGCCCCAGCTGTGTGGAGAATCTCATGGAATTCTAATATGTAGAAAAGTCTTGGATGACAATTGACAAATTATTGATGGAAGCATCTGTCATATCTTGACATTCGTTACAACTTGCTTCAAGCACATCTGCCACATTTGATGCAGTTCTTTTCTATGATCCCACCATCATTTTGCAATTTGATCTGGATTAAATATCTTGACTTGTCTAATAATATCTTGCATGGAATGGTTCTTTGCAAAACAGGACAATTCAATCACTTGGATTCAATCACTTGGACTGGACTAGCAAAGATATTTCCTGGAAACATTATCAAGGTAAATACATTTCAATCTTATTGCCTTGTAGGAGCTGCATGCATGACTGCTTCTAAATTCCAATTGCTTTGGGACCATTTTGGAAATTCCACATAGAACGTCTTGGACCAGCAAGAAAATTTGTGAGAAAAATGAAGGCATCTCCATCAGCCCCAGCTGTGTGGAGAATCTCATGGAATTCTAATATGTAGAAAAGTCTTGGATGACAATTGACAAATTATTGATGGAAGCATCTGCCATATCTTGACATTCGTTACAACTTGCTTCAAGCACATCTGCCACATTTGATGCAGTTCTTTTCTATGATCCCATCATCATTTTGCAATTTGATCTGGATTAAATATCTTGACTTGTCTAATAATATCTTGCATGGAATGGTTCTTTTCTATGATCCCATCATCGTTTTGGATCTTAGGATGAACAACTTCCACGGCACCATCCCTCAAACATTTGCAAATGGAAATCAAATGGAGGGACCATTACCACCATCTTTGGAACTGTGGTAAGTTGGAGGTTCTAGATATTGGGAATAGCATGATTAATGATACCTTTCCCCATTGGTTAGCAACTCTTCCGCAACTACAAGTTCTTATCTTGCAATCTATCAGATTCTATGGTCCTCTTACGATATAACATTGTGTTAGTAACACAATCTTATATTTCCATGACCATGCACATCATACTTTTCTCTTGTGAATTTAATGGCAGAAAATACATTTTGTGTTAGTAGCATTGCTTTTTGACAATAATTCTATGTTATCAAAACTAGTTA
This sequence comes from Acer saccharum, assembly GCA_030490815.1. Taxonomy (NCBI): domain Eukaryota; kingdom Viridiplantae; phylum Streptophyta; class Magnoliopsida; order Sapindales; family Sapindaceae; genus Acer; species Acer saccharum. The sequence goes on from CM059867.1 coordinate 5,972,834, forward strand.
ATGTTACACATATTCATATTAGAGTCTCTCAACGTTGATAACTCCTGCAGCAAATGAATATCAGTTTGTTATAATAAAAACTGAGGGACTAATGAATATTTTTCTATAAATATAAACATAATCTTTCCCACAGGGGTTGTGATTAAATTTAAGTGATGGCCCTATAGAAAAAATTGTGTGGAGCACGCAAAACAATATTACTCTATACCTACAAAAGCAATTCTGCATCATGATATCTCTATTAGATCAACCGGTGTATAAAGTGGAAATTGACTGACAAAAAAAAACTCTGCAAAACAGGACAATATAATATAATCACTTGACTAGCAAAGGGAAACATATATATCTGTAGGAAGACTAACACTGGTTACAAATTTGTCGATGAACTAGTACTTGTCTAGACCCAGCCCTTAAAAGAAATTTCCTGAAAACATTATCGAAGTAGATACATAAACAGTCTCTACTAATTGCTTTGTGAATTAGAGGTATCTCTATCAACCCCAGCTGGCTAGCTGTGTACTATAACCACGACCTATAATTTCTTTTGAGAATCTTATTGATTTGTAATTGCTTTTGCACCACTCAATTGTAAATCCACAGAGAACGTCTTAGATGAGCAAGACAATTTGTGAGAAAAATGAAGTCTTGTCTGCTACTGAGAAGACATCTCCATCATCCCCAGCTGTGTAGTGTAGTACCTAGATGGCCATTTTTTAAATCTTTGGATAATCTCAAAGAATTCTAGTTCATTTTGCACCACTTAATTGGTAAACATTGCTGTCTATAATCTATAGAAAAGTCTCCAGTGATAAAGACTTTGGTACTAAATTATTGATGGACTGCAACTGTTTTAACTACAGCTACACAATACTCTTTCATTTATCATCTTTTGTGGAAAAGTCTTGTGACAATTCTATGTAACTAAAATGACGAGATTGTATCAATCAGCCCCACTAGTGTAGTCTTTTTGACTTGTAATTGCTTCATTGTGGAAAATATTCATGACCTACATGCATGACCACTTCAAATTGCTTTGGCACCACTTTGGAAAATCCACCGAGAACGTATTGGATGTGCAACTCTATCTATTGTGGAAACGTCTTGTGACTTTGTAAATAAATAAAATGGTCCCTACTCTTATCTTGGGATTAAATTTAAACCGGAGAAGTTCTAGGTTCCAACCAATAAAATAACTTACAATTTACAAATACAGAGGAAAACAAGACCATATTCAGATAAATTCAGTATAATGAATGTTTTATCAAAAAGTTTGCTTATATAGATCAGTTTAAAGTAAACTAATTCCAATATCAGAAGATGATATTGATACAGCAGAGTGTGATTTGGTTGGAAAGTGGTGTTAATGAGTTATAGATGTGGAATGGTGCTTGGAATGATAATGGGATGTTTCGCATTTTTAATCAGAAAGCCTTAGTGGATCATAAAAATTGTTGAAAGAGAACCCAATAGAAAGGTGAGAAGGCCAAATAACAGACATAGAGGTAGAAGAAATTAGTGCCTGTGTGTAATTCTCCTTGTCCTGAACATGTATCATTGCATAAAATTGGCATGTAGAAATCTTTTGTTTTTATCAGCAAGCATTTGAACTCATAGACCATGTTTTTTGTTTCTTTTTTAAATAAAGGAATTATTTGATGAGAAATTTCTCTCTTTTATCATTCAACTTTTTTGAATTTGATTTGTATTCACATGAAGACATCACCAAGAAAGTGACTCAAAAAACTACATCAATATAGGCCACACCTTTTTCTAATATTATGTCCTGCAGGACTCATTTTCAGGCAAATACATACTCCCATATATTTCCACAAGCTCATCATCCTATTTGTCAACAACATCTTAGTGGCATTAGCAATTTGCGCATCTATTCTCTTTTACAATATCTTAGACATGGTCCATATTATATATGTATTTCATTTTCAATATGAATTTTTGGGTCTAAATTGTTTGTTTTAAAATTCCAACTGTTTATCCTTCTTTTATTTTTAAAAAAGGCTAATTGGCACTATTGTCCCCTGAACTATGCCAGACTTTGCACCTTATCCCCTATAATTTCTTTTTCGCCATTAAACCTCTTAAACTTTCATAAATTGGCAATAGATGACGGAATTGTAACGTCGTCAATTTTTCTGTCATGGTAAATTGCACTAAGTACCCCTTTTATATACATAATTGCATCAAACCGGAAAAATATAATAATATGGCATAAATACTCCTCTGACCAAATTTTAATAATCAAATTTTAAAAATAAAAATTTTAAATTTGAAATTGAAATAATGGTTAAATAATAATAAAATTTTGAACTTTTTGATAAAGAAAATTAAATAAATAGAGAAATGAAAAAAAATTAAAATTATTTAACAATTATTTAAATTATCTTTTTATTTAAATATCCTTAAATATAAACCCATATGAATATTTAAATTATTTAAAGTTATTTAAATATCCCTTAATATCACTTGTTCATTTACAATAACAAAGGTATTAATAATGTCAAAAAAAATTTAATTAAATAAATAATAATAATAATAATAAAACAATAATAATAATAATGATGATGATGATGATGATGATGATAAAACAATAACAATAATCAAATAATCAAATAGTAATTATTATAATAATGATAATATTAATATAAATAAATAATAATAGTAATATTATTTTTTATTCACAAATCCCCGCCCCGCCGGTTTGGGGTGGGTCGAGGATTTTTACCTTCCCTAGTGTAGATGCAGATTGGATGGTGAATCAAAATCCGCTCACTCTACCGGCATTTAAGATGGATGGTGGAGATCCTTGATCTCTACACCCATCAATTTTTTTTTTCTTTTTCAATTTTCTTGTAATTTCTTCTTCTTCTTCTTCTTCTTCTTCTTATTATTATTTGTAATTTGATCACCACCATGAATATTTGAGATGGATGGTGGAGATCAATCTAAATATATACCTAATTTTTTAAAATAATTTATTATTGTTGTTTATATTAGTATTATTTTTTTTATATTATTATAATCATTATTATTAATTTATTATTTTTTTATTATTATATTTATTTTATTGTATTATTATTATTATTATCATCATCATCATCATCATCATTATTTTTTATTATTATTATTATTTAATTTTTTTTGACATTATTAATACCCTTGTTATTGTAAATGAACAAGTGATAGTTAGGGATATTTAAATAAAAAAAGATAATTTAAATGATAATTCCCCTTAAATAATTTAAATATTCATCTGGATTTTATATTTAGGGATATTTAAATAAAAAAGATAATTTAAATAATTGTTAAATCAAATCAATTTTTTCATTTCTCTATTTATTTATTTTTCTTTTTCAAAAAGTTTAGAATTTTATTTTATTTAACCATTATTTCAATTTAAAATTTTTATTTTTAAAATGTGATTATTAAAATTTGGTCAGAGGGTTATTTATGGCATGTTATTATATGTTTCCGGTTTGATGCAATTATTTATATAATAGGGGTACTTAGTGCAATTTACTGTGACAAAAAAATGGGTGGCATTACAATTCCGTCACCTAATGCCAATTTATGAAAGTTCAGAAGGTTTAATGGCGAGAAAAAAAAGTATAGGGTTAAGGTGTAAATTCGGGCATAGTTCAGGGGAATAAGTGCCAAACTGCCAATTAGCCTAAATTTAAATTCGTGATGAGCCCTACCCTCACTCTATGAAACTCACACAAGAGTGGAGTTCAAAGTCTAATTACATAAACAGAGTGATTGTGGGTTACATATCTATCTGTAACACCCCAAATTCAGGACCCAATGGATTGGGATGTTATATAATTCATACCTTACAAAAACCTTAATTTATCAAATCTTGACAATTAGAACCATCAAGAATATATCCAGTTAAATACAATACCCAAACCTGATACCATTCATTTCACTAAAATCTTCAAAGTCCAAAGTCATAATACAATAACAGATGAAATTACTACTGTATCATATAAAAATCATAATACAATAACAGATGATGATCAAGAATCAAAAGGTGGTGCTATAATAAACATATTGACAACTGATTATTGGGAATGTATTGTCTGTTTGTGTGTATGTGTTTTTTTTTTTTAACAAAATCAATATAAAGATGAAACCCAGCAAAATAAAATGGCTACCTTAATTACCTGATTTGTAAGTGACACTTAAAAGCAAAATCAAAACAAATTGATAAAAGTGTTTTTTTTTTTTTTTAACAAAAAAATGGTTAATTAATTAATTAGGTCTTATTTGTAATAAAATCTCTAACCGTTTAAATAAAAAAAAATGTTAGTTAATTAATTTTATTATAATATTAGTTAAAAACATGTGAAGTTTGCGCAATTTCCCCCAAAAAAAATAAATAAATAATAAACAAAAGATAACTGATGTTGTGGTTTCTGCCAACTTTCAGTGAATAAGTGTAGGGAAATTTCAAGGCAACACGCAAAGCAAATGACGCTGCATTGCTTCCACTAGACGTTGTCAACTGGGGATTGGACCATGTCAGTAAAAAGAGTGAAAAAATAAAACTTTGACTGGAACAAGTTATTACAGAATCTGATCAGTTGCTTTTTTTCGTTTTTTGGTTTGTTTTGTTTTATATGTCACGTGAAATTGGCCTCGAACAACCCAAGAGGATGGTTCCGGATGCTATATGATGGCTAGTTTGGTCTGAAACAGTTCCTTGCATACCAATAAATTTCTGTGAAATGCATTCATATTTTAATTGTTGCATTGATTGTATGGGCTCCAATAAAATCTAAGAAGCCTAAATCATAGAGTTAGTTATTTTAGATGAGTAAACTATTAAAAAAGTAAGAGAATGATATGTCAGTGCAAGTCACATCACTAAGGGAATTTTGGAACAAAATATCGGTCCAATTAATTTAATTCTATACCAATTGACTAACAAAATGCTGAATGCATCTAACAAAAATATCAATAAGCTAGGAACCAGCTAAGAGAAGGCATCACATCACAGATTGTAAAGTTTACAATGGTGACAAATATTACTGGCTACCAGAAACAGAGTGGTGTTAGAGGCAGAGAGGTCAAAGGTCAGTTTAACTCACATTGCATCTAAGAATACAGTACAAAGCATAACATTCTTTCACATCGACAGGAACTGAAAAGGTAAATATTTTGCGCTGTTGAATGCATTTGTTATACAAACAGATTACACTGAGATCAAAATCAAAGTTACCTAGCTAGTGTAGTGTACACAATCTGTGATAAAAAAAAATGCCTAAGATACAATAGCAGGCAATAGCTTTACTGCTCTATTGGTGTACACAATCGCGCGAAGAGCCGAAGACTAAAGAAAATGATTTTACTATGGTGACAGAAATTGTTGCCAGTGCAAGAAACAGAATATTGGTCTTTGAAGCATAAAAGTTGGAGTTTTGGCTAACTGTTAGAAATCTGTATCCGAATAAAATTCTTAACTCCGAATTTATTCGGTAAATGCAATACGTAAGATTAAGATACACTGTAGCTAGCAGTTCCAACTTTCAGGTTATACACTAGAATGATGAAAATCTTTCTTTTACAGTTTTTGAATATGAAACGTTGGTTAGCATCTTCTAGGCACCTGGAGGCAACCAACCAATGCGATTAGCTCTGTCAAATCTGTAAAGAACAAAAGGAAAGTGGATTTTTGATCAAAAAATAATCATAATCTCAAAACTAGTTGAGCAAACTTTGTAAGATTGGAGTACTTACATAACAGAGAGAATGACTTGGACTTGTTAATTAATTTCTTCTTCTGCGTCTTCCAGATAGCTTTATTACCTTTCTTTCGACCATACTCACAAACCACCATGGCTTTCCCGTTGAGAATACAATATACCCAATCGACAAGCCAATCACAAGTCCACTTCCGTAACCCATCATGACGATTTTCCAATCAAACCAACTCGAGTTATCTTGTTCTTCGTGGAATATTGATATTGTTTGCTCTGATTCAGGTGGTGCATCATTTCCACATTTTTCTGATAACGGATCTCCACACAACCCCAAGTTTCCAAAATAGCTACTGTTTTCAAATGTATTGAATTGTTTCCCTTGAGGTATACGTCCCACAAGCTGGTTGTATGAGAGGTTTAAAGTCGAAAGAAACGCTAGACTTGCCAATTGTATAGGAATGTCTCCCACGAGCCTATTTGAAGAGAGATCTAGTGATTCAACCTCTGTCAAATTTTCCAAGGATAATGGAATATGACCTATTAGACTGTTATGAGAAAAGTTGAGAACTATGAGAGAATTCAACTTTCCTACTACATCAGGAATTCGTCCTTTAAACTTGTTACAAGACACATCGATAGTAGTGAAAATAGTTAGAATTCTCTCCATTTCAATATCAACTCCTTTCATTGTCACTATCACTGAATCAAAATAAGAATCATTTCCCACATATCTCCTTTCAGCACTAATGTTTTTCCCACTCATCATAGCTTTAAATCTTTTGAAAAATCTCGTTCGCAAAGGACCAGTGAACCCATTGTGAGAGAGGTCAAGAAGTCGCAACTTAGAGAAGGGTTGTCTTGTTCTTGAATTGCTAAGAGGACCATGGAATCTATTAGATCGTAGTATAAGAACTTGTAGTTGCGGAATAACTGCTAACCAATGGGGAAAGGTATCATTAATCATGTTATTCCCAACATCTAGGAGTTCCAAGTTACCACAGTTGACCAAAGAAGGTGGTAATGATCCCTCCAATCTATTGCCATTGAGATTCAGAGCCTTCAATTGATTGCCATTTGAAAATGTTTGAGGGATGTTGCCGTGGAAGCTGTTCATCCTTAGATCCAAAACCAAGATAGTTGTAGAATTTCCAAGACATCGTGGAACCTCTCCATATAAGCTATTATTAGCCAAGTACAGACCTCTTAGTGAGCTCAAATTGCAAAATGATGAAGGGATGGGTCCGGTCAATATGTTGTGTGAAACTGAAAAGAATTGAAATGAATTACTTTGAAATTCATAAATACGGTCAGTTAGTTGGTTATTGCTAAGGTCCATGCAAACCAATAATGGTCCAGACCCAAAAGAATCAAACTAAATTTGGGCAGGCCCAGGTCCAAGCTTGAGAGAAACTAAATTTGTTGCCTGACTATTATTTAAAAAAAAAAAAAAAAAAAAAAAAAGCCTGTTCTGTCATCACTCATCAGTCATCCTAAGTAGGAGAAAAACTTCAGTGGGACGGTCCCAGTGACGTGGATATGGGACTGTTCAATCAGAGCACGCCACATATACAATAGGAGAATATATGGCACACTTGTTGCACACTTATGGCGTGCTCTGATTGGACGGTCCCATATCCACGTCAATGGGACCGTCCCACTAAAGTTTTTCTCCCTAAGTAGCTACGTGTGATGTGTTAGAAAATAGAAATAAAAATAAATAAATAAATAAATAAAAGAAAAGGGAGGAGAGGGAGGAGAAGCTCGTGAAAGGCAAAAACAAAATAAAACAGAGAGAAGAAAAGAGAACCGGAGAGCTTGAGAGAGAGATGGACCAGAAAGGCAACCAGACCAGGAAAGAGAGATATGAGAAAATAAAATGAGAAAAAACAAGAGAGAGAACAAGAAGAAATACAGTGGCTAAGGTATGTCAAACTTGGCCTGAAAAGTTGGAAGAAGAGTGTTAAGGTATGATAAACTTGGGATTGAGAGGTTAAGGTATGGTGAATCGAATCAAAATCAGAAGGAATTGAAGTCATTAAAAGCAAGACTGTTGGAAGGTATACTTCCCTGAAGCCCACCACAAGTGAGATAAAGGCTGATCACAACAAGAATAATCACCTGATGAATAATACTAAAAGGAAAAGAGTTGCTTAAAGTTGAGCAATACACAACTCTGTGAATGCAACAGAACAGTTCAAAACAGACTAGTTGATAACTCCACTTTTTTGAATGAATTGATTACCTTCAACCACTTCAAGCTTCGAATGGAGGCCTAGTTCTGGTGGCAAGACTCCACTCAAATTGTTGTTGAACACCTGAAAATTTAACAGGTTTGGGATCAGACCGACACTTGACGGTATCTCTCCCGTTAACTGGTTCAAAAACAGATACAGCTGCTGCAAATTCTGTAACTTGCCGAAATCTTCCGGTACCGAACCCGTCAAATTATTCTCAGAAAGATTAATATGGACCAAGTTTAAAGTTTCAACAGTTTTTGGAATCTTACCGGACAGTCTATTTCGGTGGAGACACAGTTTCGTCAAATTCTTGAACATAAACAACCCAATAGGAATTTTACCATCCAAGTGGTTATTTGACAAATCCAGGATTTCAAGACTCGAAAGATTGTTGAAACTATCCGGAATTTCGCCAATCAAGTTCGCTTCCGCAAAATACAGAGCTGTCAAGTTCTTCAATTTACCAAATTCAACTGGAATTTTTGCAGGCACGAACTTATCGTTAAAGGCCAGAGCCAGTATTCGTAGATTCGACAAGTTGCCAATTTCTACCGGAAATGTGCCGCTGAACTCATTTTGATCGAGATACAACACCTGCAACTCCGATAATCGGCCTATAGCAGGCGGTATATTGCCCGAAAAATTGTTGGATCCAAGGTCTATGAACTGCAAACTGGAAATCCGGTAGATATCATCCGGTATCGGACCCACGAAATAGTTTGAAAACAGGTCGAGTACTTGAAGCTTGGTGCAGTTGTACAATTGTCTTGGAAACTCCCCTGGAATGAAATTATAGCTCAGGTTAAGCTTGATTAGATTTTTAAGGTCACATATTGTTGCTGGGATTTTCTGGGTGATGTTTTTGTTTGGGAGCAATATTTCGGTGACCGAATCTCCGGTACAGACAATCTCGGGCCAGTCACATGGTGATGACGTGGAGTTCCAGGATTGGAGGGACGGTGGATTGCCGAGTTGTGGTTTGAGTAGTTTAAGGAGGAGGGTCTGTTCATCAGCGGTTTGATGATTTTGTGGAATTACCTGCAAGGGTAGGGAGATTAGGAGGAGGATGAAGAATGGGAGTTGCGACATTTCACATTTGTGTGGAAACCGGAGGATGAGATGGTTATATATAGACGAAAATGGCACAAATTCTTGGTCATCCTCATCAACAAATTGGCACAAGGTCTTTGTCATCTTCAGATAAGAAATTGAAGGCATCTGGAATGTGTCGCACAATAAAAACCAATTCATCTAGAATGTTTTCAATCTTTGTCGTGGACGACAGGATATAAAGCTATAATAGTTATTTATGATTTTTCTATGTTTTATTTTTTTTAGCAAAGAATTTTCTCTTTCTTTTTTTTTGGTTTAAAAAATAATAATAAAAGTATTTATTGAATCAACAAACTAAATAAAGTGGGCTTCAAAGGCCCATGAATCCATTTAAATTCAAAAAAGCCCCATAGCCCACCACATAAGACCTTTGTCCTTAAATTCTTTTATGTTGTCTAAACGACAGAACATCATAAACACAAAATATAAAACTTGATTGGTTAAGTGTTCGGACACGTTACGAGAAAACTAGAATAGTTATAACATAAGGGAATGAATAAGAATTCAGTGAATGAAAGTATAGTCCTCCAATGTGAGTGATGCAAACTTGTATATACAACCACAGTATTGTGTTGTTGATCTAGATTATGGAATTATAGAATATCTGTGAATTTTGTCAGAATGTGGAGAATTTGTAAACTTATCAGAAATTAAGATGTTTTATATGAAGTAGACAAACAATGTACAAAAAACATTTTGTTTCGATCTGTAAATTAAGATATCTCTATGAGTGCAAGCAACCTCACGCATCTCAGCCAGCAAAATCTCTTCAAGTTACACAACCACTCAAACTGGTTTACTTCTAATGTTGTATGATCCTTCTAATTAATGATTATACAAATTCAATCAATGAGTTCGAATTTTCTTCACAAAGTCACAACTAGGTACTTAAACAAGAGATGTCATACTCTTGTGGGACAAATCTTCGTACAAAATGTGTATATAGGATGTAGGTACTTATATTCATTCAACATTTTTTATATAAGTGACATGATTCATTTTATATATGTGACATTTCTATTGTGAAATGTATATTCATTTGATATACCCAACGTTTTGTCCAATTGTTTGTTTAACTCTTTTGGGATTTTGTTGTGGTAATTTGATTTGGATATAGTTTCATGGACATTGATCACAATCTCATTTGACAAATCAAGCATATTTCATTTTCAAAAGAAATGTGATATTAATGGGTCGAACATATAAACTTATATCTAGGGATTGGCATTAGGGAAATAGAAACTTCCAATTTAAAAATAAAAAATCAATCCATCATCCAAACTTCCAATTTTCCAAAGAAAAGAAATTCTACAACTTGACCTTAAAAATATAAAATAAAAACCAGTGGGGATAGAATTGTAATTAGAAAAATTACCAAGGGCATCTAGAGTCCTTTTGTTTTCGCTCCCACTTGTTGCTGCTCCGCTGCAAAAATCTCCAAAGACCTTCTCTGCTGCACGCCTGCACCCAACAAACCACCAACAAAAAAAAAAAAAAAAAAAAAAAAAAAAAAAAAACGCAAACTTGTGTTGATGAGGAGGAGCACACCTCCAACTAAACTCCAATCCACTCTCTTCCTCTCCCTCTTCTAACACTCAACAATCTCTCAAATCCCCTCCATGTTCGGTATCTAATCATGCTACTGATCCAGATGTAGCTGAGGTTGGACGCCCAGTTAAAGACAAGAGTTTGAAGGAAGCTAAGGGAGGGGGTGATGGGCGTTTTTTTGATATGGAAATGGGGAGCAACAGCTCTGTTGAGTCTTCTAAGGAGGAGATGCCTTTTAAGGATAACAAGGAGCTGTCTGTAAAGTCTGAGAGATGTTTGATAAAATGACTAAGAGAGATCTGTGATAGAGACTCCATTAATGGGGATCTTTTTTATGTATTAAGCTTTTTCTATATTGAAAATCTTATCTAACAATGTTACAAGGTTCTCATTTAAATGACTAAGAGAGATCTTAACAGAATTCAGTTTGTTACTAACAGTAACTTAACTGGTTCTTAACAGCTAACTAATTTTCTTAAGACTATAACTCACGGCTAATTAGCTTTTCCATCCATCACTGTTAACTTGTTTGTTGACATCAGACGAGTAGCATTGTGATGCTCTATTTCTGTGTGCAGACTATCAGTATCTCTGATATTCTTCTTTGTGCTTATCATATTGACTGGTTGATATGTTGAGTCACCATAACACTCTTGTTTATCACTGTAGATTGGGAAGGCAATGAAGTTGTTTTCAACGATTCAAAGATGAGGAATGATAAGGTTTTTTGTCTTGCTGCAAAGGGGCCTGAAGCTTCAAATAATGCAACTGAGGTACAAAGATACCCATTTCTAGGTAGTGAATTTCTTAATATGAATATTCAATTTCTTCAAAAATAATTGTTTTAATTAGGTGGTCATCGAAAAGTGAAATGGAAAGGTGAGACATAACTAGGGCCGGGTATACTGTCAATGATATTTGTTTGAATCAGGATTAGCTAGCTAAGACATGGAAGAAAAATTGATTAATTATATTTTGATAGTGGGGTCCATTGAACTTTAAAAATGCATAAAGTCATCGTGTATATGAGATAGGCTTATGATTTATATGACTTCAAACTTTTATAAATTCTTTTGATGAAAAGGTCCTAAACATATAATTAATTGGAGATCTAACGACCCAATATTTTAAATAAGATAATGAATTAATTACCAAAAATATTTTAATTTTATGGTTGGAGGCCTCAAAATGAAGCTATATCATTAGAGTTCAAGTCTTATAGTAAATATCTCACATCTGGTAGTAATACCAGTAAAGATCGCAATTAACAATTTCAATCCTTAGCAGATCGAGAGCATCAATATTCAATAGTCAACAAAGGAATTGTTGAAATCTCTTCAATAGTGCACCTTGGTTTCAAAGAATGTATTATAATAAAAAGATTATTTCAATAAGGTCCATTGATAAAGCGATTTCAATAAATCAGTGGACCTTATTGGTTTATTACCAACAACATCAACAACAACAACAACAACAAAAAAAAAAAAAAAAAAAAAGTTTCATGGAGGAAATAGTTGTGTGGAAATGCATGCAGATGTATGTGGTCTTTGATATTGAAAATAGTTGTGTGGAGATGCATGCAGATGTAATTGGGGGCATGCCAAATCTACCCATTAATTCTTTATTGAGTGATTCTATGCGCAGCCGGGGTCGCGCAACCTTTACGGCCCCGTAGTGCAATTTTTGTAAAAAACATGTGGGGTCCATGCATTTAATACGTGGGACCTACATGTTTTTTTTTCAAAAATGCACTACGGGGCCGCAAAGGTTGCGCGACCCCGGTTGCACAAATCATTTCTCTTCTTTATTAGTTGTATGTAGACTTTTGATTTTTTCTAATTCCTGTAGATATTATTATTATGAAATTGAAATTGTAAGACTTAGTGTACTTCTTTGTTATCTTTCATTCATTCAAATTGTTATATAATTTAATTATTTTAAAAATTATATTAAAATTAGAATAAGATTATATTGTTTAATTTTTAACCTTATTATTCGATTATAATTAGTATTCATAAACTAACTTTTGTCGCACTTCACCTCTTTACAGAGTTTGGTAGTGCACCTTACTTCCACATAAGTAGGTGGTGAGGAGGAAATCCCACTATGCGTATTTTACAAGTATGTGTGGGGAGTTTTCTTCCCTAGTTGTGGGAGTAATTATCTTCTGTTATAGAAGTAGATATCTAGACCATAAATGTATTATTTAATCTCGATAAGTCCCAATAGTCCTAACTCTTCTATTATAATAGTTTGTTGTATAATCATTACTTTCTTAATTCTCATCTACTAAAAAAACTAAAAAAAAGCATCAATCTTTTAATTTTCTCTTCCATAATATATAGCTAATAATTGTCGGTTTGCTAATATATACCCAGTTACCCACCATGATTCCACATACATCTGCATTTCCACAAAATTATTTCCTCCGTTAAAAACTGTTTTGTCATTTTTTTCCTTACTCAGTTGACACACACACCTCCACCCATCTTATTTGGGGATGAGGTTTGCTAAATAAGGTACTTAAACAAGAGATGTCGTACTCTTGTGGGACAAATCTTCCGTACAAAATGTGTATATAAGATGTAGGTACTTATATTCATTCGACATTTTTATATAAGTGACATGATTCATTTTATGTAAGTGACATTTCTATTGTGAAATGTATATTCATTTGATATATCCAATGTTTTGTCCAATAGTTTGTTAAAGTCTTTTTGGGATTTTGTTGTGGTCATTTGATTTGGATATAGTTTCATGGACATTGATCACAATCTCATTTGGCAAATCAAGCATATTTTATTTTCAAAAGAAACGTGATATTAATGGGTGGAACATATAAACTTATATCTAGGGATTGGCATTGGGGAAATGGAAACTTCCAATTTAAAAATAAAAAATAATCCATCATCCAAACTTCCAATTTTCCAAAGAAAAGAAATTCTACAACTTGACCTAAAAAATATAAAATAAAAACCAGTGGGGATACAATTGTAATTAGAAAAATTACCGAGGGCATCTAGAGCCCTTTTGTTTTCGCTCCCACTTGTTGCTGCTGCGCTGCAAAAATCTCCAAAGCCCTTCTCTGCTGCACCCACCAAACCACCAAAAAAAAAATAATAATAAAACGCGAACTTATGTTGATGAGGAGCACACCTCCAACTCAACTCCAATCCACTCTCTTCCTCTCCCTCTTCTAACACTCAACAATCTCTCAAATCCCCTCCATGTTCGGCATCTAATCATGCTACTGATCCAGATGTAGCTGAGGTTGGGCGTCCAGTTAAAGACAAGAGTTTGAAGGAAGCTAAGAGAGGGGGTGATGGGCGTTTTTTTGATATGGAAATGGGGAGCAACAGCTCTGTTGAGTCTTCTGAGGAGGAGATGCCTTTTAAGGATAAATAATTTTCTGTTAGTTTGTTACTAACAGTAACTTAACTGATTCTTAACAGCTAACTAATTTCTTAAGATAACTAGACTATAACTAATTAACGGCTAATTAACTTTTACATCCATCACTGTTAACTTGTTTGTTGACATCAGACGAGTAGCATTGTGATGCTCTGTTTCTGTGTGCAGACTATCAGTACCTCTATATTTTTCTTTGTGCTTATCATATTGACTGGTTGATATGTTGAGTCACCAGAACACTCTTGTTTATCACTGTAGATTGGGAAGACAATGAAGGTGTTTTCAACGAATCAAAGATGAGGAATGATAAGGTTTTTTGTCTTGCTGCGAAGGGTCATGGCATGAAGTCAAGGAGCTCTAAGTATAAGTTGTCTGTCTTGGATCCTGAGGAGGAGATTACTAAGATTATCGACTTGGGTTCAGCTTTGGGATTTGATTTCGATGATAAGGAAGTGAGGATGTCTGATGTCATTGTTTTCTTTTTCTGTTTTGCATGGGTGGGTTCTGCTTTGTTTGTGGTTGCTGGTTATAGTGTTTGGCTGGTGTTCTAGCTTTATCGGTTTTGGACGGGTTGTTTTCCTTTGTGTTTTGTTTGTTCGTTTGGGTGTATCTTAACTCTTAACCCGTTTGGTGGCTTGTTGTTTGCTTGCTCGTGGGTTTTTGGGCCCTTGGAATAAAGTTAACTTGCAGTTCAAAAAAAAGAATGTACATGTGTTATCATGAATTAAGTAGCAACATAATAATATCAAATAATATATATATATATATATAATATATATAATGTTATATATATATATATATATATATATATATTATTATTATTATTATTATTTGATATTATTATATATTAATATAGAATATTACATGTATTATATATATAATAATATGATATATTATATTATTATATATAGATATATATAATATTAAATATTAGTACATACAAAATATAATATATATAATAATATATATATTATATAATGTATTTAATATATATATATATATATATATATATATGTTACAATATATATTATTATATATAATAATAAAATATAATATATATATTTTTTATATTTATATTACAAATATATTTTATATAATATATATATTAATAATACATATTAATATATATATATATATATATCATATATATTATGTGTTAATATATATATATATATATATATATATCTTATATATAATAATAATGTTTAATATATCATATATATATATATATATATATATATATATATATACATATTAAAGATTATAATATATAATATATATAGGATACATATATAGATTATTATATTTAATAATATCTAATATATTAAAGATTTATGATATATTGAATATTATTATACTTAGGATATATATATATATATATATATATATATTATTAAATATAATTATATATAATAATATATTTTTATATATTATATATTATTATATATAATAATATAATATAATATATTTAATATTATATATGTAATTATAATATATATATAATATATAATATATTAGACATGATTGTAGTTGTTTAAAAATTTAAAGGGTAAATTGATTTTTTTGACACTTTTTCCATGCCATGGGACAAGTTGTCCTAGGGTCTTGGGTGGAATAATTTTTTTTGATTTTTGTCCCACCTCGTCTGGTCCTGTCCCATACTAAGGACGTGCCAAACGTGGGACAAGAACAAATTGTCCCGCGTTATCCTGTCCCGTCCTGTGTACCAAACGCACCCCATAAAGTCATCATGTATATGGGATAGGTTTCTGATTTGTATGTCTTCAAACTTATAAATTCTTTTGATGAAAAGGTCATAAAGACCGCATAAACATATAATTAACTGGAGATCTAACAACCCAAAATTTTAAATAAGATAATGAATTAATTACCAAA
Organism: Acer saccharum; assembly: GCA_030490815.1. Classification (NCBI taxonomy): domain Eukaryota; kingdom Viridiplantae; phylum Streptophyta; class Magnoliopsida; order Sapindales; family Sapindaceae; genus Acer; species Acer saccharum. Next base: position 5,988,759 of record CM059867.1, read on the forward strand.
AATATTTTAATTTTATAGTTGAAGGCCTCCAAATAAAGCTATATCATTAAGGTTCAAGTCTGATAGTAAATATCTCACATCTAGTAGTAATACCAATAAAGATCGCAATTAACCGTTTCGATCCTCAGCAAAGGGCATCAATAGTCAACAAAGGAATTGTTGAAATCTCTTCAATAGTGCACCTTGCTTTCAAAGAATGTATTATAATAAAGAGATTATTTCAATAAGGTCCACTGATAAAACGATTTCAATAAATCATTGGACCTAATTGGTTTATTACCATAAATTAAAAACTAAAAAAAACAAAAAAAGTTTCCTTATTTAACTAAAAGATAAAAAATAGTTTAATGGAGGAAATAGTTGTGTGGAAATAGTTGTGTGGACTTTGATATTGAACGTGAATTGGGGACATGCCAAATCTACCCATTAATTCTTTATTAGTTGTATGTGGACTTTTGATTTTTTCTAATTCCTGTGTATATTATTATTATGAAATTGAAATTGTATGAATTTATAAGACTTTGTGTACTTCTTTGTTATCTTTCATTCATTCAAATTGTGATATAATTTAACTATTTTAAAAATTATATCAAAAATTAGAATAAGATAATATTGTTTAATTTTTAACCTTATTATTCGATTATAATTAGTATTCATAAACTAGCTTTTGTTGCACTTCACCTCTTTACAGAATTGGTAGTACACCTTACTTCCACATACCACATAAATGGGTGGTGAGGGGTTCAAAGCCCACCATATGTATTTTACAAGTATGTGTGGGGAGTTTTCTTCCCGGTTGTGGAAGTAATCATCTTCTGTTATAGAAGTAAATATCCAAACCACACATGTATTATTTAATCTCGATAGGTCCCAACATTCAACTATCCTATTATAATAGTTGGTTGTATAATCGTTACTTTCTTAATTCTCATCTACTAAAAAAAAAAAAGCATCAATCTTTTAATTTTCTCTTCCATAATTATAGCTAATAATTGTCGGTTTGCTAATATACCCAGTTACCCACCATGACTTCACATACATCTGCATTTCCACAAAATTATTTCCTCCGTTAAAACTGTTTTGTCATTTTTTTCCTTATTCGGTTGACATACATGCCTCCACCCATCTTATTTGGGGATGAGGTTTGCTATTCCCCAAATAATTTCGTAAATTAGATAAAATATAAAGTGAAAGATAAATAATTAGAGAAGTGATGTTGTGGTAATATGGTTAGATAAAACAATTTCTTTCAAGCATTTTCTTCCTACATAATGTATATATAGGATGTAGGTACTTATATTCATTCGACATTTTTATATAAGTGACATTATTCATCAGGTAAATGGGGAAATGCTCCCCCCATCCCCCCATCTCCGTTTCCATTTCAATAAATTTGTGAGGAAAATGGGGAAACGGGAATGGTCCCATATCCCCATTTTAATTTGGGGATGAAAATCATTCCCATCCCTCCTAATTTCTTCAATTTTCCTCAAAAATTTCCTCTCAAATGGAGATGGTGAAGTAGGAATTTAAATACCCAAGGATAAATGCCAATCTCTATGGCTATATCTTATTACTGTCACTCACATCACATTGCGTAATATTAATGGGCTGGACATATAAACTTGGTGCACTAAAAAAATTTATACCAAATTTATTTTATTTAAAAATAAAAAATCAATCCATCATCCAAACTTCCAATTTACCAAAGAAAAGAAATTCTACAACTTGACCTAAAAAATATAAAATAAAAACAAGTGGGGGATACGATTGTAATTAGAAAAATTACCAAGGGCATCTAGAGTCCTTTTGTTTTCGCTCCCACTTGTTGCTGCTGCGCTGCAAAAATCTCCAAAGCCCTTCTTTGCTGCACGCCTGCACCCACCAAACCACCAACCAAAAAAAAAAAAAAAAACCGCAAACTTGTGTTGATGAGGAGCACACCTCCAACTCAACTCCAATCCACTCTCTTCCTCTCCCTCTTCTAACTCTCAACAATCTCTCAAATCCCCTCCATGTTCCCACCACTTTTCACTCTCCCTGCTCAGCTATTTTTATTTTTTATTTTTTTTGAATTTTAAACAACACCAGTTGAAACCACAATCCTTGGACATATATTTGCCAATTCTTTGTTTTCAAATTATGGGGTTTTTAAAAAATCCAAACTTTTCAAGTGGGGTTTATCATTTTTTTTCCTTCAATTCTAGTTTTTGTTATATTTTGATGGATTTAGCGCTTGAATCATCGATTTTCAATCGATCCAAGTTCGTTCCAGGCATCAAAATCTCGTATTTCATTCCCCGGGCCCGATGTTCAAACTTTCCAATCAAAATTTCATCCAAAATCAATCACTATCCGAGAGTTTTTGGTTCCGGGTTGTCGAAAAAGAACACATTTGAAGCTGTAACTCGCTCAAAACCGCTAAACAGAGCCAATGAGGAACTGGGTTGTGAAGAAAATCAAGTTTTGAGTCCAAATTTGGAGAATGTTAAGGTTTTGCTTAAACAGGGAGTCGTTTTGGGAGCATTGGTGTGTGGGGTGTTGATTTTTGGTTGCAAGAGAGTGTTTTCTGTGGATAGTGTAGTGAATGCAGGCTAGGGAGTGATAGGAAAGAGCATTTTGATGTTGAAGGACGCTTGGCCGAAGCTTTCACCGGTTTTGAGACTGTTTAAAGAGCAAGTATTGATTTTGGCTGCGGTTCTGGGGTTGTCTGCGTTCTTTTCGATGGCTGAGACTTCAATCACCATGCTTTGGCCATGGAAGGTATAAAGTTCTTGACTTTATGTGCGATTCATTGGTCTTCGTTGAATGTTTTATGTATGATTTGTTACTTTTTTTGAAAAGTTTTATGTATGATTGTAATGTGACAACTTATGCATTTGAATGTTGAATGTTGAGGCTGTAAGTTGATCATGTGTTTGCAGTGTGTGATTCGATGGTTATTTTGTATCAGATTCGTGAGTTGGCTGAAAAGGAGTCTGAAGATGGTGTCTTTAAGATGCTCCGAAGTGATGTTACTCGGTTTTTGACAACTCTTCCCATTGGCACAACGTACTGTTCTATTCCTTGTTATTATAACTGGTTTCATTCTCTTGAGATTGAGTTTGTGGATTATTTATTACTGTAGTTTCAATTTGTGTACTCAGTGTGGATTATTTATTTGACTAGTGGTGTTTGCTATGCCTCTAGGTCAGACCAGTGGCATGGCTTTCCTTGGTACTATATCCCGTGGGAAGAGTTGTCACATATTTATCAATGGGAATGATAAAAGCTCTTGGATTGAAAGGAAGAAGGTGCACTTAACCTCATTTTCTTTCTTTCTTTTTAGTGAACAGTTCATTGTGGTAACATTTCTTGTAACTTCCATGTCACGTTGCATCTTTTACTATTGTTTCTTTCCAATAAATTTTTATTTTCCTATTTATTATAAGATTTCAGACATCTCATACAAATGAGCTTGAAAGTGGGCTTTTGCCTTCTGGGAAAATGATTTAGACTTTAATTTGTAGGACACTATTCCTTATTGGCAATTGGCATGTCGGGCATCTTGGTGACAATTAGCATGCAGACATATTTAAGGCTCTTGTTTGAATACTAGTAGTTTTTTCCACCCTTAATCACTTAGAATATATAAATTCCAATGCAGTAAAATGCCTTCTTTCAAATGAACATATTATATAGTATTATTATTTTATCATATCACTCTTCTTATATTTATGCTTGTGTGCATAGTATTAGACATATATAATGCAGTATGTAAAATGATTGCACATAATTCCTCGTGATTTTAGTTTGTCATATCAACTGCTTTCTTAACTAGTTTTTACCCCATTCCTTTGGCACCTTTATAATTTTTTATTAGTAAGCCATATGTTACTGAAGATCAGTTGAAGCTGATGTTGCGAGGGGCAGAGTTGAGTGGGGCAATTGAGGAGGAAGAACATGTAATGGCTAACTGATTATGATTTTCCTATGTATGTATTCTTCTAATTTTTATCTTGAATACCGGTCACTTGATGCGATATAAGTCAAAGAAATCCATCAATGTTATACTTATACATGTTATAAATTCGTAATTTAATGACTTCATAAACTCATAATTCGATGTATATATTTAATGCCTCTACTTAAGCCTCCGTAGTACTGTTTGTAGGGTCTATCTTTTCGAGATTTATATATTTTTGTTGACAAATGATTACTGAGAAAAAACATCAATTAGTTCCCCCACTCTTCTGCAGTGTAAATATCATATCAGAATTGTCTCATCATGATAATTTTACAACCTATTACCTCTAGGAATCCCGTTGAAATCTCCGAGAATTTGATTTTGTTCTTTGTTTCGTGGTTAAGGTGCTCTGATCTTAAGAATCACTTTGCAGGATATGATTGAAAATGTGTTAGAGATCAAGGATACGCATCTTAGAGAGGTGATGACACCTCTTGTTGATGTAGTTGCAATTGATGCCCGTGCATCTCTTGTTGATTTCCACAACTTGTGGGTGACTCATCAATATTCAAGGTAAATTAATTCTTAGTTCTTACATATCATGTTTCAGCAAGTGAGTTTGCATTGCAACATGTAAATAAGTTTGCCGATGTGCTTTCAGGGTGCCAGTTTTTGAGCAACGTGTTGACAATATAGTGGGTATTGCATATGCTATGGATATGCTGGATTACATTCCAAAGGTCAGAACAGTTCTGTTTCTGTTCCTTTATCTCTGAAGTTAACATTGCTTTGTTTCTTATTGCATGCGACATTCTCATAGTGTGCAGAATTAACTTTTTATTTTGAAGGGTGAGCTACAAGAAAGTACTAGCGTGGGAGACATGGCTCACAAACCTGCATACTTCGTGCCCGGTAATCCTCAATACCAATTTTGGGTAGTTGCTATGTTTTGGAATGATTTACAATTGATGATTGCCTTTTATGCTAGTAGTTAGGCTTGAAACTTCTCATCTCTACCCTATGCATTCTGGATGTTATTTTTTCAGTTGCTTAGAGTTCTCTTACCAAGCCCTGATCATCTCAGGCAAGCTGTGGGCCTGGCCTTGACTTGAAAGTATGAATAAGACTTGTTATTTTCTTTTATTTTAAATTTGATGAATGTTTTGCTTTATTATTTATTTGAATAAATAAGATATGTGTTTGGTTTTGTAGATTCAATGTCAGTCTGGAATCTTCTCAGAGAATTCCGTGAGAAAATATAGCTTATATAGAAAAAAGATTAATTTGCACAAATATGATCTCATAATATCACTCACAAATTAAGCTAGTAGATAGAGAGAGGGAGAGAGAAGGTTTATGTGTGGTTATGATCCCATAATAAAGGTTTCATGCACACCTTTATTATCAACTCAATCACAAACCCCGGCCACATGCACACCTAATTACAAGTGCACTCAACTCATGACCCCTAATCATTTCTCTCTCAACATATATTTCTCTCTATTTAGAATTTGTTAGTTTTTTACTAGTTAATTTATCTGCCATTTTTTATATACCGACATTTTTTTTTTATAAACGAGACCTATTAATTTTTAAATACCCAACAAGTATAGGATTTAATGGGATTTAAGGGATTTAAATACCAAAAAAGTTTCTAACATTTTTTTTAGGGGATTTAAGGGAAGATGTGTAAATTATAGGATAATGGGTCCTTCTTTGGTCGGACGATCCTAATATTTTTCATCTTGAGACTACTATGTGTTTGATTGCACGGAAAATGTCAAGAAGAGACACGGTGATTAATCTCTACAATTCGAATGGGAGGTGCTGCAAAGATAAAAAGTAAGCCAAAATTAAAATTAAACCTTTCTTCACTTTGTATATATATTGTGAATTTCAGCTAATTATCAATGAGTATAAGTTATAAAACCAGCTGAAGTATTCTTGAAAGACACTATTATTACTTATCAATTGCCTTGTATCAGATACAGCTATTAATTAAAGCTGGAAGTCGAGCTTGAGCTTTACACCTTTAAGCGGAAATATAAACTCTGTATTATCAGCTGAAGCTCCAACTTTACCATCTTTAGAACTCAGAGAGACATAGACTGATCATTGTTACATTCATCTTGACCAAGTCTAATATATAATTAAATTAATACCCTTCACAATTATGATGGGCCAAGGCTAACTGGTCATTTTGATATTTTGCCAGATTCTATTAATTACCATTTTTACATCTTCATTATTTAGTATGTAGGTAGAAAATTAAGAAGCAGTTTTTCTAAAATTTTTGTGAATGAGTATTTAATTAATTAAATTTTCTATTTTTTATTTATAATAATTTTGTAATAGAGTCAATAGCATGGGACACAACGGAAGAGAAGCTCAGGGACTACTTCAACAACTACGGCGAAGTTTCACAGGCCGTCATTATGCGTGACAAGACCACCGGTCGTCCCCGTGGCTTTGGCTTCGTCGTCTTCTCTTATCCCTTTGTTCTCGATCTTGCTCTCCACGAAAAACACACCATTGATGGCCGTACCGTCAGTATCCCCCTCTTTTTGCTTCTCTTCCAATGTTTGTTTTATCCATATTTTTGTAAATTCGACGAATTTGGCTTTTGTTTTTCACCTCTAGTGTTTATCAGAGTACATTCACTACTGTTTTATTGCATTCAGTTTCTGGTTCATATCTGATGTTTCCTAATGTCTCTTTGCCTATCCATTTGATTGCTTTTAATAACCTAATCGTTCGTGAATACAAGTACACTGTCACGAGTTTATTATAGCAATGAAATTCACTCTGTAATTAATATTCTTATGGGGTTTGTTAGCATGATAATTTATCCACAATACTTGTACATATTTTTCAGCAATTTAATCTGGTTTTCCTACATTAGGTGGAGGCAAAAAGGGCTTTATCAAGAGAAGAACAACACAACTCTAGATCGGGAAATTTAAATTCTAGCAGAGGTTCTGAAGGAGGAGGAAATTTTAAAACTAAAAAGATATTTGTTGGAGGGCTGCCAACTACCTTGACTGAAGATGGATTCCACCAGTATTTTGAAAGTTATGGTCATGTAACTGATGTTGTAGTTATGTATGACCAGAATACTCAGAGGCCTTGGGGTTTTGGATTTATCACCTTTGACTCAGAAGATGCAGTTGATAGGGTTCTACACAAGACATTCCATGAGCTGATGGGTAAACGTGTGGAGGTAAAGCGAGTCCTCCCCAAAGATGCAAATTCAGGTGGTGGGAGTCGTGGCGGAGGCTACCAAGGTTATGGTGCCTCTGGTGTGAATAATAGTACATTTGATGGTCGAATAGATGGAAATAGATTTATGCAGCCCCAAAGTACTGCGGGTGGTTTTCCATCTTATTCGGGATATGGGGCACCAGGGTATGGTTACAGAGCAGCTGGCACTGGAGTTGGATATGGTGGTTATGGCGGTTATGGTATTGGTGGATATGGAGGTGCAGGCACTGGTTTTGGTGGTCCCACTGGAGCATATGGAAATTCAAATGCCGGTTATATGAGTGCGGCACCTGGTGCCTTAAAAGGTTCTTGGGGAAATCAAACTCCTTCCGGTTATGGTGCTTCAGGTTATGACAGTGGAAGTGCCGTTTCTGCTCCAACTGGTCAATCCCCTGCTGGGGCTTCTGGATATGAGAATCAAGGTTATGGATATGGTAATTATGGTGGAAGCGGTGGTCCTTATTCTGGCGGTTGTGGGGCTGCTAGTGAGCGTGCTGGAAGTGGTGCAAGAGCAAGGAAGTGGCTATGGTGACAGTAATGGCAGTTCAGGGTATCCAAATGCATCCTGGAGGTCTGATTCTTCACAGACTTCTAGTGGTTACAGTGGTGGGTATGGAGGTCCTCATTCCAGACAGGAGCAACAGCAGTGATTGGAGAAGCTTTCAACATACCCCTGCACTTCATTTCCCAGTGGTACACATGACAACATATGGTGGGAATGATTGGATTGCTTGAATCTCAGTTGTAGTTTGCTGCAATGATTCTGTGCTCATATACAATGACTAGTAGTTTCAAGTTGGAAGTGATGATTTCCTTTTCAGTAGTATTTGCTCAAGCCGTAGTGTTTAACTCAAAGTTACTTGTTTTGTCTGCTGTTTTGTCTGCTTTTTTATGTGGAGCTACTTTACTTTTCCATTAATATTCAAGGCTTGTGTAGTGTTATGAGCCTTCATTATTATTATGGGTGTTGATTACATTCGTGTTTGGTGAACAACACTTTTTTAGCATTCATATTTGGAAATTTTATTGTGCTGCTGTTTACTCTTTTCTTTTAAAGCTGTTGCCTTTACTAGCAGTATTCTACTTGCTGCTTAATTTGGAGAGATTTTGAAGTGTAGTAAAGCGTTTTGATAATGTGATTAGATAGAAGTAACCATAGTGGTATTTGACATATCATGAAGGGGCATAATTATTTTTCTCCTGTATTTGCACTTTTTGTACAGGAGACAAACCTCATTCTAATTGGAATTGAGGACTCAATGCTATTTGGGGTTTTGTGGCATGGACAGGAAATTAAAGTGGGATCGCATGATGATGCTTTGTTACATGATCGTTCAGGGAGATGTATGGGACCAGAGTCTTCAAAATCTCTGAACAGGGTGGTGTGGTATGTGTAATTTTGAGGGTATTTAGCGTCTTGTATTTGTTTTTTGTCTTTTCCCATTTTCTTTTCAATTATTCAATCCTATCTCTTTTAAGACATTAAATTATTCTTGGTGATGCTGATTCCTTTTTAGGAGGTTTAGTGAAAGAGGGATTGAAATCAAAAAAAAAAAAAAAAAGGTAGACCAAGAGGTCAAGTTTGCATTCAACATTTGTATTTGTATTCTCATGCATGAAAGATTTAATGTTGCACCAATTCAGTTATAACTTATAAACACATAACTTTGATATAAAGAATGAACTATAACTAATATATGACCAATTGTGAATGTATCGGGCAATTTTAACAAATTAAAATTTAAGAATAGTGATGGAAATTTCAACAAAATTTTGACGAACAATACGAAGGAAATATTAAGTTTGTACGAAGCTACCCATCTAAGACTACACGGAGAAGATATTCTCGAAGGCTCAACTGATCAAGTCCTTGGCGGATAAAAAATAAGCCCTCATTTGGCAAAACAAATCATCAACGCCCTGGAATTGCTTTTGCAAAAAAGCATTCCAAGACTGGTGCTGTACTTTTGCATTTTCTTGTTTATTTGTGTTTATTGTTAAGTGTTAAAAAAACATGACTGCTTGACGTTTTTGCTTGTGAGCTTTGGATATTTATCTTCTAAAAGTAGGTTCAATATATGACAGATCAAAAATCCACTTTCCTTTTTTTCTTTACAGATTTGACAGAGCTGTTTGCATTAGCCGGTTGCATCCAGGTGCCTGGAAGATTATAACCAACATTTCTTGTTTAAAAATTGTAAGAGCATGATTTTCATCATTATAGTGTATAATGTAAAAGTTGGAACTGTGAACTTGTATCTTATGCATTACATTTTCAGAATAAAGAATTTTCAAAAAGAGATGTGTAACAGTTTACTTATAACTTTTCACTGGCAGTAAATCATTTTTTTTTTTACTCTTCAATTAGTATAACAAATGCTCCTCTAATATCAGTGAGGTACACGAAACGATCACCATGTTAAGAGAGGCCGAATGAAGCTGTCACTTTCGTTGGCCATGTTTGAAATTGTTTCTTGTCTCATCAGTGTGAAAAGATAATTTGGTTGGAAAGGGACAAACCCACAGGAAGCATATTACTCTATCTTTAGAGTAACACATCAATACAGGCCAATTTAATCTTATTTCCATTATAATCGGTTCTCTGCATATCGATCTTTTATACTAAAAAATTGGATGTAGCAATATATATGTCGCATTAATTTCCATGAGTTATGATGTTTCCATTGATATAAATCATTTAAATATTACTTTAGTCACTTGCGAAGAAGATCAAGACCGTAGAACTAGCAATTTTGAGAAGATAGACAAACAAAACAGTGCAAAACAGGAGAATATAATCTATTTTAATTTCTGCAAAACAGGACAATTCAATCACTTGGACTGGACTAGCAAAGATATTTCCTGGAAACATTATCAAGGTAAATACATTTCAATCTTATTGCCTTGTAGGAGCTGCATGCATGACTGCTTCTAAATTCCAATTGCTTTGGGACCATTTTGGAAATTCCACATAGAACGTCTTGGACCAGTAAGAAAATTTGTGAGAAAGATGAAGACATCTCCATCAGCCCCACCTGTGTGGGGAATCTCAAGGAATTCTAATATGTAGAAAAGTCTTGGATGACAATTGACAAATTATTGATGGAAGCATCTACCATATCTTGACATTCGTTACAACTTGCTTCAAGCACATCTGCCACATTTGATGCAGTTCTTTTCTATGATCCCACCATCATTTTGCAATTTGATCTGGATTAAATATCTTGACTTGTCTAATAATATCTTGCATGGAATGGTTCTTTGCAAAACAGGACAATTCAATCACTTGGACTGGACTAGCAAAGATATTTCCTGGAAACATTATCAAGGTAAATACATTTCAATCTTATTGCCTTGTAGGAGCTGCATGCATGACTGCTTCTAAATTCCAATTGCTTTGGGACCATTTTGGAAATTCCACCTAGAACGTCTTGGACCAGTAAGAAAATTTGTGAGAAAGATGAAGACATCTCCATCAGCCCCACCTGTGTGGGGAATCTCAAGGAATTCTAATATGTAGAAAAGTCTTGGATGACAATTGACAAATTATTGATGGAAGCATCTACCATATCTTGACATTCGTTACAACTTGCTTCAAGGACATCTGCCACATTTGATGCAGTTCTTTTCTATGATCCCATCATCATTTTGCAATTTGATCTGGATTAAATATCTTGACTTGTCTAATAATATCTTGCATGGAATGATTCTTTTCTATGATCCCATCATCGTTTTGGATCTTAGGATGAACCACTTCCACGGCAGCATCCCTCAAACATTTGCAAATGGCAATCAAATGGAGGGACAATTACCACCATCTTTGGAACTGTGGTAAGTTGGAAGTTCTAGATATTGGGAATAACATGATTAATGATACCTTTCCCCATTGGTTAGCAACTCTTCCGCAACTAAAAGTTCTTATCTTGAAATCTATCAGATTCTACGGTTCTCTTACGATATAACATTGTGTTAGTAACATAATCTTATATTTCCATGCCCGTGCACATCATACTTTTCTTCTAGTGAATTTAATGGCAGAAAATACATTTAGGTAGCTAGCATTGCTTTTTGACAATGATTCTATATTATCAAAACTAGTTAATGTTACACATATTCATATTAGAGTCTCTCAACGTTGGTAAATCCTGCAGCAAATGAATATTAGTTTGTTATAATAAAAACTGAGGGACTAATGAATATTTTTCTATAAATATAAACATAATCTTTCCCACAGGGGTTGTGATTAAATTTAATTAGTGATGGCCCTAACATAGAAAAAATTGTGTGGAGCACGCAAAACAATATTACTCTATACCTACAAAGCAATTCTTCATCATGATATCTCTATTAGATCAACCGGTGTATACAATGGAAATTGATTGACAAAAAAAAAAACTCTACTAATTGCTTTGTGAATCAGAGGTATCTCTGTCAACCCCAGCTGGCTAGCTGTGTACTATAACCTTGAACTATAATTTCTTTTGAGAATCTTATTGATTTGTAATTGCTTTTGCACTACCCAATTGTGAATCCACAGAGAACGTCTTAGATAAGCAAGACAATTTGTGAGAAAAATGAAGTCTTGTCTGCTACTGAGAAGACATCTCCATCATCCCCTGCTGTGTAGTGTAGTACGTAGATGGCCATTTTTTAAATCTTTGGATAATCTCAAAGAATTCTAATTCATTTTGCACCACTTAATTGGCAAACATTGTTGTCTATAATCTACAGAAAAGTCTCAGATGATAAAGACTTTGGTGCTAAATTATTGATGGACTGCAACTGTTTTAACTACAGCTACACAATACTCTTTCATTTATCATCTTTTGTGGAAAAGTCTTGTGACAATTCTATGTAACTAAAATGACGAGATTGTATCAATCAGCCCCACTGGTGTAATCTTTTTGACTTGTAACATTGTGGAAAATATTCATGACCTACATGCATGACCACTTCAAATTGCTTTGGCACCACTTTGGAAAATCCACCAAGAACGTATTGGTTGTGCAACTCTATCTATTGTGAAAACGTCTTGTGACTTTGTAAATAACTAAAATGGTCCCTACTCTTATCTTGAGATTAAATTTAAACCGGGGAAGTTCTAGGTTCCAACCAATAAAATAACTTACAATTTACAAGTACAGAGGAAAACAGGACCATATTCAGATAAATTCAATATAATGAATGTTTTATCAAAAAGTTTGCTTATATAGATCGGTTTAAAGTAAACTAATTCCAATATCAGAAGATGATATTGATACAGCAGAGTGTGAATATAGATTTGGTTGGAAAGTGGTGTTAATGGGTTATAGATGTGGAATGGTGCTTGGAAGGATAATGGGATGTTTCACATTTTTAATCAGAAAGCCTTAGTGGATCGAAAAAATTGTTGAAAGAGAACCCAATAGAAAGGTGAGAAGGCCAAATAACAGACATAGAGGAAGAAGAAATTAGTGCTTGTGTGTAATTCTTCTTGTCCTGAACCTGTATCATTGCATAAAATTGGCATGTAGAAATCTTTTGTTTTTATCAGCAAGCATTTGAACTCATAGACCATGTTTTTTGTTTCTTTTTTAAATAAAGGAATTATTTGATGAGAAATTTCTCTCTTTTATCCTTCAATTTTTTCAATTTGATTTGTATTCACAGGAAGACATCACCAAGAAAGTGACTTAAAAAACTAATCAAACAGGCCACACCTTTTTCTAATATTATGTCCTGCAGGACTCATTTTCAGGCAAATACATACTCCCATATATTTCCACAAGCTCATCATCCTAGTTGTCAACAGCATCTTAGTGGCATTAGCAATTTGCGTATCTATTCTCTTTTGCAATATCTTAGACATGGTCCATATTATATATGTATTTCATTTTCAAAATGAATTTGTGGGTCTAAATTGTTTGTTTTAAAATTCCAACCGTTTATCCTTCTTTTATTAAAAAAAAGGCTAATTGGCACTATTGTCCCCTGAACTATGCCAGACTTTGCACCTTATCCCCTATAATTTTTTTTTCGCCATTAAACCTCTTGAACTTTCATAAATTGGCAATAGGTGATGGAATTGTAACGTCGTTAATTTTTTTGTCATGGTAAATTGCACTAAGTACCCCTTTTTATATATATAATTGCATCAAACCGGAAAAATATAATAATATGGCATAAATACCCCTCTGACCAAATTTTAATAATCAAATTTTAAAAATAAAAATTTGAAATTTGAAATTGAAATAATGGTTAAATAATAATAAAATTTTGAACCTTTTGATAAAGAAAATTAAATAAATAGAGAAATGAAATTTTTTTTTTTTTTTTTTTTTTGAAACAGCATTTTATTGCAAGAAAGAGCCCAACTAAAGGGGTAACAACAACAACACACACCAACCACCGCAAAACCACGAAAACACACAAGGGAACAGCAAAGAACAGCCCCAAACAAACCCAACAAACAGAAAGCAACAGCAAGAAAAAACAGGACCAAAGCTGCACCACCAGCAGGCAGAAGGCCACAGCAACACAAGCAAAACAAAAAAGACCAAGGCCAGGCGGGGAGGATCAGACATCACTCCATTCGACAAAGTCCCCTCTACAATCCGACCCCATCTTAGCCAAACTATCCGTGAAAGCATTAAAAATTCTGGAATCGAACACCACCTGCATACCACTTCTCTCCCTTAAAGTACTCTGAATTTCATAAATAGCATTGACATACTGAACATTCCCAAAATCCTCCGAATTCACCCAAGAGACAGCCACTTTCGAATCACTCACGATCAAGATATCCCGGTTTCGCAGATTCGGATTCGACTGGCATAACTCCACAGCCTTCTTGATAGCCAGAAGCTCAGCAGCGTTAGACTCAAGAATCCCCAAGAAGGTAGAAAAGAGGCAAAGCACCTTCCCATTAGAATCCCTCGGCACACCACCCATACCAGCACAGCCAGGATTTCCTCTAGAAGAGCCATCAACATTGAACTTAAGATTATTAGAAATCGGAGGGACCCAATCAGCTAAGGATCTCCTCTTAAACTTCTTCAAATCCACACAAAGGCCATTAACATCCCGAATCAGAGCATCAACCGAATCCTTAGACCCACAACCAAGATGTTTGAACCACCATGCGATCCTGAATTTCACCATGTCAGCTGCATTATTCATATTCGGCTCCTTCCCCTCAAAAGAAAAAAAAAATAATTTAACAATAATTTAAATTATCTTTTTTATTTAAATATCCCTAAATATAAACCCAGATGAATATTTAAATTATTTAAAGGGAATTATCATTTAAATTATATTTTTTATTTAAATATCCCTTACTATCACTTGTTCATTTACAATAACAAAGGTATTAATAATGTCAAAAAATAATAAATAAAAATAATAATAAAACAATAATGATGATGATGATGATAAAACAATAATAATAATAATAATAATAATAATAAAATAATAAAATAATAATAATAATTATTATTATAATAATGATAATAATAATAATATAAATAAATAATAATAGTAATATTATTTTTTATTCACAAATCCCCGCCCCGTAGGTTTCGGTTTGGGTCGAGGATTTTTACCTTCCCTAGTATAGATCCAGATTGGATGGTGAATCAAAATCCGTTCACTCTACCGTCATTTAAGATGGATGGTGGAGATCCTGGATCTCTACACCCATCAATTTTTTTTTATTTTCTTTTTCAATTTTCTTGTAATTTTTCTTCTTATTATTATTATTATTATTATTTGTAATTTGATCACCACCATGAATATTTGAGATGGATGGTGGAGATCAATCTAAATATATACGTAATTTTTTTAAATAATTTATTATTATTATTTATATTAGTATTATTATTTTATTATATTTATTTTATTGTTTTATCATCATCACCATCATCATCATCATCATCATTATTGTTTTATTATTATTATTATTTAATTTTTTTTTTGTTTTTTTTGTTTGACATTATTAATACCCTTGTTATTGTAAATGAACAAGTGATATTTGGGGATATTTAAATAATAAAAAAAGATAATTTAAATGATAATTCCCTTTAAATAATTTAAATATTCATCTGGATTTTATATTTAGGGATATTTAAATAAAAAAGATAATTTAAATAATTATTAAATAAAATTAATTTTTTCATTTCTCTATTTATTTATTTTTCTTTATCAAAAAGTTTAGAATTTTATTTTATTTAACCATTATTTCAATTTTAAATTTTAAATTTTTATTTTTAAAATGTGATTATTAAAATTTGGTAAGAGGGTTATTTATAGCATGTTATTATATTTTTCCGGTTTGATGCATATATAATAGGGGTACTTAGTGTAATTTACCGTGACAGAAAAATGGGTGGCGTTACAATTCCGTCACCTAATGCCAATTTATGAAAGTTCAGAGGGTTTAATGGCAGGAAAAAAAAGTATAGGGGTAAGGTGCAAATTCGGGCATAGTTCAGGGGAATAAGTGCCAATTAGCCTAAATTTAAATTCGTGATGAGCCCTACCCTCACTCCATGAAACTCACACAATAGTGGAGTTCAAAGTCTAATTACATAAACAGAGTGATTGTGGGTTACATATCTATCTATAACACCTCAAATCTGGGACCCAACGGATTGGGATGTTATGTAATTCAGACCTTACAAAAACCTTAATTTACTAAATCTTGACAATTAGAATCATCAACAATATATCCAGTTAAATACGATACTCAAACCTGATACCATTCATTTCACTAAAATCTTCAAAGTCCAAAGTAATTAAAACATTGAATAAATTGATTCCTTACAACACGTGCACATGAAATTAAATCCTCCGGCGATACATATCTCCCATATGTTAATATAAACCTCATTTTACACTCATTTTCTAAAGACAATTCAATCTAAATTTTCAATTTAATAAAATTTTAAAGACACCTCATTTTTTTCAAAATTAACCATTTTTATTTGTTGGCATTCTTATATATACTCCATTTAAAAAAAAAATAAAAAAAATTCTAAAGACACTCAATTTTATTTTAATATTTCCTATTATTAATTTTGAATTTTAATTTTAATTTTAACATATATACAAATAAGAAAAAAAAAATAGTAATTTGAATTTGATCTCTTTATTCCATAGAGAACAATTGAGCTTAAAAATTAACATGAACAATAGAGCTTTTACAAAATGAAAGAACTCTATTTATATTACAAACTAAATTTACAATGCTTGAATTGCACTCTCCTTGACACACGCTTTACCCAACTCACTTAGAACAAGAGTACTCACATATTTTTTTGAGCGAAAAGATTTTTCAATTACAAAAATAATCTTGTATGATCAGTTAAACTTTTGAAAAAATAAATATATGGTGACAGAAAACAGAATTCATAAAAATATTAATCAAAAAGGTTTAAAAAGAAAATTTATTAGATACAGTCCAGCTGGCTTCCATTTTCAACTATATATAAGCATGTATCGGTACATGGAGAAAAACTTGCATGCCCAGTGATTTATTAGTCCTGACCGACTCACATATCAAAAGGTACAAATGTGGAAAATTTTGAAACACACTGGTGGACAAGAATCATCCACCAAAGTCTGATGTCGTAACAACGTAGCTCCATAGTCGCGATTGAACAACTCAGTTGGAAAACAAGACTTATAAAAGCATCTCCATCAATCAAAGTTTTAGTCTAGTCAATTGTGGGACTTCCATACATGGCCACTTATAATTGCTGTAGAGGAAGACCAAGACTTGGTCCCACTCTCACTGCTGCTGCCATAACTTCAGTGAATTTGTAAATAATAAATGAGTAAATCGCAATGTCACCAAAAAAAAAAAAAAAAAAAAGTAAATTGCAAGCCAACCTCTATGAAGGTTGACCTTTGACAACCATAAACAATTTTATGATTAATTGACAATGACCTCCCTTATTGTTAATAAAAGTAAAATCAATATTAACAAAGATAAATGTATTTTTATCCTTTTAAGTCTTTTTTATTTATTAAAAAAAAATCTCAATTTTTTTTTTTAAAAAAAATTTTCTTCCCAAGTTTTACTAACATAGAAGAATTTAAAAAAAAAAAAAAAAAAAAAAAACTGAAGAAAATGTTGTTGGATTGGATTTAGATGAGCCACACTTTTTCTTTTTATTTTTGAAACAACTGAAAAACTTAAATCTGAAGAAAAATCTGGAGATACATCAATGGAAGAATAAAATGTTGTTAGATTAGATTTAGATGAGCCACACTTTTTATTTTTTATTTTTGAAAATTTTGAAAAACTTAAATATGAAGAAAAATCTAGAACTACATCAATGGAAGAAGAAAATGTTGTTGGATTAGATTTAGATGAACAAGATTTTTTGATAAAAAAAGCCAAACGAAGACATTAAAATCGGTTTAAAGGTTCAGCTTGAGTGGATTAATGAGACCCATGATATGAAGCATCACGTGCCATCCACGTAGTTGGCGCGTTTTTCCACGTCAATGTGATTGTGAGTTGTGTGACGTGTTGTTCATTATAATATCATAATATCTTCATATTCTGATATTACATTTTTTAGTTTTAAATACAAAAATTCAGATAATGTTATAAACAATCTTTCTATTATTAGTTCGAACTGATATAAAATATATCAATTCCTTATATGTGGGTTATTGGATTTAAAAGATGTTTTGATAAGTGCATACAGCCAAATCAAAGTATTTAAATTCAATGGCCCACATATAAGGAACTGATATATATTTTGTCAGTTTGAACTGACAATAGAAAAACTGATGTTATAAATCATAATATAATAACAGATGATGATCAAAGAGTCAAAAGGTTGTGCTATAATAAACATATTTACAACTGATTATTGGGAATGTATTGTCTACTTGTGTGTGTGTGTGTTTTTTTAACAAAATCGACATAAAGATGAAACCCAGCAAAATAAAATGGCTACCTTAATTTTAGTATGTGACACTTCAAAGCAAAATCGAACTAGATAAATTGTATTTCGTATCAACTAATCTCTTGAACATAATCTTTCATCTCATTCTCATTTGGATTCATAAAAAAATATTGAATATTTGCACATTCATTGAAAGGTTAGTTTTAAACACAAATATTGTTATTATAATTTACATATGCGATTAATTGATATTAGAGTAAAAAATATATATTTGAATCAACATTTTTTCCAATTTCGAAGCAATTGAGTTGTCTTTGCAAGCAAGGCGACATGGTGATTCATTTCACCTCGAACGGAAGCACTAAAGAACAGGTTCAGCTTGAACCGATGCAAGTAATGACTCGGTTCACCTAGAACCGGAGAGTTGTTGTACAGATGTTCAGGATGAACAGATGCACAATTCCCCAGTTCTAGATGACCCTCATTGGCTAGTTGGAGAGAAAGCTTTAATGCACCTGGGGCACTGCACCCTTCACTCACATCATGTTGATTGATCTATATGAGATGACATGAGTGGGGTTACACGGTGCACTGATTGCATAGAAGTTTTTATCCCAGTATTGAGTCTCTGTAGTTTGTTGCATTAATAAGTGCCAACAGGCCACATGGGGTATACCGTACTGCTCTCTTTGAATCTTCAAAGGATAGCTAATTAGCTATACACAATATGCATTAAACAATTTGTTGACATAGCTACCGTTCCTTTTCGTTCATTATCGATGCTGGAAGACTTATTCAATAAGTGAGAGCAGACTTTTGAGTCAAGCAAGACCTCCCTCCAATAAATATAAAGGAAAATTAAATGTGCTACAGAAAATTTGTTGATGTGTCACCGGTTATGCATATCTCCGATACAAATAAAAGTGAACAGAGATGCATATTCACATCTCCGATTTAGCTTGAGCTAAACAGAAATATATATTCATATCTACGATTTGTATATCTCCAATGTAAATATGTATTTTTGAGTTTTTAAATAGTGTCACATCAGCATTTCTATTCATTATGGATCTACTTTTGAAAAAAAAAAAATCAGAGAAATGCATATTCACATCTCACATCACTGAAACGCATTTATGTTCACCTCAAGCTAAATGGGAGAGTAGCTTGCATTGAAAAAAAAAAAGAAAAAAAAAGGGAAAATTGCACAAACTTTACATGATTTTAACCAATATTGCACTCAGATACAACTTTTGTCAAAATTGCATATACTTCCACTGCTTTTCATTGAGTAATTGTTTGACCAGCCTTAAAATTTAAAATGACTAAATTACTCCTGAATTAATTATTTTGTTATAATAATTATTTTATTTGAGGATTTTATTGTAATAAAATTAATTAATTAACTATTTTTTATTTAAAGAAACATTTTTTTTAAGAAAAATCAAAACAAATTGATAAAAATGTTTTTTTTTTTAAATAAAAAAATGGTTAGTTAATTAATTAGATCCTATTTGCAATAAAGTCCCTAACCGTTTAAATAATAAAAAATGTTAGTTAATTAATTTTATTATAATATTAGTTAAAATAATGTGAAGTTTGCGCAATTTGCCCCAAAAAAATTAATAATAAACAAAAGATAACTGATGTTGTGGTTTCTGCCAACTTTCAGTGAATAAGTGTAGGGAAATTTCAAGGCAACACGCAAAGCAAATGACGCTGCATTGCTTCCACTAGACGTTGTCAACTGTGGATTGGACCATGTCAGTAAAAAGAGTGAAAAAATAAAACTTTGACTGGAACAAGTTATTACAGAATCTGATCGGTTGCTTTTTTTGTTTTTTGGTTTGTTTTGTTTTATATATCACGTGAAATTGGCCTCGAACAACCCAAGAGGATAGTTCCGGATGCTATATGATTGCTAGTTTGGTCTGAATCAGTTCCTTGCATACCAATAAATTTATGTGAAATGCATTCATATTTTAATTGTTGCATTGATTGTATGGGCTCCAATAAAATCTAAGAAGCCTAAATCATAGAGTTAGTTCTTTTAGATGAGTAAACTATACATTACTATAGACATTTTAATCATTACAAACGAAAAATAAACGATACACAACTAGCAAAATATTTGTGTGTATATTTTCTATATTTGTGCGTCACATGTATATCACAATCTCAATCTCTAGGCAGTCTTCAGAGAAAAAGACTTTGAGCTACCTTCTTATTATTATTATTATTATTATTATTATTATTATTATTATTTTAACAGCAAGAGCTATATTATTGAAGTATTAGGTTTATTCTAGACAGGTAATTGTTTTCGAATGAAAATTTATCATTACTATTTTCTAAAGAATCATAATGAAAAGGTACTAATGTGGAAAAACGGGAGTGGAGAATCAAAGTTTACAGACATTAAAAAAAAAATAAAAGATATCATAGTCCAGGGCTAGGATTGAACAAATCCTTTTTCTGGGTGGGTAAGTTTGACATTTTGGAATACCAAGACTTGAATTGATTTTTTATAATGATGAATCGTTGATTTTCAGCAATTTTATCTAATAATATATCAATTTCGTTAAACAATAACTTACTTGAATTTTTTTATTGTTTCCATTTTTTTTTTTTTTCAATTTATTGTAATAGCCTATGCCTATAAATAGGTAATAAAAATTATAATCACAATAATAATTTTTTTTAGAGTGTCAATGTTTTAATTAATTAACATTTGCATTTCCCAAGATTATTGTTAGAGAATTTGTAATTAATATGTATAAAGCAGGATTTTAAAAAGAATCTGGGGGTGCCTTCCATTCCTCATCAAAGGATGACCGGGACTTGGTGTCAATTCATCTGAGAATTCCTTAGATTCTATTTAAACAAGCTTGAGGGAAAGATTCCTACGTAATTGATAAGTTTGACATCTCTTTCAGTTTTGAACCTCTCATACAACCATCTTGTGGGACCTATACCCTGGGGAAACATTGTCGATGTGGTATATTGTATTCTCAACTAGAAAACTATGGTTTGTGAGTATGGTTGAAAGGCAATAAAGCTGACTGTAATTAGATGTACAATAAGAAGAGATTAGCAAGCGCAAATCATTCTCTCAGTTAGGTAAATACTCAAATATTTGTTTTTTTTTTTTTATGAAGCAAAATATATTATAAGCTTGTCTTTCAAACTGCTAAAAACAGTTTGCAGCATATTTTCTTGTTTCTCTTTGTTGAATCAAATTACATATTTGACAAGAGTTGGGTACATAACCGGTGAAACTCTTAAAATCTAAATGGTGCAATATAATTTGTGATTTCTTGTTCATTTGTGGTTTGTCACACCCATGCCTGTGTTCTGTTTAGTGTAATTGTTTAAGAATATTGTTTCAATTGTTGTTTGTCCAGTTCGTACATGCATCTTCTAAAAATTATAGTTTGACATATTTTCATTTAAAATAAAATAAAAATTAAGAGTCCAATATCTGTTCCAATTACTTTTGAGATCATGCATGGTTGTCTACTAAATCAAAACTCACTTTTCCTTTTTTTCTTTACAGATTTGAAAAGGCTAATTAAGATGAATGGTTATGTCTAGATTCATGGGAGATGCTTATCGATGTAAAAATTATCTTTTGAGCTTTGTTTCTTGTGTATAATTTCAAAGTTGTATCTTATATATGTATTTCATTTTCAATATGAATTTACTATAACAAATGTTGTGAGTTAAAAAAAATTCTTCAAATTGAGATCTTATATGACTGCTGCCAGTTCATTAGAAATAGTTTGTTTTAAAATTCCAACCGTTTATTCTTCCAACATTGTTTTTTTGAAACAAACATTACACGGCAGTGGAGTTGACTCAGTAGGAACATATTGATATATACCATCCTCTCTTTATCAGAATTAACATATTATCGCTATGTTGTTCAAATAGATTGAACAGATTTGTTGTGCATATGACATTTTGAAAATACTTTTATCATTTTGAGTTCAAGAACATGTTTACTCGCATGCATAAGTCGTGGAGTCGGTCATCATTTTGACACAAGTAGCAGAATATTTTCTGCATTTCTGCATCACATTTATATCACAATCTCAGTCTATACAGAGTTTAAAGGTACTAATGTGGAAAAATTTGAAACACACAGGTGGATATCATAAACAAAGACTGTTATAATTTTATAACTCAGTAGGAAAACAAGATTTATAAAAGTATCTCTATTGTGGAGAAATCAAGTAAACAAAGAAAACATGACATATTTTTCAAATATTTCCATCAATTAAAGTTTTAGTCTAGTCAATTTTTTATTTTTTATTTTTAAATAATTTTCAATAATATTCATTTGTAAATTATGAAACTCATTTTAATTTCACTTCAACTTTTATAACTTTGGAAGAATACTTCATTGAGGCTAAAATGTTGTTGTAATAAAATTTTCACTTTTTTTTTTCATTTTAAAATTACCTATTTCTTTTTCAGTTTCTCTATTTTTGAGGAAAAGATTTTATAATTACAAAAATGTCATTGTATGACTAATTAAAATTTGGAAAAAAAAATACATAATTGACAGAATTCATAAAAATATTAATCATATTATATGCAGTACAGCTGGCTTCCATTTTCACCTATATATAACCTTCTATCGGATCATGTAAATTCATCCTACAAAAGGAAAACAAAAAAATGGGTTGGTTAATGTGGTGTTATCAACTTGTTTGCCTTCAACTTGTTCTCTTGCATTCGCTGAGTTTTGCAAAAGGAAAAAGTGTTTTGTTCGGTTCATAGCTTCTATTCGGTTCAAACCGACTTGAAATTTGAAACCGAATTGAATTTGGTTCGGTTTCAGTTTTGAACATACAAAACCAAACCAAACTGAATAAACCAAATTGTTTTAATGAATTATTTTGTAAAGTTCAATTTTATTATGGACTATTTAATTTGTTGATGATGTTTTATTTTGGACTACATTATGTATTACATTTTTGGACTTCTATTGTATAGAAGTTATGAAGGTTTTATATTTTGATTGAGTATGCAGACCAAATATGATTGAAATTTTAAATTTGAATTGAAAATTGGGCTGTATTTTATTCATATTATTTTTACATATTACGTTTTCTTAAAAACATTTATGCCCAAATGCCAAAAAAAATCAGCTTAAAGGCCCAAAAAATTAAAAAAAACATATAAAAAAACCTTCAAAACCCAATAGGTCCAAAACCAAAGTGAACCGAACCGAACCGAACCGAGATAAAGGTATTCAGTTCGGTTCGGTTTTGGCCAAAACCGAACCGAATCGATCCATGGCCACCCCTAGACACCACTTTGGAAATTCCACAGAGCAAGACAATTTGTCAGAAAAATGAAGTCTTGTTTGCTACTGAGAAGACATCTCCTAGATGGCCATTTTATATGTCTTTGGAGAATCTCAAAGAATTCTAATTGATTTTGTGGAAAAGTCTTGTGACAATTCTACGTAACTATTGATGAGATTGTATCAATTAGCCCCACTGGTGTAGTATTGTCAATTAAGTAGGACCTAGATGGGTTATTTATCAGGATTTTTATTAGTATCTGGAATCTATAGAAAAGCCTTACTGATGGATTACTGCTGCTGTGATTGCAACTCTACAAGACTCTTCATTTGTCATCTATTAACAAAAGTATTAATTAAGCTTACATGTTTTCGAAAAAGAAAAAAAAAAATGAAGTGTATTGATTTAATTATCTTCGAAACAACGACTTCTGAATTTTTGTATAAAGAGAGTATTGAGTTTTTTTATAAAGATATAAAAGATGATTATATGTGACAAACATGAGTGTTGCTAGGATTCAACCCACCGCCACCCTTGATCCAATGTTGTTGTTGTAAAAATGATAAATGAGTTTCAATTGGTGAGCCTTTAAAAAAAAAAAACTATATATGTATAGTGGTCCATTTTTAAATTTATTTATGGGTTGAGTTTCCATTGGTGGGCCTTTTAAAAAAAATTATATGTGTATAGTGAACCTTTTTTAAAGTCATATATAGGCCTGTTTTATTTAAAATTTTAGATGAATTATATTATAAAAACATTTTTAAAAAAAAATACAATTTGGGGACCTTTTATAATCGGGGGCCCAAGGCGGTTGTCTCACTGGGCTCCCCCTAGGGCCGGGCCTGACTCCATGAAAACGTATTTACATGCATGACACATGCATAAGTCGTGGAGTTGGTCCTCAATCTGTACACATTTGAACCTACATGGTTGGTCCCAAAAACAAGACCCATTTGTTGTCACATCATCAAAAATGGGTCTTGTTTTTAAAAAATGGGTCTTGCCATTAGGATCCACTTAGTTTGGGTCTCATTCCCCTACAATGAGACTAAATTGGAAAAGTAAAAATGGATCCACTTTTTTAACTTTTTTCCAAACAATCATTATTCTTCTTTAAAATATTTTATATATATATATATATATATTAATAAATAAATTATATAATATATTTAAAATATCAATACTATCAATAATTATTTAACAAATTATAATTAATTTAAAATAAAACAATTTATTAATTTAAAATTATCACAACTGAATTACATTAACAATAAAAATAAATATTTAAAACAAAATATTGTCTACGATTAGACATGGCGTCAGTTCCGGTTCGGTTCCGGTTTGGTTCTGGCTGTTTCGACTATTCGGTTCTGGCTGTTCCGACTGTTCGGTTTCGGTTCCAAACCGGTTTTGATTCCAAACCTTCAAAACTGATTTTGGTTCCGGTTTTGAAGGTTTGGTTCCGGTTCCGGTTCCAAACCTTCAAAAAACTAATGTTTTCATTCAAATTATTTTAATTTCATTTAAATAAAATTTTATAATTGAAATTAAAATTATTTAGATATTTTTCATTATATATATAATTATTGAAATTAATAATAATTTAAATATATATATTAAATTTATTTATATTTTTTCATCATTTATATAATTATTGAAATTAATAATAAAATATTTAAATTATAATAATTTAAATATATATATTAAATTTATTTATATTTTTTCATCATATATATAATTATTGAAATTAATAATAATATATTTAAATTATAATAATTTAAATATATATATTAAATTTATTTATATTTTTTCATTATATATAATTATTAAAATTAATAATTATATATTTTAATTTAAATTATATATATATATATATATATATATATATATATATATATATATTTACAGTCTTTCTATTATCAGTTCGAACTGACAAAAGTTATATCAGTTCCTTATATGTGGGCCACTGGATTTAAATACTTTGACTGACAAGTGCATACAACCAAGTCAAAGTATTTAAATCCAGTGGTCCACATACAAGGCACTGATATAACTTTTGTCAGTTCGAACTGATAATAGAAAGACTGTATATATATATATATATATATATAAGCCCAACCCAATGATTGTGAGGTGTTGGGAACCCAACCCAATCACTGGGCAATTTGTAACCCAATTTGGGTCTAGTTAGGTGGAGCCCACTTTTAAGTCTTTTTTTTTTTTTTTATCCACTTTTTTACCATTGTGGCACAATTGGATAGATATAAAAATGAGTCTTATACAAATGGGTCTCTTTTATGAACCATTGTGGATGCTCTCACATAATCACATATATATATTTTTAAAACTCATAATCTTTTTTTTTATTCGAATGCAATACCAACAGGATTACAACAACTGGATTACAGATCCAGGATATGATTACATGATTAAAACAATAACTAAGACCCAATGAGAATCGACTTCCAAGAGCAGCCCAGACTGGAGCTCCCACGGACAAGGAGAGAGAACCCACACGAAGGAGGGACAACACCCATGTTTTTAAATGGGCCAAGGAAAATTTGCATAATTCTACACACACACTAGGTCTTGAACCTTGGTGGTTGGGGGTTTCCAAAGGAAGACCCACCACTATGGCAAGGGACCATGTGTCTAAAACTCATAATCAAAATGTAAAAATGTGGAAAAATTTGAAACACACTGGTGGACCAGAATCATCCACCAAAGTCTGATGTCATTGATGTCGTAAACAACATGGCTCCACAGTCATGAATATTGAACAACTCAGTTGGAAAACAAGACTTATGAAAGTATGAAACTATGAAAGTATCTCTGTCTTCGTATGACATTTTTTTTTCAAATATTTCCATCAATCAAAGTTTTAGTCTAGTCAATTGTGGGACCTCCATACATGGCCACTTATAAGTTATAATTGCCGTAGAGGAAGACCAACACTCAGCTGCGATAATTTTTTTTATTTATTATTTTATATAATTTGCAAATAATAAATTATATAGGCTAATAGGCAGAGATCCCCTTAAATGTTCGTGAATTTGCACCCTGCCTCCAAACTTTTTTTTCACCACTAAACCCTCTTGAACTCTCCCTTTCTTTACACTTTGGTCTAAATTCTAACGTCGCTCACTTTTTTGTCATGGCAAATTGTACTAAATTCCTCTGATTATATGCATAATCGCATCAAACCAAAAACAATATAATAATATAACCCAAATACCCCTCTGACTAAATTTTAAAAATCAAATTTTAACAATTTTTTAAATTATCTTTTTCATTTAAATATCCCTAAATATAAAACCCAAATGAATATTTAAATTATTTAAGGGGAATTATCATTTAAATTATCCTTTTTATTTAAATATCCCTAAATATCACTTGTTTATTTACAATAACAAGGGTATTAATAATCTCAAAATAATAATAATAATAATAATAATGATAGTAATAATAATAATAATAATAATAATAATAATAATAATAATAATAATATAATAATAATAATAATGATAATAATATAAAAATAATAATAATAGTAATATAAAAAAAAATAATAAATTATTTTAAAAACAAAATTAGGTAGATATTTAGATTGATCTCCACCATCCATCTCAAATATTCATGGTGGTGATTAAATTACAAAAGAAAAAATAATAATAAGAAGAAAAAAATTACAACAAAATTGAAAAAAAAATTAAAAAAATTGATGGGTGTGGAGATCCTGGTCTCCACCATCCATCTCAAAGGACAGTATAGTTAGCGGATTTTGATTTACCATCCAATCTGGATCTACACTAGGGATGAGAAAAACCTCGACCTGTCAGTTTGGGTCGGGTCGGGGATTTGTGAATAAAAAATAGTATTACTATTATTATTATTATTATTATCATTATTCTTATTTTATTATTTTTGTTTAAGAGGAGTAATTTTAGGAGGAGTGGTGCTACTGGCACACCCCCTACCGGACTATTTATATCCCACTTTTTTAATTATGTAGTATTCTTTTTTTTTTTTTCCTTTAATTTATCAAAATTAATCTATTAAAACCCCACATTCCGTTTAAAACAAAAACAAAAAAAAACAAAAAAAAAACAAAAATCTTAACTCTTAAACCCTAAAATTTGCTTCCTACACATACAGAATATTATGGAAGAATTTGAGAAAGATATCAAGCATATGGAATAATTGTCTAAAAATGATATCAAATATCTGGAAAAATTGTTTGAGAAGGATATAAAACATCTGTAAGAATTGTCTAACAATGATATCAAGCATCCGCAATAATTGTCTGAGAATGATATCAAGCATCTGGAAACAATTCATTCTTTAGAAGCAAATTTGAAGTATACTTTTTCTTTAAAATGATATCAAGCTGCTATTGTGTTGAAGCAATCATATTATTATTTTTCTTTTTTCTTTTCCACCATGAAAGAAAAAAAAAAAACTATAAAAAAAAAATAAATAAATAAGGGAGAAAAAATAAATCGTTCAATTGAGGTGAGAGAGAGACGTATACAGATATCATAGATAGAGAGATAAGAGGTGTATTAAGTTTGAAAAATAAGAAAAAATGCTAGTTTGAAAATAAATCAAAAAAATTAATAAAAACATTTAATTTTATTTAATTAAATTAAAAAAGGGGGCATAAATAGATCGCAGGGGTGTGCCAATATCACCACTCTTTTAAGAGTATCACTATTTTAATAATATTAGTTTAAATAGCATCTAAAAAGTGGATCTAACAAAAATACCTTTAAAACACACTCACAAAAATAAGTCTCGTACTTTTTTGTGTTTTCGAGACTTATTTTGTATTTTCGAAACTTTTCAAGTAATTTCCGAGACTTTTTGATAATTTTCGAGATTTTTGGGTAGTTTCTGAGATTTTTCCAAGACTTTTTGGGAACAATGAAATTTTCCATTTTTCTTTTGTTATCTTCTTCATTGAAACCTCCATTGGAGGTCGAATAGAATTCTACCTCTAATGGAGCTCTTTCATCTTCATTGGTCTTCCATCAATAGAGGTTTTTGAAAGAAAAAAAAAAAAAAAAAACCCTTAAATGGTACAAAAGTAATAAAAAGAAGAAGAAAAGGGTATTTTAATCTTTCAATACCATTTAAACTTAAATTAAATAGTGATACTCTATAAATTTAACTTAAAAAGAGTGTTATTTGATACCATTTCCACCTTAATATATAATTGTATGTGTCCAACTATCCACAGTCATGATTGAACAACTCAGTTTGAAAACAAGACTTATAAATATCTCTGTTGCCGTGTCCCATATGACATATTTTTTTAAATATTTCCATCAATCAAAGTTTTAGTCTAGTCAATTGTGGGACCTTCACGCATGGCCACTTAATTATAATTATTGTAGAGGATGACCAAGACTTAGTACCAACACTCACGGATGACTGATGTAATAATTTTTTTATATATATAATTTGCAATAATATTCATTTGTAACTTTGAATCTCATTTTAATTTCACTTCCACTTTTATAACTTTGGAAGAATACTTCATCGAGACTAAAATTTTGTTGTATAAAATTTTCACCTATTTTTTAATTATAAAATTATCTATTTCTTTTTTAGTTTCTCTATTTTTGAGAAAAAAGATTTTACAACTACAAAAATGATATTGTATGGCTAATTTAAATT
Source organism: Acer saccharum (assembly GCA_030490815.1). Lineage (NCBI taxonomy): Eukaryota > Viridiplantae > Streptophyta > Magnoliopsida > Sapindales > Sapindaceae > Acer > Acer saccharum. The sequence goes on from CM059867.1 coordinate 6,017,861, forward strand.
TGGAAAAAAAAAAAATATTGTGACAGAATTCATAAAAATATTAATCAAAAAGGTTAAAAAAAAGATTATTAGATGCAATCCAGCTGGCTTCCATTTTCACCTATATATAACCCTCTATTGGTTCATCTAAATCCAAACAACATCCAACAAAAAGAAAAAAAAAAAAAAATGGGTCGGTTAATGTGGTGTTCTCAACTTGTTTGCCTTCAACTTGTTCTCTTGCATTCAGTAAGTTGTGCAAACCTATGTTCTCATGACGAGAGTTCTGCATTGCTCCGCTTTAAGCAACTCTTTTCCTTTCCTAATTCTTCAACTGGTGGTTGTAGAGGAAGGCAACCTGATTATCCAAAGATGAAGTATTGGAAAGAGGATACTGATTGCTGTTCCTGGGAAGGTGTTTCATGTGATAGAGTAACGGGTCATGTGATCAGCCTCGATCTCAGTTGTAGTTGGCTTCAAGGTAACATCCCTTCCAACAGTAGCCTCTTTCTCCTTTCTCACCTCCAAAAGCTCAACCTTGCTCAGAATGACTTCAATCTTTCTCAAATTCCTTCTGATTTTGTCAGATTCCCAAGTTTGACACACCTTGACCTCTCTGACTCCAACTTTTCCGGTCAAGTTCCGCTTGAAATCTCTCATTTGTCTAATTTAATTTCACTTAGTCTTTTTAGTAATGATTTGACACTTAAAACACTTGTTATGAAAGGGTTAGTCCAAAATATGTCTCGCTTACAAGAACTTAATCTTGGTTCTATAAATATGTCTACTGTTGCACTTGGTACCTCAACAAATATTAATCTTCCTTCTTTGATTAATTTGAGTATGCCTGATTGTGAATTACAAGGGAGTTTCTCAGAAATTTTTATCAACCTAACTCAACTTCTTAATTTAGATTTAGGTGGTAATAGATTATCTGGTCCAATTCCCTCCGGTGTAGGTGGGTTTAGAAATTTAGCCTCTATCTATTTAGACGTCAACTTGCTTGATGGGACTATACCTTCTGGGCTTTTTAGTATACCATCATTGGAGTACATCTCCCTTTCAGACAACAAGCTATCTGGTCCAATTCCTTCTGGGCTTTTTAGTCTACCATCATTGGTGATCATCTCCCTTTCAAACAACCGTCTATCTGGTCCAATTCCTTCTGGGCTTTTTAGTCTACCATCATTGGATTGCATCTACCTTGACTTCAACCAGCTATCTGGCCCAATCCCGAGTTCAATCTTTAAATTTGTGAATCTCACTGAACTTGATCTTTCTTCAAACCATTTAAGTGGCACGGTAGAGCTTTACTTGTTTGCAAGGCTGAAGAATCTTCAACGCCTTGGGCTTTCTCGTAATAGTCTGTCAATAAGCACCACAACCAAAGTCAACTCTTCCTTTCCTCAACTAAATGATTTGGGTTTATCTTCTTGCAATATAAATGAATTCCCAGAGATCTTCTCAACTGCTGACAACCTACGATGGCTGGACCTTTCTGACAACAAAATCCATGGTCACATTCCAAATTGGCTATTCAACATTAGTACTCTGTCTTATCTAAATCTTTCCCACAACTTCCTCACAGGCATAGAACGGCTTCCATGGAAGGATTTACAATATCTTGACCTTCATTCTAACTTGCTTCAAGGACTGCTTCCATCTCCACCACCTATACTGTATTTCTTTTCAGTTTCACACAACATATTGACCGGAGCCATCCCTTCATCATTTTGCAATTTGAGCTCACTTCAATATCTAGACTTGTCTAATAATAGCTTGTCTGGAGTAATTCCACAATGTCTAGGTAACTCTTCGAATATCTGGGTCTTGGATCTGAAGATGAACAACTTCCACGGCAGCATCCCTCAAACATTTGCAAATGGCTGTCAGTTGACTACTCTGAATCTCAATAGCAATCGTTTGGCCGGATCATTACCACCTTCTTTGGCAAACTGTGGTAATTTGGAAGTACTAGATGTTGGGAATAACACGATTAATGGTACTTTTCCCCATTGGTTAGCGACTCTTCCGCAATTGCAAGTTCTCATACTGCGATCTAATAGATTCTATGGTGCTCTTGGTGATTCAACAACAAGACTTCGCTTCTCTATGTTGCGAATTCTTGACCTCTCTCACAATTCATTTACTGGTCATTTGCAAACGAGATTTTTCAAAAAATTTCAAGCTATGATGAGTGGGAAAAACAATAGTGCTGATATAATATATATGGGGGATGATTTGTATAAGGATTCTATAATGGTGACAATGAAGGGATTTGAAATTGAAATGCAAAGAGTTCTAACCATTTTCACTGCTATGGATTTGTCAAGTAACAAGTTTCAAGGACGAATTCCAGATGTTGTCGGAAAATTGAATTCTCTCAAAGTTCTCAATTTTTCTCATAACAGTCTAATAGGTCATATTCCATTATCCATGGGAAATTTGACAGAGCTTGAATCATTAGATCTCTCTTCAAACAAGCTTGATGGAAAAATTCCTCAGGAATTGACAAGTTTGATGTTTCTCTCGGTATTAAACCTTTCGTACAACCATTTTGTGGGGCCTATACCTCAAGGGAATCAATTTCATACCTTCCAAAATGATAGTTATTTTGGGAATTTGGGATTGTGTGGATTGCCAATGTCAGAAACATGTAGCAATGAAGAACCACCGGAATCACAGCCAACAATATTCCACGAAGAACATGATAATTCGAGCTGGTTTGATTGGAAAATCATTATGATGGGTTACGGAAGTGGAATTGTGATTGGATTGTCGATAGGGTATATTGCATTCTCAACAGGCAAGCCGTGGTGGTTTGTGAGTAGAGTTGAAAGAAAGGTGATCAAGCTGACCGGAAGTCGTAGAAGAAGAAGAAATTAACAATGCAAATTGTTCTCGCAATAAGCTTGTCTCTTACGGTAAATACTCCAATCTTTGTTATAAAAGAAAATGGTGTTATTTATTTTTTTTTATTTAGCAAAATTAAAGCTTGTCTTTGAAACTGCTAGAAAATATACAGTTTGCAGCATAATTTCCAATTTCTCTTTGTTTATTCAAATTACATATTTGACAAGAGTAGTTGAGTACATAACTGGTGCGTGGAACTCTTGAAATCTAAATGGTGCTCTATATGCTTTGTGATTTCTTGTTCATTTGTGGTTTGTCACACCATGCATGTGATTTGATTCAATTGTGGTTTGTTCATTCCGTACATGCATCTTCTAAAAATTATAGTTCGACTTATTTTCTTAAAGAATTTTAAGAGTCCAATTAGTTTTGAGATCAAAAACTCATTTTCCTTTTCTCTTTACAGATTTGGAAGATGCTTTTCGACGAACTATATAATCTTTTTCATGTTTGAAATTGGTTGAGCAAGATTTCTGTTGTTTCTAGTGTATAATAATTTGAAAGTTGGAACTGCTATAATGTATTTTATGTATTTCATTTTCAATATAATATGTATGCAGTATAATAAATGTTTGTGAGTTAAAAAATTTATTCTAATGTATCAGATCTTACATAGTTGCTGTCAGTTCATTAAAGGAAAGAAGGTTAGATAGCTAATCACTTGAAAAGAGCCTTTCGAATTACCGAAAGCCTTTTTTGGCCGCTACTAACTTTTATGAAACATATCTTTGTAATATTGTATTTTAATTGGTTGTAAACCTTTTTTTTTTTTTTTAAGAGATTTGCTTCCTATAATCTTTTTTTTTTTTTTTTTTCCCTTTTTACACTCTTATTCAAAAGACAATTCAATCAAAAATTTCAATTTAAATTTTTTTTTAAAGACACCTCATTTCCAAAATTAACCATTTTTATCTTTTGGCACTTCTATATACACTCAATTTAAAAATAAATAAATTTCTAAAAATACTCCATTTTATTTTTATATAATCCATTATTACTTTTGAATTTCGATTTTAATTTTAACATATATGCAAATAAAAAAAACGGTTAACAAACATAAATTCAAAATCGTTTTTGGAAAACAAAAATGAAAACGGGCTGAAAAACAGCTGTAGGTCATGCCCTAAGCTTTTCCGCTGTTGGCGTGTAGGGTCCATTCCTTGTTTTTATTTTGTGTTCCCGCTGTTGATGTGGTGTTTTTGGGGGATTTTTGGATGATTTTCAAGACCTGTTGCTAGCTTTTTCCGGATGATGGGGTTGCTATGTTTGTTTTGTTTCTGATTGTGGGCGAATAGGTGCTGTTTTTGCCTTTTTATCTTTGGGCTTGTGTTATTGTTTGTTGGGGCTTTTCGTGTGTGAGCTTTTTACCCATCCCTGATATTGGGTCTTGTTTTGGACTTTCTCTTTTGGTGTATGATCTTGGGCTTTGTTGGCCTTTTTGAATAAAAATTTACCGTTTTAAAAAAAATAAATTAATTAAAAAAAAAAAAAACTAGTCAAGGTTAAAGCTTTGTTCTTCTTCATTTTAATTTTTGACACACTCTGTTATTTGACATGTGACAGTGAGTTGCTACTTGCTACTCTTGTATTTGCTAAAAAAAATATAAGCCTTTTTTAAGTAGTCTATATATGGAGAATGATCAAAGTCTATTTAATTTAAAGAAGGGGAAAGAAATTCAAGATTCAATGGTGTGATCATTGCAGTACATTGAAATTCATCTATATATCCCCAACAACCTCCTTCAGCTTCTATATACTTCTCCCATCATTATCTGAAAAATCGGCATCATAACCTAGAAAAAAAAAAACTCCTATTTGCAGAATTTTTAAGGTGTAATATTGTAATAAATTTGAGGGAAAAATCATCATTTTAGCTTAATAAGTTTTATCATAAATGATTATTAGAGCATCTCCAATGCAAATATATATTTTTGAGTTTCTAAATAGTGCCACATCAGCATTTCTATTTATTAAGGGCCTACTTTTGAAATTTTTTTAGAGAAATGCATATTCACATCCCCAATGCAATTATCTAAAGTCAAATATGTATCCATTTTATGTCCAATCATAATAAAACAATTATTACACTCTCTCTCATATTTTATTTTACAATTAAATGAGATTTAATCTTATTGTTGGAAAGAATTGAAAACTTTAATCTTATTGGTGGAAAGAGTTAGAAATCATAGTCAGCATTTCTATGAGAGTTTCTAGAATTAGAAACTCAACTCCATATTCTCTAACTTTTTTTTTTGCCACATCATCTCCATATTCAACTTAGATAATAGGATTGGAGAGAGTTTATCGAACTTTTTAAATATCTATCTTATGTGGCACTCCATTCTCTCTAAATGCATAATAGCATTGGAGATGCTCTTAGTAGTTTAGTCGGAGGGGACTATAGTGATATATCTTGAGAAAATAAATAAGGGATTAAAATTGCTAATATAACAAAGATATTTTTAAAAATGAAATTTCCCAAATATGTAGGGATTTGGGTGAAATTTCCTCCTTTTTTACCGGTTTTCTGTATATAATTTTCTAAACAATACTTGGGTACTGACTGGTCAGTACCTAAGGTATTGACTCCACCAATAGGATGTTGCCACATGGCCTTTTTTCCTTTCACTTTTTACATTTATCTCCTTACATTCTAAGGAAAAAGGCCACATGGCAACACCTTATTGGTGGGGTCAGTACCTTGGGTACTCACCAGTCGGTACCCAAGTATTATTCTAGTTTTCCTCCAATCAAATGCTGATGTGGACCTGGCTCGAGCACGTCATCGTCTGGGTGTGGTGTCGATAATCTTATTCATTAGCTGGATTGTGACTTGATAGTCGAGTCAAAAACAACCCGATTCAATTTGAGTCGAGAGGTATTCCAATTTCCAATTTCCAATTGGCCTTAAAGTTAACAACTTCATGATTTTAATTTGTAGAAGCTGTTGTAGACAAGGGTTGGAATAATTGAAGGCTCTGATGAAGATGGGTCTTTTTTTTGCATTTAATAAGACAAGTAAGCTTTTTTAACTTATTATTTACTTGCCTCCTTTTTGCCTTCTCAAGAATGGGTTTTGTTTTGTTTGTTGATTACTTGGTTCAATTTGATTCTCAAGATGTGTATCGATGTATGTGCCCTACCCTCTCTCCACTGAGACTCACACAGGCAGTGGAGTTCAAAGTCTAATTACTTAAACATAGTGATTGTGGATCACATATCATATCACTTATTGCATCACCATCTCATTCTGTACACACTTGAACCTACATCATTGATGGATTAGTCCTCGTGTAGACACATATTTTTCTAAAACATCATAATCAAAAGGTACTAATGTGGAAAATTTTGACACACATCGGTGGATAATCAAAGTCTGATAATGAAAGTTTTGGCTGTTTTTTCAAGACCTGTTGCTAGCTTTTTCCAGATGATGGGTTGCTATGTTTGTTTTGTTTCTGATTGGTGGTCTTCTAGTGGGCTGTTTTTGCCTTTTTGTCTTTGGGCTTGTGTTTGCTGGGGCTTTTTTGCGTGTGGGCTGTTTACCCATCCCTGATAATGGGTCTTGTGTTGGGCTTTCTCTTTTAGTGTATGATCTTGGGCTTTGTTGGCTTTTTGAATAAAAATTTGCCGTTAAAAAAAAAAAAAAAAAAAAAAAAAAGAGTCAAGGTTAAAAGCTTTGTTCTTCTTCCTTCTGATTTTTGACAGACTCTGTTGATTGACATGTGAGTTGCTACTCTTGTATTTGCTAAAATATATATATATATATATAAACTTTGGGATCCTATCAATGAAACCGTTTAATTTTTGACAGACTCTGTTGGTTGAGCCTGCATTGATTAATAGTCTTCTGATGCTCTGTGAATTTGAAAATCACTGCACTGTTTAATTTGTAGAAGCTGATGGAGAGAAGGGCCTGAGTCGAATGCTCTGAATAAGAGTACACTGAAGAAGATGAAGATTGAAGATGGGTTCAAGTAAGAATGTGTTGAACAATTATGCTGACCCTCTGGTTTTGCAATTTAGACAAGTAAGCTTAATTTTTTAACATGTACTTCTGTTTTTCTAGGTTGTAGATACTATTTTGTTTGTCTTTTTCCATAGAATTTGTTGAATTTCAAGAGTGAGTTTTGTTTTGTTTGTTACTTGGTTGAATTTGATTCCAAGCTACCCTTTTTTAAACCCTAGAAAATACTCTCAAGTCTGAAATTGATTTGATTTATGCACAGTGATTAAAACGATAACATTGTTATTCCTATTACAATAGGCATTATTTCTATATTTTAGAGCCATTTTGGGAACAATAAAATCTTATTGAACATTGGTTAGAGTCGATTAGGATTGATTAGAATCGTTTACAACTTTGGCAAATTCGTGGTGTTGGTGATGAAGAGACGAGAATATATCAACTAGATATATTTGAATGCATTGAAACTCATATCAGTCTCATGGTATTCAATAATTGATGGATTAAAGATATGTACCAACTAATCTTCACATCATGGCATGGCCTAACACACATATACATGCATTTGTCAATTTCTACATAAGATTTGTCCTTCATCTCAATCTCAAGTATATGGTCAAGTCAATTATAGACCCTGGCCCAGCATTAAAGCATCAGCATGGCCACTTTATGTCATCTAGTATCTGTTGCAAGTCTTGAGAGACCAAGACTTTTGTCTTTTCATATTGTTTTCCACACAATAATTCTAAACTGCACTTTCTTTTTTAGCATAAAAAAGTTAATTAGATTATGTCGCACACGTCTTCTCTTTTTCTTTAATTCTCATTTTACACGGTGCATGAGCTATTATCAATATATAGACATCCACTGTTACCTTTTTGACTTCTTTTTATGGAGTATTATTGAACATAAAGGTGGCCATGTAAACACTCCATTTTGAAAAGCAGAGTCTGCTTTACATTTTTTAAGAAAACACGAGGAGATTTTGACCTGGGAAGACCAAGACTTGATTCTAAACTATTAATGATTGGTTCATTCATGTATATATTACATCTTCATTTCTCATCTATCTCAACAATCATAGTTAATTTTGATTTCTTGAAAAGAAAAAAAAAATGTGGGGGTCATTGTTGTGGTATCTAGTTCAATTCCTCCCCTTCTGCATCTCATGTCTTCAAGTAGTTTCTAGTTCATCATCTTTGAACTCTTCTTTTCAATCAGGGAAACTATGCTCTTCTGAAGATAGCTTTGCTTTGCTCCATTTCAAAAACACCATTTCGATCAATACTTCTGCTTCTAGTCATTGTAACAACTATGCTGTTTCTTATCCTAAAACACAATCCTGGAAGCAAGGAAGTGATTGCTGTTCATGGAATGGAGTCACCTGTGATAGGTTCACAGGGTATGTCACTGCCCTCGACCTGAGTTCTAGTCAGTTGCTTGGAACTATTGAAGTCAACAGCAGCCTCTTCCTCCTCCGCAATCTCAAGAAGCTCAATCTTGCCTGTAATGATTTTCAAGGATCTAGAATGTCATCAAAGTTTGGTCAGTTAACATATTTGACACATCTTAACCTTTCATCATCCTCCTTCTCTGGTCTAGTTCCCATTGAAATCTCTCAGTTGTCTAAATTAGTTTCAGTTGATTTCTCTAATAATACACTTAAACTGGAACAACCCAATTTTGTTAAGTTCTTGCAGAACATAACAGAAGTAAGAGATCTTGTTCTCGACTTCGTGGACATGTCTTTGGTTGCTCCTGGTTCGTTGGTTAACCTGTCTTCTTCATTGATATCTCTCAGTCTTCGTCATAACCACCTACAAGGTGAGTTTCCCGATGAAGTCCTCCACCTTCCATTCCTCCAGAAGCTAATTCTATCAGAAAATATAGGTCTCACAGGTACTTTTCCAGTGTCTAACTGGAGTAGTCCTCTCAGATTGTTTAATCTTTCTTTCACAAGTTTCTCAGGAAAACTGCCTGACACAATTGGCAATCTCCTAAACTTGAATGTATTGGATCTTGCTTTCTGCAATTTTGAAGGTCCAGTTCCAGCTTCATTTTGGAACCTCACCCAAATCACTTCTTTGGTTTTGACATCCAACCATTTTACTGGTCAAATCTCAGCATCACTATCTAACCTTGTCCGGCTCACTGATTTATATCTTCGTCATAACTTGTTTTCAGGTCAGTTTCCAGATGTTTTTCACAACCTCAGAAAAGTCAAGTATCTAGATCTTGCGCAGAATAATTTTAGCGGTCAGTTGCCATTATCTGCATTCAACCTCACTCAACTTTCTTCTTTAGACTTTTCAGATAATCAACTTGTGGGTCAGTTTCCTAGTCAAGTAAGTGGTCTTTCGTATCTAACGAAACTCTGCTTGTTTAATAATCTCCTGAATGGAACAATACCGCCTTGGTTGTTTACTCTGCCGTCTTTGGAAATCTTAGGCCTTAGCAACAACAACTTCCCAGGTTCTCTTGACCAATCACAGGCCTTGGCTGGTTCTTTGAAGTATTTTCTTTTGGGTCATAATGAGATTCAGGGACCAATACCAAATTCCATATTCAAACTTGTGAACCTTACTTTTCTTGATCTTTCATCAAATAACTTGAGTGGTGTTCTCAACATAGACATGTTCTCTAAGCTCAAAAATCTCAAGAGTGTTTATCTTTCACACAACAACCTACTCTCTCTAGCAAGCCACAATAATGTCAGTTTTAGACTGCCAAAGCTTGAGGACTTCAGATGCTCTTCTTGTAACATAACTGAACTTCCCAGTTTCTTAAAAGCATCAGAAAACTTGAAGTTTTTAAACCTTTCCAACAATAGTATTCCTGGCCGGATTACACGGGCAGAATCAAAATTGTGGCTCAATCTATTCCATTTGAATCTTTCCACCAATCTTCTCACAAGTTTTGAGCAAATTCCTTCGATGTCCCTTGGACATCTTGACCTTCATTCCAACTTGCTTGAAGGACCACTTGTGCCTCTACCACCTAGCATATGGTGCTTTTCGGCTGCAAACAAGAAGTTGACCGGAGAGATTCCACCATCATTTTGTGAATTCAACTCTGTTTGATATATCGACTTATCCAATAACAGATTGACTGGAATAATTCTACAGTGTCTTGCAAGCTATGGTGAGCTCTCGGTGTTGGATCTGCGGTTGAACAACTTCTATGGCAGCATACCTCAAACCTTCTCAAGGTCCTATAGGTTGGCATCTCTCAACCTTAATGGAAACCAGTTAGAGGGACCCTTACCACCATCTTTGGCTAATTGTAGTAGCTTGCAAGTACTGAATGTTGGGAACAACAGGATTGAAGATGGCTTTCCCCATTGGTTAGCAACTCTTCCGGACCTACAAATTCTTATCTTGCGATCAAATAGATTCCATGGTCCCATTGACGATTCCCAAACAAGAATCCCCTTCCCTAAATTGCGAATACTTGATATCTCTCATAATTCATTCACTGGTCTCTTGCCAACAACATATTTTGAAAATTTCCAGGCTATGATGCAGGGAGAAAATGATAGACATGCACTTGAAGTCATGGGAGATGGTATTCATCAGGATCATATGACTTTGACAATGGAAGAAATCGAAATTAAATTCGAGGAAATTCCAACCAGCGTAAAAGCCATTGTTTTGTCCAACAACCAATTTCGAGGAAAAATTCCTGAAGCAGCACTTGGAAAGCTTAAAGGTCTCAAATTTCTCGACTTTTCTCACAACAACCTAAAGGGTCATATTCCTTCCTCATTGGAAAATTTGATGATGCTTGAAGTCTTAGATCTCTCTTCAAATAAGCTTGATGGAGGGATTCCTTTGCAACTGGCAAATCTTGAATATCTTCAAGTGCTAAACCTTTCGCATAACCGGCTTGTTGGACCTATACCGCAAGGAAGACAATTTGACACATTTGCAAATATTTCCTATATTGGGAACTTGGGGTTGTGTGGAAGACCCTTGTCCATAAATTGCAGCAATAATGAGGACATTACTTGGTTTGATTGGAAAATAATTATGGCGGGTTATGGAACTGGAGCAGTGATTGGCTTGTCTATAGGATACATTGTATTCTCAACAGGAAAACCACGGTGGTTTGTAACTATGATTGAAGGAAAGCAATCCAAAAGGGGGACAAGATTGAATCTAAAACGCAGAAGAAATTAATTAGCAAGTGCATGCAGGTAGTGCTCTTAAATAGTTAAAAGTGTTACATTATTGAACAATTGTTGTTTTTCCATGACAGCACAATTACTAGCTGTACCTGTTGCAATTGCTTTGAGATTATATTTACTTACTGAATTGTTAAGCTCAACTATCTCCATTTCTCTTTGCAGATTCTAAAGAGTTGATTGCAATGGATGGTTGTAACTGGAAACACAGAAGCTGCTAATCTACAAAGTTGTCTGCCACACCAACAATCTTTACAAGGGGGCATGCGCTTTATTGATAAAAAAAAAATGTACAATAGAAATAATGCTTTTTTTTTTGTTGGTATGTGTACTTCAAATTTAGAAGAAAGTAGACAAACAAAATTAATGTTTTAGTAGAAGACACATCGGTCTTGCTGCTGACCATTTTATCAGTGATTGGAGAATCTCGTGGACTTTTATTTGCTTTGGCACCGCTTGTAAAATATCACTATATAAAAAAGTCTTAAATTGCCAAGACTTTTGGTGCTAAATTATTGATGATATATCATTATCCATCACAAAAATATCTCAAACGGATCATACATGATTAGTACAATTATCCAACCAAACTTGACATATGTAAAATGTGGAGTTGAAGAGCTCTATAATACGTGCATGTCCTAGAAAGCCGCCAACTTTCTGCTCAGATCAGCTCTCTTACTCTCCTGAGAAATCTTGTTAACAAAATGGAACTTTTTTCATCATCGCTAATGTATCCAGGTACTGATTTGCTTCTCAAACCCATATTCCGACGTGGGTTCTCTGCTTCACTACACTTAATTTTGTTGCTCGTGTTGTTTGTCTCATGGTTTTGCAAGAAACTGAAAGTGGGTGTTAGTCATAGTGAAGGGTCCAAGGAGAGGTTTAAGAACAAGAGGGTTTTGTGGAATAATCTGACTCTGTTTTGTTGTTTAGGTGTTTCAGTGTTTAATCTGGTTTTGTGTTTGTTGAGTTACTTTTATTGGTATAGGAATCGATGGTCTGATGAGAATTTGGTGACTCTTTTGGATTTAGTGCTTAGAACACTTGGTTGGGGAGCAATTTGTGTTTCTTTGTATACCCAGTGCTTCAATTCAGGTGAGAAAAAGTTCCTTTTTTTATTGAGAGTTTGGTGGGGTATTTATCTGTCTATTTCTTGTTATTGTCTTGTTATTGACATAGTTCTTTACAAAAGACATGTCTCTTTACCAGTCCAGTTATTAGTACTTGATGTTGTCTCTGTTATATCGGGTTTGTTCTTTTGTTATGTGGGGTTTTCGGTGAAAAATGAGACTGGAGAAGAAGATACCCTTCTTGAAGAACCCCTTTTAGATGGTAATTCTAGTGTATTTAATGGTGTAGCATCATCAATCTCGTCAAAAGGGGCTGATAGTGTGACCCCTTATTCAGATGCTGGTCTATTTAGTTTAATTACTTTCTCTTGGATGGGTTCTCTGATTGCTGTAGGCAATAAGAAAACATTAGACCTTGAAGATGTCCCTCAATTGGATAGTGGTGATAGTGTAGTTGGGGCATTTCCGATTTTAAGAAACAAGCTTGAGGAAGATGGAGGAATTAGGACTGGAGTGACCGCTCTAATTCTGACAAAAGCATTAATCTTCTTTTGCTGGAAGGAAATTCTTTTGACGGCTTTACTCGCTCTTGTATACACATTGGCCTCTTATGTTGGTCCATATCTCATTGACAGTTTTGTTCAATACCTCAACGGAAGTCGGGAGTTCAAAAACGAGGGGTATCTTTTAGTCTCTGCCTTTTTTGTTGCAAAGCTTGTGGAGTGCCTCTCCATGAGGCACTGGTTCTTTAGGTTGCAGCAGATCGGTATAAGGATTCGAGCAGTACTTATTGTGATGATCTACAACAAGGGTTTGACTCTTTCATGTCAGGCGAAGCAGGGACACACTAGTGGGGAGATGATCAATGTCATGACTGTTGATGCTGAGAGGATTGGTGACTTCAGTTGGTATATACATGATCCATGGATGATCCTTCTGCAAGTTGTTTTGGCCTTGCTGATCTTGTATAAAAATCTCGGGCTAGCATCTATTGTAACTCTTTTTGCAACAATAATTGTCATGTCAACAAATTTTCCTTTGGGGAGATTGCAAGAGAAGTTTCAGGATATGTTGATGGAATCTAAAGATAAACGAATGAAGGAAACTTCTGAGATATTAAGGAACATGAGAATTCTCAAGCTTCAAGGATGGGAAATGAAGTTTTTATCTAAGATTATCGAGCTCAGAAAGATTGAGACTGGATGGTTGAAGAAATATGTTTACACTACGTCCATTACAAGTTTCGTCTTCTGGGTTGCCCCAACATTTGTGTCCGTGACCACTTTTGGTGCTTGTATGTTTCTGGGAATCCCACTTGAATCAGGAAAGATCTTATCTGCACTGGCAACATTTAGGATTCTTCAAGTGCCGATTTATAATCTCCCTGACACAATGTCAATGATAATTCAGACTAAGGTGTCCCTTGATAGAATTGCATCTTTTCTACGGCTTGATGACTTGCAGTCTGGTGTTGTAGAGAAGCAGCCGAGAGGTATTTCTGATACAGCAATTGAGATAGTTAATGGGAACTTTTCCTGGGATATCACTTCCCCTAATCCAACACTGAAAGATATAAATTTGAAAGTGTTAAATGGAATGAGAGTTGCTGTATGTGGTACTGTTGGCTCCGGAAAATCAAGCTTACTTTCCTGTATTTTAGGAGAAATGCCCAAATTATCTGGTGTCCTTAAATTGTGTGGTACAAAGGCCTATGTCGGTCAGTCGCCTTGGATTCAGAGTGGCAAAATTGAAGAGAATATATTGTTTGGTAAGGAGATGGACATAGAAAGATATGACAGAATTCTTGAAGCATGTTCCCTGAAGAAGGACCTAGAAATTTTGTCATTTGGTGATCAGACAGTTGTAGGTGAGAGAGGAATCAATTTAAGTGGAGGACAAAAGCAAAGAATACAGATTGCGCGTGCTCTCTACCAAGATGCCGATATCTATATGTTAGATGATCCTTTTAGTGCTGTTGATGCTCATACTGGATCTCACCTCTTTAAGGTAAAATCTGTTTCTTTCCTAATGCCATTACATTTGGCAGAAGTTGAACCTCTAAAGTACTTATAATCAGTTCGTATACTTATCGTGCTAATTGAACATTCCAGCAATTACCTTCTGCTTTTCTCTTTTTGATTGTTGTCTTTTTTCTTCTAGTGAATAGTTAAAGAAATCGGTACTTATCTTTGAACAATCTTTGTGTGGCAGGAGGTTTTGCTAGGCCTTTTGAGTTCAAAGACGGTGATATATGTTACTCACCAAGTTGAGTTCTTACCTGCTGCTGATCTGATTTTGGTGAGCAATTTACGTTACACTTGTCGCTATACTGTAGTGTATCCTTGCTTCCATATTCCATAAACTCAACATGTACCTTGTTATTAGGTCATGAAAGATGGAAAGATTACGCAAGCTGGAAAGTACAGCGACATTCTAAATTCAGGAACTGACTTTATGGAACTTGTGGGAGCACATGAGCAAGCTTTATCAACACTTGATTCCATAGAGAGTGGCACAGTTTCTGAAAAAACAAGTATCAGCAAAGAAAATGGCGAGAGTAGCACGAACGGGGATTCAAAGAGAGAAGAAAACATGGTTTCTCAGAAGGATAAATCAAATGATGCAGCAGGGTCAAAAGGGCAGCTTGTTCAAGAAGAAGAAAGAGAGAAAGGCAAAGTTGGGTTTTCAGTGTACTGGAAATATATCACGGCCGCTTATGGAGGAGCTCTTGTGCCCTTTATTTTGTTGGCTCAGATTCTATTTCAGATCCTTCAAATTGGCAGCAATTATTGGATGGCTTGGGCAACCCCGGTTTCAAAGGATGCAACACCTGCAGTTGGGGGTTCCACACTTATATTCATCTACTTAATGTTGTCTATTGGATGTTCTATTTGCATCCTTGCTAGAACAACACTCCTTGTAACTGCTGCCTACAAAACAGCCACTCTGCTCTTCAATAAGATGCATTTGTGCATTTTCCGTGCCCCCATGTCCTTCTTTGATGCAACCCCAAGTGGACGACTCCTCAACCGAGTAAGTGAATATTAGTTCCTATCAAACGCATTATAATAGATGAACTCACACAGGTTCATTTTTGTGGATTTGAAAAACTCCATCTGTATGATGTAGGTTAGCATTTTCCTTTTCTTCATTTCTTAAAATTTTGTGAAATGTAAATTATACAGACTAACCAAATAATGCATATTTGCTTAATTGATTTAGTTTCAATGTTATAGGCTTCTACCGACCAAAGTGCAGTGGATATGAACATTCCGTATCAAGTTGAGGCCTTCGCCTTCTCAATGATCCAGCTTCTAGGAATCACTGTGGTGATGTCTCAGGCTCAGTGGCAGGTGTTTATTGTTTTCGTACCTGTGATTGCATTGTGCATTTGGTATCAGGTAATTAATTCTTGTGTTCTGGGCAACTCTTGTAATTAAGTAATGTGAATATAAACTAAGTAATGCTTATATAAAGTTGCAGAAGTTTCAAAGCATTTAGATAGGAGTGTTGATAAAAAGTGATTATGTTCAATCACACTCATTGTGACCTTATGCAGCAATATTACATACCTTCTGCACGAGAACTTTCAAGGTTGCTTGGAGTATGCAAAGCTCCAGTGATACAACATTTTGCCGAAACAATTTCAGGGTCAACAACTATCAGGAGCTTTGATCAAGAGTCAAGGTTTCGAGACACGAATATGAAACTGATGGATGGATATTCTCGGCCTGTATTCCATATTATTGGTGCAATGGAATGGTTGTGCTTTCGTCTAGATATCTTGTCTTCTATTACATTTGCCTTCTCTTTGATTTTCTTAGTCTCTATACCCGAGGGATCCATCAGTCCAGGTAAGTGATTACGCTATTGTATCATTGATTATTTTTCTTGCTATTGAAAGTGATGTAAGTAAAGAAGCATGAACTAAATTCTGCTTTCTTTTTTCCTTTCTACAGCAATTGCGGGCTTGGCGGTAACATATGGACTCAATCTAAATACACAACAAGCTAAGGTGATATGGAATATGTGCAATCTAGAGAACAAAATTATCTCAATTGAGAGAATACTTCAGTACACTTGTATTCCTAGTGAGCCCCCTCTTGTGATAGAAGAAAACCGCCCAGATCGTTCCTGGCCATCAATCGGAGAAGTTGGCATTCATGATCTCCAGGTAATTTTACTTGTTTTGCACCACTTCAACTACTATTTTTTTTTTCAGTCGTTTGAATAATCAATGAATATGGTTATGTGGTTGTGGTTATGGTGTAGGTCCGTTATGCTCCACAAATGCCCCTTGTGTTGAGAGGTCTCACATGCACTATTCCAGGGGGGGTGAAAACTGGCATCGTAGGGAGAACTGGCAGTGGTAAATCGACTCTCATTCAAACACTTTTCCGGATTGTTGAACCTGCAGCTGGTCAGATTATGATAGATGATGTCAATATCTCATTAATTGGACTGCATGATTTGCGGTCTAGACTAAGCATTATTCCTCAAGATCCAACCATGTTTGAAGGGACTGTACGAAGCAATCTTGATCCTCTTGAGGAGTATGCTGATGAGCAGATTTGGGAGGTGGGTTGTTATTAATTGGTTTGTAGGTAGAAGTTTTCGGTAGCTACAATTCTTCCAAAATGAACTTGGTAATTCCAGAATTTTTTTTTTTTAACATTTATTTAAATGGTTCTAGGCTTTGGATAAGTGCCAACTTGGAGATGAAGTAAGGAAGAAGGAAGGAAAGCTAGACTCCAGAGGTTTGTTTCTTCTTCTATTCTATTGAATGAGATACAATCTAATTTTCTTGCAGAGCATCATCGTTTTTTATCGGTATACGTTCATGTGTGTTGCAGTTGATGAGAATGGAGAGAATTGGAGCATGGGCCAGAGACAACTTGTCTGTCTTGGGCGTGTGCTACTAAAGAAAAGTAAGGTCTTAGTGCTTGATGAAGCTACTGCATCCGTCGACACTGCTACTGATAATCTAATTCAGCAAACACTTAGGCAACACTTCTCACACTGCACGGTCATAACCATTGCACATCGGATAACTTCTGTTCTTGATAGTGATATGGTTCTCCTTCTGAGTCATGGTTAGTAGATGATCACATAAATCAGTAGTTTATCAATTTACATTCCATTTATTTTGAAACAATCTTGATTTTTTTTTTCTATATCTTGGTAAAGGCCTTATTGAGGAATATGATTCTCCCACGAAGTTGCTTGAGAACAAGTCATCATCTTTTGCGCAGCTTGTAGCCGAATACTCTGTGAGGTCAAAATCCAGTTTTGAGAATTGAATTGGAAAATAAAAGCCAAACCGTGCAAAAATAACATGACCAAATTATAGGTTGCTAATGTATTGTAAGTATATTTTATTTTAGATTGTACAGAGTATAAAACATCTAAACCCAGTACTGTAATCTAGAGGTTCAAAATGCTTGCAATATAGTGAAGTAATACAGCTCGAATTACCAGTTCGATATCTTACCATTCAATCTCACCTCATTCTATTCTTTTTCATATACTCTTGAAGTTATTTAATGTAGTTATCACATGACTTCTTTTTAGTACTTTGGGGTCACCTGGTATTAGTTTATTAAAAACTTGGACTAGAAGTCACTGCCCTCAACAACAGAAGATGAGACGAGTCCTAATATGTTTTTGGTTGGGAAGAAGTGATAGGTTATGGATTTGGCATGGTGGTTGGATTGATTAGAGGATATCTAGTCTTCTCAACCGGATAGCCTCAATGGCTTGTAAGGATGGTGGCAGGGCCGGCCCTGACTATTTTGAGGCCCGGGGCGAAAATCTAAGATGGGCCCCTTATTCATATTATACCAAAATATCTCGACTACAACTATTCAACAATATTCTAACCATCAAGTAGTTTTACAAGAAAAAATAACAACACGACAAAGAGTAAACATCATTGTAAATGTCTTCTCCTAGCACTTTGAGAAGCATATTCATGAATAATATTTTCAAATTCAATATTTTCCAATATTTCCTTTTCAATATATAAGATTACCAACCCATTTAACCTTTCTTGTGACATAGTTGACCACAAATAGGATTTCAACATTTTTAATTTAGAAAAAATGGCATTGGAGTTTTCAGTTTTGGACCGTTGGTGCTGCCGGCTGGAAAGAAAAAAGAAGAAAGATTGTAAGAAAATAAACCCTATTGGACCAATGGACCTCTAGTTACACTGATCAATATGTCTGCAAAAGACAAATATTAACAAACATTTCTTTTGGACATTTGTTTGTCCTGACTCCCGAGCCCAATTTTATTTTAATTTGGGCTTTTTATAATTTGGGCCTTTTATAATTTTGGGCATTTTATACTCATGACAAAATTTTGGGCCTTTTATAATTAGTATTCTACATAAATGGGCCCTAAGTTAAAACTGAAACCATATAAAATTGGGCCCTTTAAAAAAGGGGCCGGGGCGGCGGCCGCTCCAGCAATGCACATGGGCCGGCCCTGAATGGTGGTGGACGACAAGCACTGCAGAAAGGTGAGAATGTCGAATAACATAAGGGAATGAATAAGAATTCAGTGAATGAAAGTATATAGAGTCCTCTAATGTGAGTGTTGCAAACTTGTATATACAAACACAGTACTGTGTTGTTGATCTTGAATCTTGATTATAGAATTATAGAATATCTGTGAACTTTGTCAGAATGTTGAGAATTTGCAAATTTATCAGAAACTAAGATGTTTTATATGAAGTAGACAAACAATGTACAAAAAACATTTTGTTTTGATCTATAAATTAATATATCTCTGTCATACCCTTGTGGGGCAAATCTTCCTACATAATGTGTATATTATATTCATTCGACATTTTTATATAAGTGACATGATTCATCAGGGAAATGGGGAAATGGGGATGGGGGGAGGCCCCCCATCCCCCATCTCCATTTCCATTTCAATAAATTTGTGGGGAAAATGGGGATGATCCCCCATCCCCATTTCAATTTGGGGATGAAAATTATCCCCATTCCTCCCCATCTCTTCAATTTTTCTAAAAAATTTCCTCCCAAACGGAAATGGTGAAGTGGGAATTTAAATACCTGAGAATAAATGCCCATCCCTATGGCTATATCTTATTACAGTCACTCACATCACATTGCGTAATATTAATGGGCCGGACATATAAACTTGGTGCACTAAAAAATTTATACCAAATTTATTTATTTAAAAAAAAAAAAATCAATCCATCGTCCAAACTTCCAATTATCCAAAGAAAAGAAATTCTACAACTTGACCTAAAAAATATAAAATAAAAACCAGTGGGGATACGATTGTAATTAGAAAAATTACCAAGGGCATCTAGAGTCCTTTTGTTTTCGCTCCCACTTGTTGCTGCTGCGCTGCAAAAATCTCCAAAGCCCTTCTCTGCTGCACGCCTGCACCCACCAAACCACCAACCAAAAAAAAAAAAAAAAAAAAAAAAAAAAACGCAAACTTGTGCTGATGAGGGGCACACCTCCAACTCAACTCCAATCCACTCTCTTCCTCTCCCTCTTCTAACTCTCAACAATCTCTCAAATCCCCTCCATGTTCCCACTACTTTTCACTCTCCCTGCTCAGCTAATTTTAATTTTTTTTTCGAATTTTAAATGAAACCACAATCCTTGTACATGTATTTGCCAATTCTTTGTTTTCAAATTCTGGGGTTTTTAAAAATCCAAACTTTTTAAGTGGGGTTTTTAAAAATCCAAACTTTTCAAGTGGGGTTTATCATTTTTTTCATTTAATTCTAGTTTTTGTTATATTTTGATGGATTTAGCGCTTGAATCATCAATTTTCAATCGACCCAAGTTCGTTCCAGGCATCAAAACCTCGTATTTCATTCACCGGGCCCGATGTTCGAACTTTCCAATCAAAATTTCATCAAAAATCAATCACTACCCAAGTGTTTTCGGTTCTGGGTTGTCGAAGAACAACACATTTGAAGCTGTAACCCGCTCAAAACCGCTAAACAGAGCCAATGAGGAACTGGGTTGTGAAGAAAATCAAGTTTTGAATCCAAATTTGGAGAATGTTAAGGTTTTGCTTAAACGGAGAGTCCTTTTGGGAGCATTGGTGTGTGGGGTGTTGATTTTTGGTTGCAAGAGAGTGTTTGCTGTGGAGAGTGTAGTGAATGCAGGCTATGGAGTGATAGGAAAGAGCATTTTGATGTTGAAGGATGCTTGGCCGAAGCTTTCACCGGTTTTAAGACTGTTTAAAGAGCAAGGATTGATTTTGGCTGCGCTTCTGGGGTTGTCTGCGTTCTTTTCGATGGCTGAGACTTCAATCACCACGCTTTGGCCGTGGAAGGTATAAAGTTCTTGACTTTATGTGGGGATTCATTTGTGTTCGTTGAATGTTTTATGTATGATTTGTTGCTTTTTTTTTTTTTTTAAACGTTTTATGTATGATTGTAATGTGATAACTTATGCATTTGAATATTGAATATTGAATGTTGAGGTTGTAAGTTGATTATGTGTTTGCAGTGTGTGATTCGATGGTTATTTTGTCTCAGATTCGTGAGTTGGCTGAAAAGGAGTCTGAAGATGGTGTCTTTAAGATGCTCCGAAGTGATGTTACTCGGTTTTTGACAACTATTCTCATTGGCACGACGTACTGTTCTATTCCTTGTTATTATATCTGGTTTCATTCTCTTGAGATTGAGTTTGTGGATTATTTACTACTGTAGTTTCAATTTGTGTACTCAGTGTGGTAAATATTGGAGCCACTGCATTAGTCACAGAGGCAGCAACAACAATATTTGGCGAAGCCGGCGTTAGTGCTGCCACTGGAGTAATGACTGTATGTATAAACCTCTGTACTCTCTCTCTCATGTAAACGGTGGGATATTTTTTCCTTGCAATTTCTTAAACCTTTTTTTTTTTTTGGAATTATATTAGGTTGCTATTCTGCTTCTCACTGAAATCACTCCGAAAAGTATCGCTGTTCATAATGCTACAGAGGTTGCTAGGTTTGTGGTAAGTTTAATAGCTATACGTTTTTTCTTCTACCTATACAAGAATGTCTGTATAAATGCTTAGCATAATTGGTTTCTAGTTTTTCCCTTCTATTTTCCTCCAACCTCACACTTTACGCAGTCTTGTAGTTGTCTTCTGCCTTGTTGATATTACTGCTGCATGATGAGTTTTATTTGACTAGTGGTGTTTGCTATGCCTCTAGGTCAGACCAGTGGCATGGCTTTCCTTGGTACTATATCCCGTGGGAAGAGTTGTCACATATTTATCAATGGGAATGCTAAAAGCTCTTGGATTGAAAGGAAGAAGGTGCACTTAACCTCATTTTCTTCTTTCTTTTTAGTGAAAAGTTCATCGTGGTAACATTTCTTGTAACTTCCATTGCACATTGCATCTTTTACCATTGTTTCTTTCTAATAAATTTTTATTTTTCCTATTTATTATAAGATTTTAGACATCTCATATGAATGAGCTTGAAAGTGGGCTTTTGCCTTCTAGGAAAATGATTTAGAGACTTTAATTTGTAGGACACTATTCCTTACTGGCATTTGGCATGTTGGGCATCTTGGTGACAATTAGCATGCATACATGTTTAGACGTCTCATATGAATGAGCTTGAAAGTGGGCTTTTGGCCTCTAGGAAAATGATTTAGACTTTAATTTGTAGGACACTATTCCTTATTGGCAATTGGCATGTCGGGCATCTTGGTGACAATTAGCATGCAGACATATTTAGAAAAAAAAAAAAAAAAAAATCTCTAGTTTAAGGCTCTTGCTTGAAGACTACTAGTTTTTTCCACCCTTAATCACTTAGAATATATAAATTCCAATGGCAGTAAAATGTCTTCTTTCAAATGAACATATTATACAGTATTATTATTTTATCATATCACTCTTCTTATATTTATGCTTGTGTGCATAGTATTAGACATATATAATGCAGTATGTAAAATGATTGCACATAAATCCTCGTGATTTTAGTTTGTCATATCAACTGCTTTCTTAACTAATTTTTACCCCATTCCTTTGGCACCTTTTTATAATTTTTTATTAGTGAGCCATATGTTACTGAAGATGAGTTGAAGCTGATGTTGCGAGGGGCAGAGTTGAGTGGGGCAATTGAGGAGGAAGAACAGGTAATAGCTATCTGATTATGATTTTCCTGTGTATGTATTCTTCTCATTTTTATCTTGAATACGGGTCACTTGATGCGATGTAAGTCAAAGAAATCCATCAATCTTATACTTATACATGTTATAAATTCGTAATTTAATGACTTCATAAACTCATAATTCGATGTATATATTTAAAGCCTCTAGTTAAGCCTCCATAGTATTGTTTGTAGGGTCTATCTTTTCGAGATTTCTATATTTTTGTTGACAAATGATTACTGAGAAGGAAGATACATCAATTAGTTCCCCCACTCTTCTGCAATGTAAATATCATATCAGGCAAATCACTATTGAATTGTCTCATTGTGATAATTTTACAACCTGTTACCTCTAGGAATCCTGTTGAAATCTCCAAGAATTTGATTTTGTTCTTTGTTTCGTGGTTAAGATGCTCTGATCTTAAGAGTCACTTTGCAGGATATGATTGAAAATGTGTTAGAGATCAAGGATACGCATGTTAGAGAGGTGATGACACCTCTTGTTGATGTAGTTGCAATTGATGCCAGTGCATCTCTTGTTGATTTCCACAACTTGTGGGTGACTCATCAATATTCAAGGTAAATTAATTCTTAGTTCTTAAATATCATGTTTCAGCAAGTGAGTTTGTATTGCAACATGTAAAGAAGTTTGCCGATGTGCTTTCAGGGTGCCAGTTTTTGAGCAACGTGTTGACAATATAGTGGGTATTGCATATGCTATGGATATGCTGGATTACGTTCCAAAGGTCAGAACAGTTCTGGTTCTGTTCCTTTATCTCTGAAGTTAACATTGCTTTGTTTCTTATTGCATGCGGCATTCTCATAGTGTGCAGAATTAACTTTTTATTTTGAAGGGTGAGCTACAAGAAATTACTAGCGTGGGAGACATGGCTCACAAACCTGCATACTTTGTGCCCGGTAATCCTCAATACCAATTTTGGGTAGTTGCTGTGTTTTGGAATGATTTACAATTGATGATTTGCCATTTATGCTAGTAGTTAGGCTTGAAACTTCTCATCTCTACCCTATGCATTTTGGATGTTATTTTTTAAGTTGCTTAGAGTTCTCTTACCAAGCCCTGATCATCTCAGGCAGGCTGTGGGCCTGGCCTTGACATGAAAGTATGAATAAGACTTTTTATTTTCTTTTATTTTAAATCTGATAAATGTTTTGCTTTATTATTTATTTGAATAAATAAGATGTGTTTGGTTTTGCAGATTCAATGTCAGTCTGGAATCTTCTCAGAGAATTCCGTATTAGGAAGGTTCACATGGCTGTTGTCCTTAACGAGTATGGTGGAACTGTAGGGGTATGTGTACACCCTTATGTCTGAACTAAACTAACTTAGAATTAATTTTGCTTTCTGCATTTGATGCTAAGGGCCTGTATGGCCTTTGATCAGTTACTAAGCTACTCTTTAGTATTTCTTAGATTCTTTTCAAAGCAACTTCAAAGTTATGTTTCATTACTTTCCAAGGAGAAATTTCAATGAAATTCTAGCAAAAATTCAATTTTTGATAGGAGTATGGAAACTAGGAGAAAAAGGGATGTACCGCAAAATTTCAGAGAAGTTACTCTATTTTTTTTTTTTTTTTTTTTGATTAGTTGTTAATATGCATACTGACATACTGTAAATCAATGACACAGGAAAAATGTAAAGAACAATCCTTTTATCTTTTGTAAACATTTGTTAATTTCTGTTTTGACATCCAAATGCCACAACATGGTGAAATAAAATATACAAAAGATAGAAAGTTGTCAGATAAACACAGCTCTCAAGCACCTATAAGATACAAGAGGGTTTTGAGTTGCAATCCTGCTAAGACTGGTTAGCAGTGTTAGATCAACAGATATATTGGATTTCTTGCTCTTGAAGCATATAACTAGGCTGGAGTTTTAAGATCTTAGATAAACCTTTCTCCATATAAAAGTAGCAAATTCAACTAACATTTGTGTTCATTGTGCATTAAATTTTTGCGACCACTGATAATTTTTTACATTTTATCTGGATGATGCAGATAGTGACCCTGGAAGACGTGGTTGAGGAAATTGTTGGTGAAATCTTTGATGAAAATGATTCAAAAGTAAAGCTCATTTTTGTGCCTTGCTCATTATGTTTCTAATAGATATACATGATACAGTTGTTAGACTTTATATTTCTTATGAATGTGTTTTGCCTGTCATTAATCTACTTGATTTCAGGTCAGTATAGTTGATATGAAACCAAAGGATATTAATAGAGGTTGATAGTTTCACTGATTTTGATCTGCAACTTCCTCATGTTGAATATGTTTTATATGATAGGAGGAGATCCAAAAGAAAACTGGCTACATTGTCATGCGAGCAGAGGGGATATATGATGTGGATGCTAATACTTCCATTGATCAGCTCTCTGAAGATTTAAATATCAAAATGCCAGAGGTATCCTGTTTTATTAAGTGTTTATACTAAAATATGGATCTGTCATGATGTTTATATTGAAATATAAATAGTTTTGGGCCTGCTGATTACTAATTGCTGAAGGATTCACAATTGTCGAGGATCTTCAATTCGTTATTTTTAGAAACCTGTGTTATGTGAATTTCAGAGTGAACTTTCCTACCGACTCTAATTTGTTTAATGGATGAAATTGCCATTTCACATGGAAGTTGTTTCTTATAATGATTTTTTCTCACTTGTTTATTGTCATACTATTGCTGAAGAAATTCAATGAACAAATCCTTTATTTGTTCAATTACATTCTGTGACTGGTATGTGACATTGCCCATAGTTTGCATGATCTTAAAAGGTGTAGTTTCGGAGGTAATTGCCTAGTGTAATTATAAAAGTTTAGAATTATTGGCACAAACACTTGGGTTAAAAGCTTCTAGTGTCGGATTTATCCAAACACCCACACCCCTTCCAGGATTCGATATTGTGTAATGACCCCTTTTACTTATGGTATCATTATAATGTTCCATTATGGCTTAAAATGACTGGAAGGCATGATATGAGGCATTATAATGGTATTCTAGTCACAGAATTACACTCAATATATCTTATCATGATTTGTTGGCTTGGCTGAATCAATGCTATTCAACTGCTCACATATGGCACTCTCTGTGGCTTGCATTATCGTTAATGCGTGAAATAGTTGATATTTTTTTTTTCGTCTGGCATGTTGGTCTTCCTGTTTAATCCCACAACAAGAGGTAGAGATGTCAATGATATTGTTTTCCTTCAATTTTTTTACAGGGTCATCAGTATGAGACAGTGTCAGGTTTCATATGTGAGGCATTTGGATATATCCCAAGGACCGGTGAGAGCATCAAAGTGGTCCTTGAAAAGGAGAACCAGGAAGAGGAGGGTGAAAATTCTGAAGCTGGATCTGACCGTCAAAATGTAAAAGAAAAGCATTTTGTTTATAAACTTGAGGTATGGTTTGGACTCTTTTGGTACATGGATTTTTATGGAAGCTTCATTGTGGTTCATTTTGCTATGAAAGCTTAGCTTTCCCACCATTGTGCCTCTTATTTTCTCAAGTATAACATGTAGCAGCTTCTACCTTATTTCTCCACTTGGCCTCCTTTCGTCATGCCTCAGTATCACCCATACTTGCTATAATTTAATCATTATATTACACAGATTATTTTTTGCTATTTTATTCAATTGCCTTAAACCTTTGGGATCTTTACTTTAGTACTTCACCAACCCATTATATGATTGCATTCACATCTTCTCCTTGGGCGTTTAACAGTGCAGAAACGCTTAACTAAGACTATACCTTGATTAGTTTTACAAGTTATGGATTGATGTTTGATTTCTTGTTTTCTTATGCAGATATTAGGTGGGAATTCCAGAAAGGTTAGTGCTGTTCGGTTTGAACGAATAAACAATGATGATGCAAAGTTAGAGGCAAAAGAAGTAGCTCGCTTGGTTCCCAAAATCATGAAGAGGAAACTGAGCAGCGATGATGATTCGGACTCAGAGAGTTCCAGATTTGATGATGATGCATACTCAAAGCAAACAGAGGATGATTCCTCAGGTGGCTATGTAAATGCTGAACATGAGGATTATCATGACAATGCTATTAAAAACTAGTTACATCACTCATTTTTTTACCTCATTCTTACGGCAACATAAACAAGGGATAACATTGAGAACATGATAAGAACATGAGAGCAAGTGATGAACTAACATTGTACCTTCCTTCTGCTAGGAAATTGTAAAAAAAAAATTTTATAGATGAAGAGAAGTGTCAACATCCGAATCATCATAGTTTATATTGTTTTTGTGCGTGAAAGTATTTGTAGACCATAAATTCTCCAAAAGTGGAGTATCAGTGACCTGCAGACCAGAATGCTTTATCTGTATGTGAGATTGGTGGTCGGGAGAGACATGGAAAGGAGGAGGCATAGGCGCTGGGATCTGCTCAGAGTAGACCAACCTGGACGGCGTGTAGGGGGTGGTTACATTTAGCTGCTCTGATTCAGAGAACAGTCGTAAGAGCTCTCTCTCCCGTCTCTTTTCCTTTGCTCTTTGCAACTGTTTAAACCGCTCTTGCAGGAGGGTAATGGAGTGAACAGTTGGTTTACCACTTTGCCTACTCATTGGAGGAAGAATTGTAGGTTTTCCCTGTGGGGAGACTTTGTATTTCCTTTGCTGCTATATATAGGACATTTGAGTATGATTTCAAATTATTATTTGAAGCCTCCATTAGATTCTAAATGATGTTAGGAAAAGTAGAATAGACAGCTTTGTAGGAAAGTCCAACAAGACAAAGTTATGTCTGTGTTGGTGAAAGTGAAGAGGCAAGGAGAAAATGATAGGAAATAGACTCCAAAGTTAAGGTGGAAGGTAGCTTTTGGAAGAATTTCTCAAGGAGAATAAGAGGGTGAGTGAGTGAGTGATGCTTTGGAGAAGATGGTGTCACCTTTTGATGAGGCTTTTTGTTGGGATCTCAATATTCTCACCCTTTTGATTTGAACATTCTCTCTTCTCATTTGATCATAAAAAGAAAGCAAGTCAACAGCTAGAATTCAAAAGACTTTTGTTGCAAAATTGTGATCTTGCCATGTGGAAAATTTTGCCAAGATCTTTGACCATGTGGCAAGATCTAAACGGGCATCCGCTGTACCCAAGATCTTCTCTTGGGGAGGTAAGGATGTGGAGACAAGAACATGGTTTTGAATTGGAGAATGATTTTTGGAGTTGATGATTTTATTATGAGATTTTCATTATTACCTTTATGTAGTGGAGAGAAAGTGAAGATCTTTGATCAGAAAAAGAAAAAGAAAGTAAGTCAACAGCTAGAATTCAAAAGACTTTTGTTGGGATCTTAATATTTTTCATCCTTTTCGAACATTCACTGCTCATTTGATTAGGAAGAAAATAAAAGAAAAAGTTAGAATGCAGTAGGATGCACCATGCATTTGCATCTCCCGTTACTATCTTACCATATGGCAACTTACCACATGGCAAAATTGTGATCTTGCCATATGGAAAATTTTGCCAGGATCTTTGGCCATTTGGCAAGCTCTAAACGGGGCATCCGTTGTACCCAAGATCTTCTTCTCTTGGGGAGGTAAGGATGTGGAGACAAGAACATGGTTTTAAATGGAGAATGATTTTATTATGAGATTTTCATTAGTACCTTTATGTAGTGGAGAGAAAGTGAACCCACCAAAGACTATGCAATGCTCCCCACTTATTGTGGCAAAGCCTCTACTAACTTTTCTCTCCCATTCTCTATACCATTCTTTCTTGTCTTTGAGTTTTTGGATGCTAATGAAATAAAAGAAATAGAACCTGAAGATATTGAAATCTACCTTATTGAGGTTTGATTTTGAATTCTAACACTAGCTTTTGTAACATTTTGAAAATTATTGATGACCTCTTCATTCATTTGGAGGTTGGCTTCTACTGATAGCAAAGAACCAAAACATCTATGTTGTAAGATCCTTCAATCCATGATTATACAAATTCAATCCACAGATTCTTTTCACGTGATCAATCACAACTAGGTATTGCCTTATTGTTTATTCACAACTTTTGAGATTTTTTGTTCCGGCCAATTTATTTGGATATAGATTCATGGACATCTCATTTGGTAAATTAAGGCAATTTCATTTTTCAAAAGAAATTAGACTTTCCAGACCTAAAGAAAAGTTTCGTTACACTAAAACACGTATAGTGTTGTGTCATACTGTCATATTGCGTTAGTGTATCTTATGATTGTCATTTATATCACATCGCGTGATATTAGTGAGTTGCTCGTGTTGTGGCGTTTTAATGTATATTGTATTCTTGTAGTTAATTTGTTGATATTATTTTATTGATTCGTTGCTTGTCAAAGAAGATACAAAATGTTGAAGGAGGGAGGACTCTAGTGTTCATCCTTCAAAAATCAAATGCAACACTGAACCTTATCTCTCCATATTACTTCAAACAGACACAAAAAGGAAAACAGAAACACAGATTGTTGTTCTTGTTTGTTTACCAATAACTATACCGTGGATAATCATCGTCAGGGCCAGCCCATGGGGGCAGCAAACCCAGCATTTTGCTGGGGCCCCCACTGGCCCAATCTATTTCTTCTTCTTTTGAAAAACCAGGGACCTTAGGGTTCGATTTATTTAAGTTTAAAAATGGCTCAATCTCAAACCTTTCTTTGCTTTTATTTATTTATTTTATCGATATTTACACCCTTGAAAAATCGTATGTACACCCCGTTTTGTATGTGCACCCCATTAAATATTTTTAAAATATTATTTCTTGTAAACACACCCCATAAATTACCAAATATGCCCTTCTTTTTTAATTTTGGAAAAATTAAGATAAAAAACATGGGAGGAGCTAGCCACACCAGCAGTCTTCTCCTTTAACATTTTAATAGAAGACGTAACAGCCTTCTCCATCTTTTCAAATCTAGACAGCCTCATCTCCACTATTTGATATTTGTGATTTGAGACAGCAAGGGTGAGGTTATGCCTGCTTATGCTTCTCCTTTTGTTGTCCTATAAATATTGTAGAAGCTATGGCCTTGCTTTATGATTTAGACTTCGCTCGATACAGTTTTATTTCCAATTTTTATGGAATCGGATTCGAAGAACACAGTGCATCAAGCAAGCACGCCAGAAAATAACTAACTATTTAACTAAATCAACTACTCTGACATTTTAGAATTTGTCAAGCCCCATTTTTTTTGAAATCTGATTCATTTACTGAGAGTTTAACCAAATTGCATATGCATGCACTCAACTCTATATTGTAATCCATTGTTTGTTGCTATGATCTTTTAATCTTTTCTCACAAAAAAAAAAAAAAGTTATAAAAATTATAATATCTTTTGATTAAAATATTGATAATTTATTATATATTTAACATAAAGATAAAGTTGGAATTTTAAAAATATATAAATCTGGGGTGCGCATACAGTTTTAGAGGAGTGCAAATATCGTCACTCTTTCCTTTTCAAGTCAATGCCCAAAAAAAAAGTTATATATGTATAAATTTACATTGAACCAATTAAAAGTTGATTGTGGGATTCTATAGCTAATTAAAAGTTATATATATATATATATATATTGCAGCATTTTTTGTTGTGGCTGTCTCCTATGAAGGTGAGTTATTTAACCTTAAAACAACAAGCTGTAGTCTCTCCTTGATAGTATTAACTTTGTTTTCATGCAAATTAGTAAATCTTTCTAACAAACACATTTAGCCAAAATTTTCTTCTGTTATAAAAGATATGAAAATACAGTTTATAACATTTTATGTAATCAAATTATATATGAATTGCCGTTTGATTGATTATTTTGGTGCAGCAAAAGATAGTTATCAAGGTGCAAGTGAGATGTGACAAATGCCGGTCCAAGGCCAGATAATAAAATTGTTTTAGATTTGATCATTTGATTATATTTTAATTAAAAAATGAATGAAATGCAAACCCATCTGCCCATTTTTGATGTTTCTCAAAGGTTGTGTAATGGTGTAGGTGAAATATTCTCAGTTGCATGGGAAGGAGAAGACAAGGACAAAGTGGTGCTGATTGGAGATGGATGAGTTGATGCAGCCACCTTGACCAGAAAATTGAGCAAGAAACTTCGCTTTGCAGACTTGCTACTTGTAGAAGAAGTGAAGGAAAAAAAGGAAGAAAATAACAGGAAAATAACAGGAAAAGATCCAGAACCAACTCCACAATGTCAACCAACTCCACCAAACGAATTCTAGAACCTGAAGAAAATTCAGTACATATTTCATTAAACTGTCAAAATTATCAGACTATCCATGTGAAGGCACCCATTTAGTCTGCGTGGACTGGGGATGTGGAACTTGTAGACAGCTAATTTGAAAATATGATCATCTTTCTCTCAGTTGCAGGAAATTTCCATAGTCAACGATTACATTTTTGGAGACATGAGACGTGTGATTGCTGTAACCTTGGAATAGCTTTTGATTTTTTGAGTCAACAATTTCAACAATTTCATCATGATCCTTACCGAAATTAAAATAAGGGATCTCTCATGAGAGATTCACTAATATATATATATATATATAGAGAGAGAGAGAGAGAGAGAGAGAGAGAGAGATTGTAAGAAGTAACCAAATTTTTTTTATTGGTTTATTGTTTTTAGCCATCAATTTATATTTTATTATACTTATTACCTTTAGCTTTGAACAGACAAGATTGTCTTCCATTTTATCTTTACTTCACCCACTAAAAAATTTAAAAATCAACTGGCATGTAACTTGAAAATCATTGGTATGTAAGTTGAAAGTCAATTGGCATGTAATTTAAAATTTAATTGACATGTAACTTGAAAAATCAACTCGCATGTAATTTGGAATTAAATGACATATAACTAAGTTACATGTCAATTGAAGTAAAATGTAGGGTTAATTTTCTCCAAAAGTGGTCAAAAGTGATGAAAACAATAAAATATAAATTGGTGACTAAAAACAATAAACCAATAAATTTTTTGGCTCTTTATGAATTCACCCCTATATAATAATAATAATAATAATATGTGTAGATTGCTAACAATTAAAATTTTGTTTTTAACCACATACGAAAGTTTAATTGTTAATAACCACATTTAAAAAAAAAAAAATCAATGTATATCCATAAATTACAAAAGTACCCCTGAACTTAGTTTTATTTTTTAAAACTTGAAATTTGGATGAAAACTTGAAATCTTGACAAAAAACTTGAAATTTTAAAACTTGAAATCTTGACGAAAAACTTGAAATTTTGAAACTTGAAATCTTGAAACTTGAAATGTTTCCATGTTTCCCTTCTTCCCCAAATTAGGTTTTTTTCTTTTTCTTTTTTCTACAGATCTCAGCGCCTTCGACGACGTTGTTGCATGCCCGACGCCGCTGTTGCAAGTCGAGACGTCGCCTGGTTCATGAAGCACGGGGTCGCCTCGCTTGGTTCGCGAAGCCCAGGTGACTTCGCTTGGTTCGCGAAGCCGAGCAGCGCACCCCCTGTTTCGGCGCAGCCCAGTCAGCTCGGCGACACCTTTGTTGGGTGGTGTATGCCTAGGTGATGACGTCCGGCAATGATTTTGACGGGATGGAGAGGAGAAAAGAGAGAGATGAGCGGGGAGAGAGAGGAGAGGAGAGAGAGAAAGAGAGAGAGTGTGTTTGGGGATGGTTTTTATATGAGGGCATTGATGTAATTTCTCAAAAATGTGGTTATTAACAATTAAAATTTTGTATGTGGTTAGAAACAAAATTCTAATATTTTGGATGGCTAGTTTTGGTTTTCTCTCATATATATATATATATACATATACATACATACATTGAACCAATTAAAAGTTGAATGTGGGATTCTATAGCTAATTTAATTAATTGCAGCATTTTTTATTGTGGCCGTCTCCTATGAAGGTGAGTTATTTAACCTGAAAACAACAAGCTGTAGTCTCTCCTTGATAGTATTAACTTTGTTTTCATGCAAATTAGTAGATCTTTCTAACAAACACATTTAGCCAAAATTTTCTTCTGTTAAAAGATATGAATTGAAAATACAGTTTATAACATTTTATGTAATCAAATTATATATGAATTGCCGTTTGATTGAATATTTTGGTGCAGCAAAAGATAGTTATCAAGGTGCAAGTGAGATGCAACAAATGCCGGTCCAAGGCCATGAAGATAGCAGCTGAGGAAGATGGTTAGTTATCAGATAATAAATTTGTTCTAGACTTGATTTGATTTTATTTCAACCAAAAAAATGAATGAAATTATTGCAAACCCATCTGCCCATTTTTGATGCTTCTCAAAGATTGTGTAATGATGGTGTAGGTGTAATCTCAGTTGCATGGGAAGGGGAAGACAAGGACAAAGTGGTGGTGATTGGAGATGGAGTTGATGCAGCCACTCTGGCTAGAAATTTGAGCAAGAAACTTGGCTTTGCAGACTTGTTACTTGTAGAAGAAGTTAAGGAAAAGAAGGAAGAAAAGAAGGAAGAAAAGAAGGAAAAAGAGAATGAAAAGAAAGATCCAGAACCACCATCTTCATTAGAGTGTCAATTCTATAAATCAGTTGTTGTTTATGAAGATGATTGCACAAGCCCTTGCAACATTATGTGAAGTTGGATCAAACTTCAAGTTCTCTTCTTTTTCCTACATTTTCATGTCAATTCTCTCCTATGTTGTGGTTGTGGCTCTTCGGTGTTTTTGTTGTGGTAGCTATTCGTATAAAGTCCATTCGAATAGCTAGAAGAAACATATGTTTGTTCTTATGTTGTAATGTATTTGTTTAGCTGAAATAAATAAAGCAACACTTCTGTTTGATACTCTTATATTCTGCTGTGTGGATGGATAGTTGGATACTACAACCGTGTTCAGCAAAACAAAAATGAGGAAAACTTTCGGACAAAACGAATTTCAGAACCCGAAGAAAGTTCAGTACAGATTTCATTGACAACTGATGCATAAGGCAAACAAGAGAATCCCCATTTACTCCAATATCCAAATACTGTAAAAATTATCAGACTATCCATCTGAAAGCACACATTTTGTCTGCTGGGGATGTGGAACTTGTAGACAGCTAATTTGAAAATATGATCATCTCTCTCTCTCTCAGTTTCAGGAAATTTCCTTAGTCAACTATTAAAAATAAATTGGCTGTGATTAAAGACTCATTTCATGTAAATCAAGGGTATTTTTTAGTAGGCCTGGGGCGGCCGCCCCTCTAGAAAGGCCCAAGGCCGGCCCTGGATGCAGCCACTCTGACCAGAAATTTGAGCAGGAAACTTCGCTTTGCAGAATCATTTGTATAAAGTTTTTCAAAAAAAAAAAAAAAAAGAATCATTTGTATAAAGTTGTGTACGAAGATCATTACACAAGCACTTGCAAGTGAAATTGATCAAACTTCCAAGTTCTTTTTCTAACATTTTCATGTCAACCCTCCCCTACGTTGTGGTTGTGGCTCTTCGGCATTGTCTTCAGTGTTTTTTTCCATGTATCTATGACTTGTTTAGGTGATAGCACCAGTCTTCTGCCATGAATGGTGTGTTTCGGAGTATTTTGAAATCATACAAAGTCCATTCGAATAGCTAGAAACACTTCTGTTCTTATGTTGTAGTGTTCAGTTGAGATAAACAAAGCAGTTATGTTTGATACTCGTATTATGCTGTGTTGATGGATACTACAGTCTACAACCAAGTTCAGCGAAACAAATGCAGTATCCATCCGTAAGCTATTGAAACTGCAAGTACTTGAACTATTTTGTTTTTGAATTTTCGTATATTTATATCATTTTTTCGATACCTTTATATTTAACAAAATCGGGATAAATAGTTCTATTACTTGAAAAATTCTCAAATTTTATTCATATGTAGATTTCATTAAACTTATCATTCATACAAAAATTTAGATCAAAATTTATAAAAATCAATATGATTTCATTATAGTCCTTACTGATATTAAAGTAAGGTATTACTCATTTGATAATTACTAAGTTGAAATTGTCAAAAATAACCATATAAATTATATATATATAGATATATTTTTTAGTCACATAAGAAGTTTTAACCATTAATAACTAAATTGTAAAATTTCTTTTCAGTCCATAACCATAAATTACTAAAATACCCTTGTAACATTTTTGTGTGAAATGTTGAAAAAAAAATCATGAAATTTGGGAAAAAAAATGTGAAATGTTGAAATCAATCGTGAAATATGAGAAAAAACATGAAATGTTCACATTTTTTTAAAAGGGCAAATTATTTAAACATACCACTAAAAATACATTTTTTTTATTTTTGTCTAAGTGCAAATTAGTAGATCTTTCTAACAAACACATTTAGACAAAATTTTCTTTTGTTAAAAGATATGAAAATACAGTTTATAACATTTTATGTAATCAATAATAAATAGTGATTTCCAAATTATTTTTGAATGTAAATGCAATAACATATATATTTGATATTATAGTAAAGAAAAAAAAAACAAAACAGAGGTGAAACACAAACATAAGTTTTACATACTTTTACTCAAATGTGTATGCATTTATCAAAACTTCTCCATAATGAGTGGTACACATTCAATATCCTAATAAAGTTATATCATGACATCCTGACCAGATTAGGACTATATATATATATTCTTTTGTGAATTATTACAATAAATTCGAGATTTGGATAATGATGGAAACACAACTTCATAACAGAGGTGTGAAAAGCATATTACTATACTAAATGTCATATCCTCTAGTTTTTAATCAATAGTTTTTAACAAACATGTAACTATAATATTGATAATATCAAATCGAGTTTACATTGTTGTTAATAACTTGGCATGACTCATGAGAGTGTGGAATGTGGTAGCTACCATATCAAACTTGGATAGATGATTTGTGTTATTGCTTATTTAATAAAACAAATCCGTATTCTGTAAGATCAGGCTGTTCTGCCTTTATATTATCTTCTAAACTAACAAACTACAAAACAAAGAGAAACAGAGATTGTGTTGCTGTGTTGGATTCTCCATATAGATGCAATATCCAGAAAATATAACAAAGATAACTTTTTAAAGCCTCATATTTTATTTATGTTTGAAATTGTTATTATTAGGCGCAAAAATTTTTACCTGTCCAACCAAACTAATTACAATTACTCTCTTTAAAAGGAAAAAAACTAATATCTAAAGTTCTAAACTTTTTTTTTTTAACATTAATGCTAAACAATCCAAAAAATTAGCCAAAAAACCAACCAAAATGATGTAATTTATGTGGTAATGACAACTCACTTACCATATTATTTGTGTTGGATTTTAGGTTAATTATTTGGGTTAACTATTTGGGTTGTCTAGTATTACTCTGTTTTTAAAGGTGAAATACCCCTTTTTAGCCATATAAACAAGGGGTATTCTTTTTTTAATCAAAGATTATTGTTTTGATTGTTCTTATCGATCTTTTTTAAGTCTTGCTATTCTGTTATTTTATAATTAAAAATATTATTATTATAAATTATAAAGAAAAACCCACTTATATCTAATTTTATGTATTTATATTTTACATAGTAGAGAAAATATATTACTTTTGATTTGGTTTCCTATACATCATGAATTAGTGATTAGTCTAACCTATATATGTTCAAGTCAGTACGTACTGATATAACTTCATTGGTGTGTTGGATGTGGACCATTAGATTTACATATTTTGACTCAAAGTGTATGCATTTGTCAAAACTTCTCAATAATCAGTAGTTCACATGCATGGGTACAAACTACAAGACACTAATCAAGGCTGGACCAAAAAGACTTGGATCAGCTTTAAGGGCAGACAAAAATGTTGGACCAACCCTCTCTCAAGTCTCAAACAATAAATTCCCATCTTTCCATCTTTCTGGCACCTTTTAACATTGTTGGGCCTTTTCCATTTTCCAAACTTTATAGTATAGGTTAGGCCCAATAACGATATGTTTCACCCCCTTTTTTTTTTTTTTTTTTTTTTTTCTATAGGGTGACAACTATTTGTTTCGTTTCTTTATCTGATTTAACAATTAGTTTATTTTTTTAATCTAAAAATATCACAAATATCAAGTATTAAACCTTGGCAATCAGGAGAATTAGGTTGCTAACCTCTGGCAAGAATGACATAATCATTTCACCAACTCCAAATAAATAAATCCAAGTTCACTGTATCTCTTCTGTCTGAATGCTTCTAAAAATTGTGTCAAATTTCTCACTTGACATGTTTGCTTTCACCATGAAAAAAAAATCCCAAACGATGGACGCCAGTCCACTATCAAAGTATTATGTAGCATGAAAATAGCATATGATTGGCCGATGATATTATATTTACATGAAACGATGGGCGCCGGTCCAATATCAAAGGACAACGTTAAGAAATTTTTTGGGAAATAACAAATCATGAACCAAATGAAAAATCACGATAACAATATTGTATTTGTAGTTTAAATTTGTAAAAAATTAAGAGTAGTTAGAAGAAGAATATTGCATTTGTAGTTTAAATCTGCAAAAATAAAAAAAATAAAAAAAAAATTAAGTGCAGTTAGAAGAAAAGTGATGATGCATACAGATAGGAGGAGAAAAAAGCTTTAAAAAGAAAGAATTTTTTTTTGATTTGACACTGTTATTAAAAGATAAGATAGAGGAGTGGTTGCATTTAAATTACCTCATTTTTATTTTTTTTGAAATATTTTTAAATTATCCAATTATCCTGTAGTATTTGGTGGAAATTAAATACTAATAATTTTTTTTTAAAAATGTCTTGACAGTTAAACAATGAAGATTGCTTCACAGTTTATAAAAACCTGTCAACAATTTTTTATTTATTTTTGACAGTTTTAAACAATTGTAAAAAAATAATGAAATTTGATAGTTTTTAAAAACTATCATCATTTAACTGTCAAGAATAAAACCTTTTCTTATAGTGATTTTGGGATTCTACGGCTAATTTACTTAATTGCAGCATTTGTTATTGTGGCTGTCTCATATGAAGGTGAGTTATTTAACCTTGAAACAACAAGCTGTAGTCTCTCCTTGATAGTTGTAGGAGGTCGCCCTATGGATTATGTGGATCGGGTCGGATTTGTATTAAACCCAAGGAAACTTGGTTGAACCTGTCGAATAGGGGATGTCGTCTCCTCTATAAACCTGCAAAAGAGTTAGTCTGTCGACCGAAATTCGTTGTCTTCTTGTCGAACCTGCAAAAGAATATTAACAAAGAAAAAACAAGTACGAAAGAACAATAAAAGTGGGGGTTAGATTTTTAGCCATAGGTGTGCTTGGGCTGAGCGATTGTCATGTATGAATCGTGACTGTGATTCAGATCGAATTCCGGTGACCGGAGTGAATATGATCAGAGTTTCAAGACGCTTGTAAGCTTTGTTCTTGGTCAAGAATTTCAGAGAGCTTAACTGTGGTTTTGTATCTCTTATTTAAAGGCCAAAAAACCCCTTTCCCAACGTTCACTTCATCATTATTAGATAGTGGGCATGATTCAAGGAGAGATTTCCTCTCCTTTAAATCAACCGTTACTCAATCTTTGTAACTGAAACTTTGACTCGGTTTAAATGGCCAAATCTTGCTGACACAAGCCTTGGGTCGACCTATGTGTGTGGGCCTGAATTGGATTTAGCGTGAAGGTTTGGGCCTTTTTACGTTTGAGCCTACAGACCATTTTTTGCTACCACAGTTTGTCCCCAACTCTTTAAAGATGAGGTCATCAAATTTAGAGAGTGATGTCGATTCGTTTGTGGGTTCAACCAGATGTTGACTATTAATAGGGTAGGCATGCTAGAACAAGGTGTCGTACTCGCCGTCGTGCAGCAGGTCGAGTTCTCGGAGTATATAGATGTTGAAGAGCCATCTACTTCGGGTCGTCCAATGGGTATTCTACTCGAAGATAGCCCAGCAAGTTTGCTCAAGGATGACGACATGGATCGTTTACGAACAATATATGGGATTCCTACGTCCTTGAGGATTATGAGAAGTCTTCAAATTCTTTAATGTAATATGACTTTTTTAAAGACTTTAACTGACGTTGAA
Organism: Acer saccharum; assembly: GCA_030490815.1. Classification (NCBI taxonomy): domain Eukaryota; kingdom Viridiplantae; phylum Streptophyta; class Magnoliopsida; order Sapindales; family Sapindaceae; genus Acer; species Acer saccharum. Next base: position 6,056,126 of record CM059867.1, read on the forward strand.
AGTCGTTTCGCAGAGACGTCGATGTCGAGTGCTAAGTTCAACATGCCTAATTCCACCAAAGCACTAAAGGTTCTCAAGGAGAACATGAGCAAGAAGCGAGCCACTGTCGATGTCGAGCACTAAGTTCAACGTGCCTGATTCTACCAAATCACTGAAGGTTCTCAAGGAGAACATGAGCAAGAAGCGAGCCGCTGCCAGGAAGAAACAGGCAACAGATGCATCAAAAGAGAAGTCAAGTGACGTAATGGAGCATGCTTTTCTTTCCTTTCCAGAGTCGAGTCCATTTAGGACAAAGAAGAAAAGAAAGGCTTCTGACATTGACTCCGGGAAAGGTGTTGAGGCTGTCTCTAAGGGGAAGGAGGTTATGGCTGCCCCGTTGGATCCTGATTCAACGCTGGTTTTGTTCCCTTCAAAGGTGTCAATGTTCAATGAGCCGAGCGGCTTTTTGAAGAAGTCGAGCGACCTCCACTTCCCTATTGATAAGGAGTATCTTAAGAGAAAGAAGATGGAAGAGGCATACGAAACGGGTCTGGTTTCGACCTTCCAAGTAAACTGATTTACTTTTAAAGTTTCTTTATTATTTTTGACACCAAATGCTCATTGAATGATGCTTGTTTTATAGGCTTTGCAAGTGTAGATACATCTATATGACAGATATAAAATCACCAGAGAAAGATGTGCAAAGCTTTAGAAGGCGAACGACACCCTTAGGAAAGATGGTGATGCGCTCGACAGGGCCAACAAAGAGTCGAAGAAGAAAAATCTGGCTCATGAGGAGGAACTGAGGGCTTCAAATGAGGAGAATGATTGACATCGCGATGAGTTAGAGAGGGCCAAAGCAACAATTGCAGAGCAGGAGCAACAAATCGTTGGTCTGAATGGACAACTTCTGTTGATCTCTACTGAAGCCGTGTGTAAAGCTAGTGCAGAACTTTTCAGGCAATACTTATCAAGTGGGCATATAAACTGGGACCCTGTCGAGATGCAAGTGAAAATCGACATTTACGATGAGATGGAGCGTCTCAAGCTCGAGGGGTCTCCAGTTGGGGAAGAAGTAGATGAGAAGGCAAACACATAAGAGAAAATCGAGAAAGGCCATGACGATGTTGCATATCCAAATATCTCTATTAACGACACGACCCGAAATTGATATCTTCTTTGGCAGCTCTATTTTGTTTGACTTTCATTTATCTATCTTCGTCGAACGGGTGTACTGTTTATAATTTCTCGTGTCGTCTTCTCTATGTAATTTTGAATGATTTGGTCCAATCGACCGTATATATTTCCATTTTTGATCATATGCCTTGTAAGTGCCTACTCTTTGATTGGCTTATTTCATGACAAACCACATTAGAATTGGTATGTAACGGGTAGCTTAGGTTATTGTGTTTGGCAAGTTTCCAGTCTTCCCAACGTGTCTTCAAGATCAAGAGCTTCAAAAGGTATATCACTTGACCTTGATTCTTGAAGAGATTAGGTGCAGACACACACTTGCATGCATCTTTATATATTGAGTATTTATTACCATGCATGTGTGCTTCTTGATTCATGCATCTATGTCATTTAGCACACACACTCTTTAATTGCATTTATATGATTGCATTAGTGTTTCTCTTAATTGTGTGCTTATACAACTTATCATCACACTTATGTATTTTCATATATTGCATATCTTTTGTGTGTCACATGCTTGGTGATTTTTCATGTTGTTATCCATTTCCATGCATGTTTATTTGATTGCATCTAGCTTATTGATATGCCATGACAAGTTAGGCATTATGATGCATTCACTTCCCATACTTGCACTTCATGATAGTTAGTCTTAGTGAGGTGTAATTCGTTTTCGAGATGGTTTGGAAACGTCCGTGCTTACACGATGGTGTGCTTTGTTTAGCGCGAGGACCGCATTTGGAGAATGCCTTGGCTTCTCCATTGATTTCACCAATTGTGGTGAATCGGCGGTTAGTTCGGCGGTGAGACCGCCGAATGAAACTGCCGAATGAAACTGCTGAATTGAGTTGGTGCCTTCTGGTCCAATTCTACGGTTAAATCGGCGGCCATAATTCAACCGTCGAATGATTCCAGTAACTTGATTGGAATTCGGCGGTTATGATCAGCGGCCAGACCGCCAAATGAAACCACGGATCTGGTTTCTTACGCACAATGTTTTATATTCTGCGGTTCTGATCGGTGGCCTGACCGCCGATTTAAACTGCCGAATGGTGCATTTTAGGCCAACTTTTCCAAAACGATGTCATTTCATTTTGGCCTTCTATATATTCATCTTCTTCCTCATTTGGCCGTTTTTAGAGCTCAAAAATTCATATTTTAGAGAGAGGAAGAGCTCCCCTAGTGAGAGAAAGCTTCAAGTTTGTTTCTTTAACTCTCCAAACCCAAAACTCATCTCCATCTTGCATCATTCAACATCATTTGAGCATGGGTCTTCATGGTTTCATGACTAGGTAAGTTAGAACTTCATTGAATATCATTTAATGTTCTTCTTACTCTGGATTAGGTGTTTATTGCATTATTAAATACCTAGACTCTATCTATTACATATATTTATGAGTCTTGATAACATGATTAGGTTTGTATTTTGATAGCTTATTTGATTAGGTCATTTTTGCCTAAAAAGCTAAGTCATAAACATTATTGTGTGATTTATTAATGACTAGGTTGATAGATTGTCTTTTAATCAATTAGTTAAGTTTTTGAATGTTTATGTGTTTGAAAATACCTACAAGGTTATGCTAAACAACCTAGAGGGGGGGTGAATAGGTTGACGCACTAGTTTTAAAAACTTTTTCGTGACTTATGTCAAAACCTCGGTGAGCATACATATTAACCTTAAACAAGATTGTTATGAGAAAACAATTATAACAAGTATGCTCAATTCACCACCCTTAGTCTACAAAACATATATCAATAAACAATGTATCTCTTTTACAAGTATATTCAATAATGAGCAAATTTAAATTCCACAAGTTGTACTTTGAATATTACAATGCAAACTCACCAAGTTGAGCTTTACAACTTGATATAGAATCACAAGATACAATGTTCAAGCACTTACAAGATACAAGAAACAAATGTTGATTCAACCAACAATGTGCACAACTCTTTCTTTATCAATAACTTGTTTACAAGGATGTGAGGAAATGAAGAGCTTAAACAAGTTATATAGATCATACATACAAATATAAAGAGATAGAGATAGAGACAGAGACATTTGACACATTGATTTTTACGTGGTAAACCTCCGAAGAGGAAACATCCACGGGTTGAATCCACAACCACCGGCGAAGCAATCCACTATGTAAAAAGGACTTACACACTCAAGCTATCACTCATGATATCCGCTCAAGCTATCAACTTCTAATCTACCCTCGGGCTAGTGAATCACCAAGCCTACTTCCTATCCGAGATGTGTCCTACACCTCTAGGAAGCAACTTCCTATCCAAGACGCTCACGTCTCTAGGAAGATTTCGTGCTTAGCTATCCGGATCACAAAGATCCTAGTTAAGCTCTCCTAGCTCAACCATCCGGAGTACCACACTCCTAGCTAAGACTTTTGCTTGACTATCCGGACCACATGTCCTAGTCAAGACTCCTTGCTCTTTCCACAAAGCTTCACTCACTTTGCAAGAGACTTCCACCTTTTACAAGGCAATGATCTAAGTGATGCAAATGATGCAAACACATGCAACATAGAATATATGATCAATACATCCTATGGAAACTAGAAATAATCAATGAGCACACAATGTACATTTTTCTAGTTTATGATCCAAAACATGACACCATACAAAATGATGCATGAGCATATGAAATGTATGGATAAGGTACACTTCATGAAGATCTAGACATGTGCAACAAAGTTCACAAAACAAAGTAGTCTAGATCTTAAACATGAACAAAAATCTAGAGCATGCAAAACACCTAAAACATGCCAAGCCTAGATTCTATTCATGTTTCTAAAGCTTGAAAACAAAGCATGTTCATTAAGCACATAATCAAGACTTTAGAACACAAACAACAAAAAAATGCTAGAATCACAAAATGTATACAATGAATATTCTAGCAAGTATTTAGAGCAAGGATATAATGAATAATCAATTAAATCCTAATTAGCTCTAAATACAAAATCAAATGTGCTAATCTTAGATTTGTTCAATAAGAGGATCTAAGCACATGTGAGGATTATTAATCATAAAATACATCAATCAATCCACAAATAATCCTAGATATCAATCTAATCACAATACAACTCTCAAACATGTGAAAAACCTAGAATCTAAGAAACTAGTTCACATATGTCTCTAATTAGACTTTTGATTAAGATTGATTATGAAGCTATCTTTCTCTATAGCATTCATAATACATAAACATACATATAGAAGAAGAAACCCCAAGCGAATTGAAGGTTATAAAAGAAGAAATCCCAAAGATATGAACACTACCTTGGATTTTCGAGCTGGTTCGGTTTTCTGTGTGCAACCACCAGAAAAGTCGATCAAACAGCTGCCAAATCACTTGGAAAAGGTAGAGGACTCGATTACGAACGTTCTCTAACTTGAATCACTCAAATCCGACTTCGTATGAGAAAGTTATGGTGTTTGGAAGTTGGGAAAATTTGGGAGAAAAATTCTGACGGGAATTCTAACTTTTTCTTCTTGAAAACAAATGGAGGGAATGGAGGGGTTTTAAAAAGAGGAGAGAGGAGGCAATTTTTGGCCAATCAAAGAGGGCCACCTCAGCCCAGCCCCGTGGGGGGCGCGTGGGCCACACGGGGGCAGAGAGGCCCTCTGGCCGTGGGGCCCACGGCTCCATCCACGGGGTGGGCCACACGTGGCCTTTTGGCCACTTACGCCCTCGCGCGCTCCTTCGGATCTTCAGCCCATATCTTGAGCATCCGACCTCCGATTTCAAATCCATTTTCAGATTACGAACCGTGACTCCCTCACGCACGATAACGACTATACAACTTTGAAAAACGGTTGAGAAATCATCTCGGAAATCATCGATGAAGTCAACACAACGTAAGAGAACGTAAAGTGGCATAGTCAACACGTTTGGACTCGAAACCTTATGAATGAGTAACTGAAACGACCAGAACTCAATAAGGCATTGAATAAGAACATGTTCAAGTCCTAAACACAAAATACAGAAACATACAAACACAAATACACACACATATGCTAGTTTCCGGACATAGTCCTAGAAAATGCAAAACACAAAATTTATCAACATAATATGAATGCATGAGCATATTTTGCCAAGTGTGTGAAAGTGATATATAAATAAAATTAAATCATGAAGGGACACACAAGAATGATATGTGTGAGTGCGCCTAGCCTTGTAGGAGATAAGAGGTCTTTTAATACCTTTGTAGACCGATAATGCCCGAATCTCTTAAGAGCCGGCAACTTGAACGAATTGTGGTTGAGACGTCCTTCGTCTTCGAAATTCTTCAATTACTAACCACTAAACATTATAAGATAAACACGTTTTGATATGGAATTAATGCCAACACTAATTATCAACCTTACAGTGTTGTTTGTGATAACTAGCATTTAGGACCATTTTGCCCTCTAGCTAAGTCTATATGCATTGCATTTAGACATTGTTGTGTAGGACTCCTTGATTGCATTTGTTAATTGCATATTTATAGTCCTTGCCATGATTATTGACAACTTTTGTTGATTTGGCTTTGTTTGTTGACAATTAGGTTGTTAGAAATCTCTACAACTAATTGAGACCTCATGTATGTGCATGTAGGCTTTGTTGATAACTAGGATATTGATTTGCATTATAACATCTAGTTAAGCATATAGTGTTTAGTCTAGCACTCATTGTATTTGAACATCATTGTGACATACACTTAGACTTATAATTCTCTTCAAGAGTCAAAGTCTTGTGGCTTCTAGGTGAAGTTGCTCAAGCATTGTACTAGCTCTCCTCTATAAAAGGCATGCGGGTAGATTATGAGGTGCTCACTTGAGAGTGTAACCTCCTCTTCATATAGATGTTGTCTAGAATTGGACTAGGTTCACTTTTAAAGGCCTACGGGTAGTAGTGGTGGGTTATAGACCGTGAGAGGTTGAGGTCAACCTAGGTTGTAAACACCATTGCAATTAGTGGATTCGAGGTTCGTGTGTAGCGCATATAACAGCCCGTGGTTTTTCCCTGTTGAGGGTTTCCATGTAAAAATCAAGTGTTCTTTAATTTCTGCATCCTTTACTTGATTTTTATTGTTTGATTGAATTGGGTTAATAGTAATTAATTTTGACTAATCGAAAAATTGGTAATAATCAATTAACAACCCATTCACCCCCCCCCCCCCCCCCTCTAGGTTGTTTAGACACACGCGAGTATTTATTTTCATGCTTTGTTTTTGATTTTGTCTAGAATCACTTTATCGTCATTATAAATGAGAGGTTCACTCGACATATAATAATGTAGTTGATTCGACCATCGTGTAATGAAGTTTGTACAATCGCTTTATAAATAACCGTGTGTGACAAGCCTGTTAAATTGTGCACTAATGTAATTGGGTCGACACGACCTTTTATTAACATTAAGGATTGCATATATGCGTAATTGGGTCGACACGACCTTTAACATTAAAAATTGTGTACATGTGTAATTTGGTAGACATGACCTTTTATTAACATTGAAAACCGCGTACATGCGTGATTGGGTCGACATGACCTTTAACATTAAAAATCGCATACATGCGTAATTTGGTCGACATGACCTTTTATTAACATTGAAAACCGTGTACATGCATGATTGGGTCGACATGATCTTTTTATTTATATAAAAGATCGCGTACATGCGTAATTGGGTCGACATGACCTTTCATTAACAGAATCGCGTACATGCGTAATTGGGGTCGACTTGACCTTTTTATTTACATAGAAAATCACGTACATGCATAATTGGTCGACACTTGTCCCCAGTACTATTCCCCCAACTCCCTGTATGTGATGTCGAAATGAGGATATTAGGAGTTGTATTGATTCTATGGTGATCACTTTTAAATCCTTGAATGCAAGATGCCGTGTCATTCCTGCAATAGTAAATTGTTGCTTGTCGATGTCGACAGCTTATGAAGAGCGAGATGTAAGACCTTTTTCTGTAGTTGTGAGCTCAGTTTTGCATTTATTTGCACTAAGTTTTCATCATTGCTCCTTGTGCATCAATTTGTTAGTATCGAATGTCGATGAAATGAATATTTAATAGCGTAAATAAAATATTGAAATGGATAAATTTAGAAATGGTACTATTTCATATGTAGGGCGTTCCAGCTGTTGTGTATCTCTCGACCGTCGAGTCCTCGTAACTTATACGCCCCTCGCCTCTTTATATCGGTTATTTGGTAATGGCCTTCCCATGTCGGACCCAGCTTTCCTATACCTTCTTCTCGGGTGTTTTGGAAGACTCGTCGTAGCACCTAGTCGTTGATCTTGAATACCCTGACCCTTACCTTCTTGTTGTAATGTCGAACTACTTGTTGTTGATATGCTTGTACTCTTAACGTGACACAGTCGCGATGTTCATCCAGATGGTCTAGTTCAAAGGTGAGTTATAGGTTATTTTGCTCCTCGATAGGGTTCTCGCTTCAAGCCGTTACAAGCCTTGTCTCTATTGGGATTACTGCTTCGGAGCCATAGACAAGCGAGAAGGGAGTTTCACCTGTCGATCGACAGAGGGGTAGTTCTGTACGACCAGAATATTTCTGGGAGTTTATCTGCCCATTAGCCCTTTTCTGCTTCTAGACGCTTTTTCAGCGTGTTGACGATGGTTTTGTTAGTCGACTCTACTTGCCCGTTGGCTTAAGGATAACATGGTGTTGAAAAGCTTAACTTTATCCTATATTTGTCGCAGAAATTATTGAAGTCGTACAAAATGAATTGAGATCTATTATTGGTCACTATTTCCTAGGGAACTCCGAATCTGCAAATTATATTTGTCCAAACAAAATTGCGTACCTCAATGTCGCATACTTGTTGGAATGCTCCAATTTCGACCCATTTGGTGAAATAGTCGGTCAATACTAGCATATAGATGACACCGTTAGGGGCTGCAAGGAGTTTATCTACGATGTCCATTCCCCATTTCATAAAAGGTCGAGGAGTCGAAATTGAGTTTAGCATACCTAGGGGGGGGGGGGGGGGGGGTAGGTGCGACACTAGAGTAAACCTCTGACATTTGTCGTAGATCTTTATATGATTTTTGGAATCACATCGCATTGTCAGCTAGTAGTACCCGGCTGTGATGGCTTTGTTCGACAAGCTTCGAGCGTTAGAATGTTTTCTGCATTCCTCGTAGTGTAGGCTTTTGAGGACATCGTACGCCTCTCATGGAGTCACACATCTCAAATAGGGTCCTGTAAACGACTTTTTATAAAGCTTACCGTATAGGATGTTGAATTTTACGTCATTTGTTTTAATTTTTTGTGCTTCTTATCTGTCCCCTGGTAGGATGTTGGCTCGTAGATAATCTTGTATGGGATCTATCTAGCTTGTTCCTTGGTTGACAGGTGCAACTATTTCGTCTTCTTGAATCGTCGGCAACAGCATGTGTAGGACATGTATTGACTTGGAACCATTGGTCGATGTCGATCCTAGGCTTGCCAACGCATCTGCTCTGGCATTCTCTGACCTTGGTATTTGTTGGATAGTGAACTCCTCGAAGGTCGACTGTAGTTGCTTGGCTTTCGCCAAGTATGCTGTCATCCTTTGGTCTCTGGCTTTATACAATCAATGCATCTGTCGAACGATGAGTTGCGAGTCGCTTTGTACTTGGATATTCTTTATATTTAGGCTTTTTGCAAGTTCGAGCCCAGCAATTAGGGCTTCATATTTGGCTTCGTTATTTATCGCTCGAAATTCATAATGGATTGATTGTTCCAGCGTATCTTCCTGTAGGGATTTGAGCACTACTCCTAGCCTGCCTCCTTTGATATTGCTGGAACCGTCGACGGATAAGGTCCATTTTTCGCTCACATGATTTTTCATAAGTGCTACTAATTCTTGTTCAGCCTACGAATTCTCACAATGGGTAAAATCTACAATAAAGTCAATTAGTACCTGTGATTTCGTTGCCGTTCGCGGTTAGCAGCTGATGTCGTACTCACTAAGCTCGACAGCCCATTTCGTCATTCGACCTGAAAGTTCAAGTTTATGAAGTATATTTTTGAGTGGATATGTAGTTAATACCTTAATGGAGTTACATTGGAAGTATGTTCTTAGCTTGCGTGCTACTACGACAAGAGCTAATGCCAACTTTTCCAGTCAACTGTATCTAGTTTCCGCATCGAGTAAGGCTTTACTCACATAAGACATTGGGTGTTGTACACCATCTTCTTCTTTGATCAATATGGCACTTACAGCTGTGTCAGATACATCCAAATATACGAGTAACGTCTCGTCGTCCTTTGGCTTCGACAACAATGGAGGTGAGGTTAAATATGTCTTTAAGTCTTGTAAAACCTTCTCGCAGTTGTCGTTCCATTTGAATGCCTTATTCTTTCTCAATGTGATGAAGAAAGTGTGGCAACGCTTAGACGACTTGGAGATGAATCTGTTCAGAGCTGCTACGTGACCCATGAGTTTTTGTACGTCTTTGATGCATCTAGGTGATTCGATTCTTTGTATCGATTGAATTTGGTCGGGGTTGGGTTCGACACCTCTCTAGGTGACCAGATAACCTAAAAATTTCCCTGACAACACACCAAAAGAGCATTTAGTAGGGTTTAGCTTCATACTACATTGGTCGAGTACGTCGAACGATTGTCTCAGGTGTTCGATGTGTTGTTGAGCTATCAGGGACTTGAACAACATGTCGTCGATATAGACCTCCATTGTTGACCCGAGCATTTTAGCGAACATCTTATTGACTAGACATTGGTAGGTTGCACATGCATTTTTTAAATTGAAGGGCGTAACTCCGTGACGAAAGTAGTTTTTTCCTAGTCGTCAGGATGCATCAGGATCTGGTTGTAACCAGAATAGGCGTCCATGAAGCTGAGTAGTTCGTGTCTTACCGTAGAGTCGACCAATATATTGATATGGGGAAGCGGGAATGAATTCTTAGGGCATGCTTTGTTGAGGTCTGTGAAGTTGATGCAAATGCGCCATTTTTCGTTTTTCTTCTTTATGACAACGACATTTGCTAGCCAATCAGGATATTTCAATTCTTTAACCGATTCGATATCAAACAACTTCTGGATTTCTTCGTTGATCATTTTATTCCTTTCTGGAGCGAATTTCCTTATTTGCTTTACTGGCGGGTGATCTGGGTTTACCTACAATCGATGAACTATTACCTCTTGGTCGATGTCGACCATGTCTGAATGTGACCAAGCAAAACTATTCCGTCATCCCCTCAGGAAATCAATCAATTGTTCACGGATCTTGTTGACGGTGAAATTTGGATTGCCACGCACTCAACAATTAAATCAATTTAATATGAAGCAAGAAAATTAAGAACACATGCGAAAGACAAGTTTTACGTGGAAAACCCTTGAATGGGAAAAAACCACGGCGCCCCTGAGGGCAGAAGAATAATACTAGGTTTTCGTTGCTTCGTTACACACTCTAATCTCTCACAATTGCTCTCTTTTCTCTCTCTCTATTTCTGAACCCCCTCCTCGTGGGATAGGTGATTCTATTTATACATGTTTACTTAGGGTTTCCCCTTGTTGATTTGTATTAGGATCCTCTTCTGCTGCGGATTGGGTCTTCTTTCCTTTTTATGATTCCTTGTTGCTTCTGTGTTTATGCCGAGTCGGTTTGAGCCCAGTGTGCTGGTCCAGCGAGTACTTTTATTTTCTGGGCACTACTTATCTGGCGAGTGCACTTCTATATTTGGCGAGTAGGTCTTTCGTTTTGGCGACCATGCCTTTGACTTCCCTCTGGTCTAAGCTATTTTTTCATCCTGATTGGTCAAACTTCTTCCCTTTACCCGGTCAATGAATGACGTAGCAACCTTTTGTTAGCTCCTTTGATGACGTGTCAGTTGGGCAAGTTTTATACATACAACAATACCCCCATAAATACTTCGAGCTGGGCGAATGACTTGTCCTTCCTACTTCGTTTGCCTCTGCGAGCAGTATTTATATTTATGTTTATGAGATTTCAACGCATTTTTTGCAATAACTTCTCCTTTTAACCACGCGCTGTATTTATTAATTAATTCTTCCGGTGCACGCTTTCAATCTGAACCACATAACTTCTGGCGTCTCCACTTGCTTGACAGGTGAAGGGACGTTCTGACGGCTCGGTTTTCCCCAAGATGCCACATGTCACTTATCGGGTGGTGACCGTCGCGGTTTGGTAATAGTGGCCGTCATTCCCATTAAATACACATCATTGTACTTGATTGTTCTTTTTTGAATTTCGAAATTCCCTCTTTTTAAGGCCCGATCGTCTCTCTTCTTTCTCTTTACTTGCTTCATCGCATTTTTATCAGAGCAAAAGAAAGAACAGCTGATCTCCTGCTTTCGTCTCTTTTATTTCTTCGAGAGCTAACTACAGTCCTTTTCTTGTTCCTTTTATTGTCGGTCGATTCACCGGATTTCGCCTCTTCTTGTTTCTCCGTGTCTCCTGATCTTTCCTGCACATCTTGCGAGTCTAGGGTTTTCTGGTGAGTTCTCATGGATCCCTCCTTGCGCTCTTTTCTTTTTAATAGGATGATGCAAGCCATGGAGCTTGGTGATAAGTGTACTGCGGACAAAATTGAATCTCTGATTCGCAACTTTCGTCCAGATTCTCCGGTCCCGATTTCTGTTGATATTCCATTTTTTGAGAATGCTTCTAATCCTGACATCTCTCCTCCACCTTTTGACAGCGATTCTCTAGAAATGACGAGATCTCCTAAAACTGCAAGTAGTAAACGACGCTCCACTAGGGCTCCTCGCGAATCTCTGCTGGATGTGCAGACGGTCGTTGACTCTGATGTTGAAGATCATCAGAGGGATAGGCTGTTTTTCTCGTCTGCTCGCCCTTGTTCTTTCGACACGGAAGTAAATGTGGTCGGCGAGGGCGAACTTCGTAAATACAAGAGTCGTTTCGATATTCCAGACTCGGTGACTCTTGTGTTACCTGGCGACCGGGCTGTGTGGAATCCTCCTGAAAATGCGGTCGCCATTTATGGAGCTATGCTCAGTTGTGGGGTGACTCTCCCCCTTCAGCCTTTTATTGCCAGGTTTTTGGCGGAGGCTCAAATCGCACCGGCTCAGCTCGCCCCAAATAGTTACAGGATACTGATGTGCCTGTGTCTCATGTGGAAGCTGAAGGGTTACGGGCCTCCTACGCCTCGTGAGATCCGCCATTTTTATACTTTGAGACAGGCGGGCAATGGTGGCACATACTTTCTCCTTTCCTCGCCGGTGGAGAACTGGATTCCCAAGGGTGTGGCGAACCCTGGTCAGGTCGAGGTCTCCAGTGACGAGAAGAAGAAGGGTTTCATCTGGGGCTTCCCTACCTCAAATAAGAGGTGGAAAAACAGTTGGTTTTTCGCCAGTGGCGAGTGGGGTCGAAATGTACCTGCCCACAATCGCCACAATCTTTTGGCGAGGAAAGTTCCCAGGCATTTTACATCTCCTGAAGCCTGGTCGAAGGCGGCCCCTGCTTTGACGGATAGGGAGGTTTCTCATCTGGCCGCGGCGGCTGTTCTTCCTTTGGACTCGAGGGGTAGGTCCTTCCTCTTGGATGAGGAGAAGATGATTTCTTCTGAAATCTTTACTCGGCTTCATGCAAGGCTCCCTCGCTGTAAGTTTCACTCTGTTCTTCCTTTACTTTCTCGCCTGATTTTATTCTCTTAGTTTGACACTTGGTTTTATTTTCCCTGCAGTGTGTGATTTTGACACCGTTTGCGATTTGCAAGCACGGGCGGTGAAGAATTCTGAGGCTGCCAGCAAGAGGCATGCTGCTGGTTTGGCTAAGGATGGAATTGCTAGTCCTGACGGTGATGATCACTCAGACGGCGGCGAAGAGGCTGGTGATGCTTCTAGGGGGGGTGCTGTGAATACTCCCGCTGCAACTGCAGCTGTTACCCCCAGCCGTAAAGGTAAAGAGAAAGCAGGTGCTTCAAGGGGGGTCGGCAGTGTTGACAAGAGGCGTGTTGAGTCAGGGCCATCGCCTGTTCGCCCGAAGGTTGTCGCGAGTACTCCCGCCGCGGCTCCTACTCCTGCTGTGAGTACTGCTGCGACTGTTCCTGCTGCCACAGTCCTCAATCGTAAGGGAAAGGAGAAGGTGGGGGTTTCAGGCGTGGCTAGCGACATCCCTATTTTTGACGCGGATGTTCCTGAGACCCCCCTCGATCCCGCGAGTGACTTGGCTCCCAGAGCTAGGAATAAACGCCCTGCTGAAAGCGCTCCTGATCACTCAGCTCGACCTCCTAAACGGGCTTCGCGGGTAGTGCAGTTTGTTGTCTCTTCTGATGAGGAGGATGTTCAGAAGCCGGATGTCGCCGAAGCTCCTCCTGCCCAACCGGAGAGGTCTGCTGAAGTGGAGAATGTGGCGGCGCCTCCCTCTGAGGGGGTTAATGAACAGACTCCCCCTGCTGCTCCTTCTCAACCAGCTTCTCCTCGGCCAGCTTCTCCTGCAGTGGTTGTGGGCGAGCCAGGTGTCTCAGATCAACCTAGGCCATCTGGCCCATCTGAGTCGGCTGATCGGCCAGGCCCATCACATCAGGCGGGGGCCTCTGCTTCCGGTTCGGGCTTGGCCCGTGAAGTTCCTCCTACCGGACCGGTTGAAGCTGAAGAAGGGAGCGTGTCCCTTTCTGATTTTTCTGCCACTGAAATATGCTCCCACTTGGCTAATAATGATGTATATATCGGCGAAGGCTGGGGGCATGTTAAAAACAAGTCTTGCAACAAGAAGATGAAGTTTTTCTTCAACTGCCACTCCTTGGTAAGTTCTTCGCCGCAAATCTCTATGTATTTTTATTTTTTATTCTTTTTTTTTTCTAACTTTGGATGTCTTCTTCCTCAGATGATGTCTGAGATGGGCGATAGTTATAAATTCGGGATCAAAGCTTCTCGTGAAATTAAGCGCTTGCGTGAGCAGGCTTCTGTTTTGGCGGCCGAGAAGCTTTCCGCTGAAGAATCCCACGCCCAACAATTCGCTCAGTTGAGAGAGTCCTCAGACGGTCATCTGTCTGCTCGGCTAGCCGCTGAAGAAAAACTTTCTGCTGCTGAGGAGGAAATTCGCTCGTTGAAAGAGCTCCTATCTTCGAGTCAAGAATCCTTCGCAGCGCGTTTGGAGGCTGAGCGGGTAGCTGAGGAGGCTAAGGAGAAGGCTGAACTGGAAGCGGCGGATTTACGTAACCAGCTATCTTCCCGCGATCTCATTTTTGAAAACCTGAAAGCAGTGCTGGAGGTTGAGTCTGTTGATCGCTTCAAGAGATCCCCTGCCTATGATGCGCTTTTGTTGCGTGAATTTGAGAAAGGCATGAGGCAGGCGAAGAAATTCTTTGCCATGAAGGATCATTCCAATGAGAAAGCTCTGAAGCGTTTTGACAAGTCCCTCCAGCAGCATATGGCCCACGGCGTGGACTCGATTAAAGACCAGATGAGACGATGGAAAGCCCACTGCCGTTATAACCGGACTGAGCCTCATCCTATGCACCTTGAGATTCCCAGTAAGCGTACTTTCAATACTTACTACTCGGGTCAGAAGGGCAGCTTTTCTGGCTCTGGTGCTGAGCCCGATTTGGGTCCCGTTGCTGGGAGAGATTATGAGCCCTTCATGCCAACGGAGGATGAGGCAGTCATTTGGCCTTCAGATGAGGAGATCGAAGACGAGGAAGATAGCGAGGGCCCTCCTGCAGCCGGTTGATTCTTCTGTTGTTTTGGAAGACTATAAATTTACTTTTTGTCCATTCATTTGTAAATAATACAAAGTTATGAATATATATATTTTTCTTCGTTCAGCTGCCTTTGCTGAGTTTTGGCTTTGGCTTGGTTTTCCACCAAGTGTTGTTTTAGCTTACTGTTGTTTTTTATTCAGCTGCCATTGCTGTGTTTTCGGCATACTTAGTATTCGCCAGGACGTATCCGACTATATACCAAGTTTTTATTGTGTTTTATAGCTATATTCAGCTGCCATTGCTGTATTTTGGCGTACTCAGTGTTTTGGCAGGTTTTATTCGACCATGCCCTGAGTTTTTATCATGTTTTCATCTTTTATTCAGCTGCCGTTGCTGTATTTTGGCGTACTCAGTTTTTTGGCAGGTTTATTCGACCATGCCCTGAGTTTTTATTTCTCGCCAGTTATCGCTGCAGCGAGCATAAAGCTCGTTTTCATGTGATGTAGCTATGTGTGCTGGCGAATGCCTTTTGCGTTTGGCGAGTCAGAATCGAGAATCTCTTAGTAATAAATTACTCTTTATTGAATACTTCCTGCAACTTTATTAACATAGTCATAAAGAAAAAATGCTAAAACGAACAACTTCTCTAAGCTAAATAGAAAAATAGAAGGAATTCAAAAGAATCTAACTTGTCCCTTAAGGATAATATATCTTCAAGTACTGCGCATTGCATGGACGGGGTAACTCGCCAAATCCTTCTCGAGTGATGCGATATGCCCCATGGCCAGCTATCCCCGTAATCTTATAAGGCCCTTCCCATTTGTCTGCGAGTGATCCTGCAGCCTTGTCTCTTGTTCCCGGATTCACCCTCTTCAGTACTAAATCACCAAGTGTGAACCTCCTTTCACGCACATGCGAGTTGTAATATCTAGCTACCCTCTGTTGGTACGCTGCATTCCTTATTTGTGCTCGCTCTCTTCTTTCTTCTAACTCATCTAGGCCGCACTTTAGCATATCAACGTTGATTTCTGGCTGAAAGAGTTGTACCCTTGGTGAAGAGAACGATGTTTCCACGGGAATAACAGCTTCTGCTCCGTAAGCCATGGAATACGGGGTTTCGCCTGTTGAACCCCTTTCCGTTGTGCGATATGCCCAGAGCACTTGCGGTAACTTATCCGCCCAGCTCCCCTTTTTGGTTGCTAACTTAGCTTTCAGGTTGTGCTTGATGATTTTGTTCACTGCTTCAGTTTGGCCATTCGTCTGTGGATGTGCTGGAGAAGCGTAGTAGTTGTTGATGCCATACTTATCACACAGTTCCCTGAATTTTCTGCCATCAAATTGGGTCCCATTGTCTGTGATGATGGTGTTTGGTATCCCGAATCTGTACAAGATATTTTTCTTCACAAAGCTAATGGTGTTTGCTTCTGTTATATGCACCAATGGCTCGGCTTCTACCCATTTTGTAAAATAATCCACAGCTACTATGGCATGCTTTGCTCCTCCAGTTGCTGTTGGCATTGGGCCGATCAAGTCTATTCCCCACATGGCAAATGGCCAAGGCGAGGTAATACTTTGCAGGAGCTCAGGTGGTTGTCGGATGTTATTGGCGATTTTCTGACATGCTTCACATCTCGCTGCCACCCTTTTGGAGTCGGCGAATAGGGTTGGCCAGTAAAAACCCTGTCTCAATGTTTTGTGGGCTAGGCTGGCACCCCCAGCATGGTTCCCACAATTTCCACTGTGTATGCTTCTTAGGATACCTTCTGCTTCTTCAGGCCCGACACATCTCTGCAGTGCCCTCGAGTATCCCCTCTTGTATAGTTCTCCATTGAGTACCGAGTATCTTGTTGCTCTGTATTTTAGCCGCTTTGCTTCCAGTGGGTCACTTGGAAGTATATCGTTGATGAGATACTCTTTAATTGGCGTGATCCAGCTGTCCCTCTCGCCAAAGACTGCCCCGACTTCCTTTGTTTTAACTATACTCGGCTGCAACAGGCGGATCATAGAGATATTGTTGGGCCAAATGTTGATCGTGGCAGATGCCAGTTTGGCTAAGGCGTTGGCCTTTTCATTTTCTTCTCTGGGGACGTGAACAATTCTATACTCTTTGAATCTTTCTAACAGTTCCCTTGCTAATTCCAGGTAGGTGATCATGCTTTCTTCTCTCGCCTGGTATTCATCTAGTACCTGATTGACAACAACTTGAGAATCGCTGAAAATTTCCACCTCATCTGCACCTAAGATTGTGCTAATCTTTAAACCTGCTATAAGTGCCTCGTACTCAGCTTGATTGTTGGTGGCTTTGAAGTCAAAACGCAAGGCACATTCGACTGAGTCTCCTTCCGGTGTTGTCAGCACTATACCTGCCCCGCTGCCGTGCGTGTTTGATGAGCCATCAACGCGAAGTTGCCATTTGAATATTTTCTTATTTTGCTCCACCATCATTCTCGCCACCTCTATGCTTGGTTCAGTGAACTCTGCTACGAAGTCTGCCACTGCCTGGGCTTTAATTGCTGTCCTTGGGAGGTATTCTACATCGAATTCACTTAATTCGATCGCCCACTTTGTTAACCGACCGGATACTTCTGGTTTCTGCAGGATTAACTTCAGTGGGCAGTTGGTGTATACCCTGATTCTATGAGCCTGGAAATATGGTCTTAGCTTCCTTGCTGCTGTTATTAGGGCGAGTGCCATTTTTTTTGCCGGCGAGTACCTTGTTTCGGCTGGTAACAGTGCCTTGCTGGTGTAGTATACTGGCTTTTGGATTCCATCTTCCTGTCGTACTAGCACGGAACTTGTGGCTGCTTCAGAAACGGATAAGTACATGTACAATGTCTCGGCTGTTTCTGGCTTTGATAGCAATGGTGCTCGTCCAAGGTAGTCTTTCAAGGCCTGGAAGGCTTTTTCGCAATCCCCATTCCATTCGATCCCTTTTCCCTTCTTTAAAGCTTTGAAAAATGGTAGGCATCGGTCTGTTGATTTGGCTATGAATCTGCTCAGCGATGCTAGGCACCCTGTGAGTTTTTGGACATCTTTCAGAGTCTTTGGCGAGACCATTCTTGCTAGTGCTTGGATTTTTTCAGGGTTCACCTCTATTCCTCTTTGGTTCACCTGATATCCGAGAAACCTCCCAGATGGTACGCCGAATACACATTTTGCCGGATTCAACTTCATTCCATACTTGACCAGTACGTCGAACGTTTCCCTCAGGTCATTTGCATGTTTATCTGCGGTAATACTCTTTGTCAGCATATCATCAACATAAACCTCCATATTTCTCCCTATCTGTCTGGCGAACATCTTGTTGACCAAGCGCTGATAAGTTGCCCCAGCGTTCTTCAGGCCGAATGGCATGACCCTGTAACAATACAACCCCTGATCTGTGGTGAATGCCGTTTTCTCTTCGTCAGGCCTGTGCATCTTTATCTGGTTGTACCCTGAATATGCATCCATGAAACTCAACGTCTCATGTCCGGCTGTTGCATCTACTAACTGGTCAATCCTTGGTAATGGGAAGCTGTCCTTGGGGCAAGCTTTGTTCAGGTCGGTGAAATCGACGCACATCCTCCATTGATTGTTCTTCTTTTTCACTAAGACTACATTCGCCACCCATTCCGGGTACTTAACTTCTCTAATTGACCCTGCGGCGAGCAATTTTGACACTTCCTCTTTTATCGCTGCACTCCTTTCCGGGTTGAAGCTTCTCCTTTTCTGTACTACCGGTTTGCATTTCTCATTCACAGCCAGATTGTGGGAAATTGTGCTTCTATCAATCCCTGGCATGTCTTCGTGGCACCAAGCGAAAATCCCCCTATATTCTTTCAACAAGTTCGTCACATCTTTCTTAACCTGCTCAGTCAACCTCGCTCCAATTTTTACTGTTTTATCTGGTTCCGCTTCATCTAGAATAATCGACTCAGTCGGTTCTTCCTTTTCTCTGCTTGTTTTGTCTCTTGGATCTAGTTCGAAGTTTTCCGGATTATCCTCCTGCGTCTCTGTGTCTACTTCGAATATGTTCAAAGTTTCCATCCCTGTTTTATCTTTGAAGATTGACAAGTTGGCACGGCGAGCCATCTCCTGCGACCCCTTCAATTCTCCGACGCCGAATTCTGTAGGGAACTTTATTTTCAGTGCATGGGTTGAGGTTACAGCTCGAGCTTTGTTAAGAAACGGTCGGCCGAGTAGTGCATTATACGGCCAATTATGGATGTCAACCACGACAAAGTCTAACAGGATTGTTCGCCGGCATGGTGCTGTTCCAAATCTTACCGGTAGTTTCACTGTTCCTAACAACCTAACCTCTGCGCCACCAAATCCTTTTAACGGTACATGGAACGGTTCAAGATCTTTCCGGTCCAGCCGCAACTCATCATACACTCTGGCACTTAAAATATCAGCCGAACTCCCATTGTCAATCATCACTCGAAGGACATCCCTATGGGCTATTCGAACTCCCACGACTATTGCATCATTAGGCTTTGCATCAATCCCGTCTGAGTCTTCTGCTGTAAACATTATGGGATCATGTCCTTCTCTTCCCTTCTTGGGGTTTCTCTGCACAGAATTGACTTCCATGCTTCTGCCTTCATACATCACTTCTCGAACTTCCGACATCCTTTCTCGATTGCTCCTCCCAGTGTGAGGTCCGCCGAAAATAGTGTTTATGGCTGCGTTAGGACTGTTCCTCCTTGGACTCTTCCTATCTTGCCCGTTTCCTTGGCGGCTGTCTTGGCGACCCCCGTGCTTGTCCCCTTTCAAGGCAAAGTCTTTCAGGTGCCCGTCTCTGATCAGGCTTTCGATGTGATCGCGCAACTGGAAACACTTTGAAGTTTCATGTCCATGATCTTTATGGAATCGACAGTACTTGGTTGTATCTCTCCTTGCATTCGCTGATTGCTGTCGGGGGTATTTGGCGAGTCCCTTGTCTTCTACCACAGATAATATCTCCTCCTGGTCGCCATTTAAAGGGGTGTAATGGTTGTACCTTCCTCGAAACTTATTGGCCCGAGTGTTTCCCCTGCTCTCTCTTGAGTATCCCTTTTGGCCCTTCTCATCCTTCTGGCGATCACGTGATTGCATCTTTTTGTCGTCCTTATGGTCTGTTTTCAAGTTAGGCTTGTGCCCATGCACATAGCTACCCCCTTGTGCTACTTCTTCCTCCTCTGCCAGTGCATAATCGCCAGCTATTTCCATCATCTCTTCGTAAGTTTTAGGTCTATCCCTTCGCAGGTCAAAAGATAATCGTCCACTCTGTAAACCATTGGTGAAAGCGGCGATTACAGCTACATCACTGGCATCCTCAATTTGAGCTACTTCCTTCCCAAACCTGGCCAGATACTTCTTGATTGATTCGTTATGTTCCTGTTTCAAGTTCGATAGATGGGCGAGTGACTTTCTTCTTTGGACACTTCCCATGAACTGCCTTATGAATGCCTTGCTGAGGTTTGAGAAGCTGCTTATGGTTCCGGGTGGAAGCCTTCCGAACCATCTAGAGGCGAGGTCGCCGAATGTTTGCGGGAAGGTGAGACACAGCAACCCGTCATTGGATTAATACTGGGCCATGATATTGCGGAATCGGCGAACATGCTCTTTTGGATCCCTGTTCTCCTTGTACTGCTCAATAGTTGGCATTCTAAACCTATCTGGAAATTGGGTGCGAGCAATAGCTTCAACGAATGGGCTATCTGACTCATCGTCCGAGGATACATTACGTCCATACCTTCGTGCCATTGCTGAAACCTTTCTTGATAGCTCTTGTAAGGTGACATCTCGCTGACCAGTTGGTTCTCCTGCTGGATCGAGCCTACTCTTGATTGTCATTCTACCATGATTGCCTCTCTCATCTGGGCTTCTCCGATCTTCAGTGCTCTCGGATCTTCTCCGCTTCGTTCTTTTAGATCGCAACTCCCTTCGCGGACGAGGACTCTTGTCCTCAGATGAGATGGACCGGTGTCTCCGCCGGTTTCGCTGGTATGTGTCGCTGGAATTGACCCCATGTGCTCGCACCTGATCTCGTTCCTCCCTGGACTCTTCATTCATCACACCCTTTCCCTTCCTCTGTTTTCTCCCCTCGAAATCCTCAATGTGGTCTTGGGGGGTCTCCTCGGTGGATTGTCTTGCTTGAGTATCGGGAACTGTGATATGAACTTCTGACCGCAGCCTTCCGGGTGGATGGGTTCCAGGGGTGGTTAACTCGTAAGGAGATGAGACTCCTAACCCTATGGGAAGCGAAAGTCCTATTTTGCTGGCTTCGCTGATTAGGTTTACCAATGCGGCTTGGAAGTGCTGCAAAATCCCGGGATCCGCTGCCCTAGTTCCTGGCGTTGCTGCTGACTGCTCCCCAACTGTCACTGCCCTGTCTCCCATTGGCGCAGCTGGTTCAACAACTAAATCTCCACTGGAGTTACCATCTCTGTCGCTGTCGTTGTTCATGCTGTCTGACTTCGCAAGGGTCCCTCGAAGTTTTTCGTTCAAAACCCCCTCCTTCTAGCGCCAATTGTTGACGGTGAAATTTGGATTGCCACGCACTCAACAATTAAATCAATTTAATATGAAGCAAGAAAATTAAGAACACATGCGAAAGACAAGTTTTACGTGGAAAACCCTTGAATGGGAAAAAACCACGGCGCCCCTGAGGGCAGAAGAATAATACTAGGTTTTCGTTGCTTCGTTACACACTCTAATCTCTCACAATTGCTCTCTTTTCTCTCTCTCTATTTCTGAACCCCCTCCTCGTGGGATAGGTGATTCTATTTATACATGTTTACTTAGGGTTTCCCCTTGTTGATTTGTATTA
The DNA here is from genome assembly GCA_030490815.1 of Acer saccharum. Lineage (NCBI taxonomy): Eukaryota > Viridiplantae > Streptophyta > Magnoliopsida > Sapindales > Sapindaceae > Acer > Acer saccharum. Next base: position 6,077,743 of record CM059867.1, read on the forward strand.
GGATCCTCTTCTGCTGCGGATTGGGTCTTCTTTCCTTTTTATGATTCCTTGTTGCTTCTGTGTTTATGCCGAGTCGGTTTGAGCCCAGTGTGCTGGTCCAGCGAGTACTTTTATTTTCTGGGCACTACTTATCTGGCGAGTGCACTTCTATATTTGGCGAGTAGGTCTTTCGTTTTGGCGACCATGCCTTTGACTTCCCTCTGGTCTAAGCTATTTTTTCATCCTGATTGGTCAAACTTCTTCCCTTTACCCGGTCAATGAATGACGTAGCAACCTTTTGTTAGCTCCTTTGATGACGTGTCAGTTGGGCGAGTTTTATACATACAACAGATCTCTTTAGGTAGTCTGGATCCGATGAAGATTTTATGTTCTGGCTGATCAAGGTCGATCGACACCTCGTCGAGTTCCTCCATGTTTGGCTTGTTCAGGGTTGACTCGACTTTAGATTCATGTAGTTGCTATAATTCTTCTCTCTTTTTCTTCATGGCGTTTTGGTAGCACTCATTGGTTGCTCTCTCTTCACCTCTGATTTCTCGTACTCCCCATCTAGTAGGGTTGATCATTTTGTGGTAGGTCGATGGGATCGCCTTCATCTCGTGTATCCAAGGTCTGCCCAAGATTAAATTGTATGGAGATTGACAATCGATCCCCAGGAAGTTGATGTAGAGGTTAACTCCTTCAACGTACGATTTTACCTAAGGTATTATTTTGCTCTCCGCTGAACCCTATTAACATAGTCGTTCGACGGCTGAGCTTGGATTCATCGACATACATTTCTTTTATGGCACTGTTAAATAATATATTGCATGAGCTACCATTGTCAATTAAAATTCGTTTCATTAAGTAATTAGCAATATGTAATGACATAACGAGTGCATCGTGTTGAGGAGAAAACAAATCTAATTTGTCTGTGGATTTGAAGGTGACAGTCTCATCGATCTTCGAAGGGTATTCCCTATCGGGTTGAATTTCAGCATTCAACACTTGCTGCTTGTGCCTTTTCACCATAGAGTAACTTACGTCACTGACCTCAAATCCACCCGCAATATAGTTAATCACTATGTCTTATCGAGGTGGCTCTAGTGGTCTATCGTTCGTGCTAGATGGCCTCTTTTCATCGTGTCGAGTGAAGGTTTGTTTCCCTTTGTCCATCATGGATTATTGTAGATGTCCTTGCTTTAGGAGTTTAGCTACTTCTAGTTTCAGAGCGACACAATCCTCTATTCAATGGTCATGATCCCCGTGGAATTTGCATCGGAGTCTCGCGTCTCGATGTTCTAGGGGTGCATTCATTTTTCACGGGCACTTGATGGTTTTCCCCATCTCCCTCATCATTGCTACGAGGTCGATCGGTTTGATGCTGAGATTGTATTCTGGTACCAAGACTTATTATCGACTCGACCTTGGGAGATCACGCTCATACGATCGTCGATTGCTTAACCCATTCTGTCATGGCTGAGTATTTCGTCGATCGTTTATCGGGTAAGGTTCTGATCTCCTGTCATTCGACCTTCTATCGACACGATCGTTTCGTCTACTTACATAGTTGTTTACTTTTCCTATGAAGTTGGCTTCGTCTTCCTCCCATTTAATCTGGGCCCATGCTCTTGTCAGCACATCCTCCATTGTCCTACATGGATATTTGGTGAGTTCTTTATAAAGGTCAGAGTTGAACATGATGCCTTTTCTAAAGGCGTAAATGGCGGTTGCTTGATTGTAATGCGAGATCTGCACTTTCTCTCTATTGAAGTGTCCGACATTAGTCCTCGTGTTTTCACCATGTCTCTTTGTGATGGTATATATGTCGTCTAACTGCTTTTCTAGTTTATGACTGCTCGCAAACTGCTCCACGAATGTATTTGTGAGATGCGCAAAACAATTAATAAAATTGTTAGTCAAATTTGTATACCATTGTAGAACCAGACCACTAAGGTTGGACCCAAAAGCTTTGCACATGCACGCTTCTCTAAGGTCACGTGGGATTGCCGCAGTGAACATCCTATGTTTGTACTATGCTATGTGGTCGTCTGGATTTGTTATGCCTTCATATTGTTTCATGTTAGGGAAGCTGAATTTTCTAGGCATCTCGACAAGGGCAATTGTGTCGACGAATGGTGAGTCGGTGAAACTATTCATTGTGCTTTTCTTGATTGGTGCTGGGACTCCTGGAATCCTTTGGATAAGGGCTTCCATTTCTGTGAATCTGCGGGAAAGTTTTAGGTTAGCAAATAAATGTATATCAGATCTAGATTTTACCAATCCCGATGTCGACTGGAGTGACACGGACGTCCTTAAGGCGTTTTCAGGTTGTAAATTCATGGTTTGGTCTTGCTCATTCAACACTTCATTCCAAATCGGCAAGCTGTTGAGATCGATTTTAACCCGAGCTGTCTAGGACATTCGTTGATTCTGTCCGACATTAGGGTTCATGTCTAGCCTCACGGGGTCAGTCGGTGCGATCACATCTGTTCTATCGACCTCTTGTTCACCATTCGGAGCTGGGATTGGGTGCTCCAACGTCGCGTTGTCAGGTACTACTCCATCAATCAAAGCTCGTAGCTCGCCATTCGTCGCTCGGATCGCAACGTTTTCTGCTTCGAGTGCCCATAATTTTTCTGCGTTCGCAGTCATCTAGGTAGTCAATGCAGCGATCTGCTCCTCGATGGTTAGTGTGTTTCCATCTCCAGACATGTTGAAAAGTTGTTCAATCAGTTCGGCTAGCTCACTTGTAAAGTTGCAATAGGCCCCACGGTGAGCGCCAAACTGTAGGGGGTCAACCTACGGATTATGTGGATCGGGTTGGATTTGTATTAGGCCCAAGGAAACTTGGTTGAACTTGTCGAATAGGGGATGTCGTCTCCTCTATAAACCTTGAAAATAAATATAAATAGAGTCTACAACAATCTAGAGGGGGGTGAATAGATTATTATCAATTTTTACCAATTTTTGAGATTAGTCAATTTTTGAAAATAAATATAAATGTGTCCTAAAGTAATCTAGAGGGGGGGTGAATAGATTTTAAACATTTTTTTACCCAATTTTTCGATATTAGTCCGAATTACGAAAAAGCCCCAAACAAGTCAATATACAAAAATAAGCATACAAGTGCGGAAATTAAAGGACACACAATTTTTACGTGGAAACCCACACGGGGAAAAACCACGGGCTGTTATGTGCGCCACACGAGAACCTCGAATCCACTATTTGCAAATACGATTACAAATTAGGTTGACCACATCACACCTAAATTTACTAATCCGTCTTTGCTACCCTCGGGCCTTTAATAGTGACTCTAGTTCCTTGCTTGCAAACTACCTAAGAGGTAAATACAAGACTTGTCTCTAAAGTGAAGAGATAGCACAACCTAAGGTGAATATGTGAAATACTCAAGAAGCTAAAAATGCAAGGTTAGACATTTAAGCTTATCTAGGCATGGATGAACATGTTAAACATTCCTAGATATCATATTACTAGATGACATGCATAAATCAACACCAAATAAGCAACCAAAGACCTATATGCATAATCTATCACAAAACAACTCACAAACCACAATAAAACAATCTTGAAGCTAAGTCAAGTCATAAAGATGCAATCTTGAATCAATTCAAGTCATAAAAAAGCTATCTTATAAAGCAAGAACATGTAGATATGAAAATGATGTTCTAGATACAAGTCATGTGAGCAAAACTAAAAACCCTAAATGAAATCATCCTAGAATTATGCTAGATGATGAATGAAAGATGCAAGATGAAGGGTTTTTGTGATTTTGAAGCTTAAAGGTGAAGTCTTGATACCTTGGAGATGAAGATGCTCAAGAGGCTCTCAAAAGTGTAATTTTTGGTGTTGTAAACGAGCCAAGGCAAACAAGACATATATATATTAGATCCAAGTGAAGTGAGGTCGTTTTGGCAAAAAACCTTTCAGCTTCTCGCTGACTCACTGCCGCGGTCTCGACTGCCGCGGTTGAAGAACCGCGGCAGATGTACCGCGGTAAAGGTCAAAAAATTACTGTGGCTCGACTGCCGCGGTTCCACCACCGCGGCAACATAACAGCGGCAAGCAAAAATATTGCTGTCGCTCAACTGCCGCGGTTGGGCCACCGCGGCAGGTGCACAGCGGCAGAGACAGGAAAATCTCTGTCGCTTGCATGCCGCGGTTGGGCCACCGCGGCACCATAACCGCGGCAGAGAAGGACTTGGCCTTCTCAGCAGCTCCTCACAAAGAACCAATAAGCAAACGTGCAAGTGTGTGAGGTGACAACATGCATTCTTATGCAAAACAAGTTATGGCAAATAATAGGCTAGATGCAATCAATAAGCATGCAAGAGGAAAGCTTAAATAATCAAAGATGTACACAAAGAATACACACACAAACATACAAGTAAGAATTATGCAGGTGTTGTGTGTGTGTGCAACTACATCTCTTCAAATTAGAGTTAAGTCAAGAAATCTACCTTCCTTGAAGCTCTTGATTCCACAATGAGGTTTTCTTCCATTTTAAGCTACCCTTACATATAGACCCCCATTGTGATTTTGCCAACGAAATACGCCAATCAAAAGTGAGGCATTTACAATCTCCCCCTTTGGCTATTTCGTGACAAAATCACCACTCACATAGCATCCTCACAAAACAAAAAAAAATTGGTCAACAAAAATTTTCTACATTACAATTAAGCTCCTAGTCTAAGTCTTGAACATCTTCAAGTCAATTCCAAGCTTGTAGAACAAACCAACCTACACACAATCAACAAGAAATATTCCTTCCAAGGACAGGTGTGTAAGAGATGCTAATGACATGTAATGCAATGCAACTCCCCCTCAATGCAATCATCTCCCAACTCCCCCTAAATGCAATGCCTAGAGGCACAAAGTCTCCCCAAACCTTACTCCTCCTTTTTGTCATGAGATAGGCAAAGGGAGTCTCCCCGAATAGGTAAGCATTAACAATGAGAGCTCGTAGCACAAGCACATATGCACAATCATATAAGCATGGCTTCGGCCCAAAGATTTCTAGGGACTTTGTTGCTAAGCAACATCACACGGGCCATCTCTTGGAGGACTCTATTCTTCCTCTCAACAACACCATTTTGTTGAGGAGTCCTAGGGGCCGAAAATTCATGGGAAATGCCTAAGCTATTGCAAAAGTTTTCAAACTTAGCATTTTCAAATTCTTTCCCATGATCACTTCTAATTTTCTTAATGCTTTTAATGTGAGAAGTTTTCTCATTTTGAATTTTGATACAAAGCATTTTAAATTTCTCAAAGGCTTCGGACTTTTCTCTAAGGAAATAAGTCCATGTAAACCTAGAGAAGTCATCATCAACAACAACAAGAATGTACCTTCTACCACCTAAACTTTCGGTTTGAATGGGACCCATAAGGTCCATATGGATGAGCTCCAATGGCTCTTTGGTGGAGAGGTATTTTCCTTTCTTGTGCACACTTTTAGTTTGCTTTCCTTGTTGACAAGGTCCACAAACTCCCTCAACCTTTTTCCCAAACTTGGAAAGGCCCCTAACAACATTTAACCTATCAAGGACTTTCAAGTCCCTATAGTTCATGTGGCCAAGTCTTTGGTGCCACACCTCAATTTGCTCACTAGTAGACAAGTTACAAGAGATGAGATTAGACCCAAGACAATAACAATTGTCACTTGATCTCTTGCCTTTCAACAAAACTTGCCCATTTTCCTTGAGAATAGAGCAATCAATTTTTCCAAACATAACCGAAAGCCCTTCATCACTTAAGTGTGATATACTAATGAGATTGGCTTGCAAGCCATCAACATAGAGAGCATTGGGCAAGGAGGGTAAACCGGGAATAGATATATTACCTTTCCCTATGACTTTTTTCTTAGATCCATCACCAAAGGTGACATACCCACCATCCTCCATCACAAGAGATTCAAAGAAACTCTTGTTTCCGGTCATGTGCCTAGAACACCCACTATCAAGGTACCAAGTGTTAGAGGCATTTGCTTTTAGGGCAACTTGGGCCACATAGCAATAATAGTCATCATGTCTACTCATCCTAGATGAAACATGGTCATTCTTATGAGCCATTGGTCCATTAGCTCTAAAATTCCTAGGTGCATGCATTGTGGCTCTTCTAAGCATATTTTTCTCAATCATACTTTCTCTTCTACACAATTTAATATACTTAAGACAATTAGGCCTAATGTGGCCTTCAATTCCACAAAAATGGCAAGTAGGAGTGAAGTAGGAATTCATACCATAGCCTTGAGCAAACATTTGTGGCCTCCTTCTATTTTGAGTTGCCATTGGATGTTGAGGCAACTCTCTCCTTTGTGATTGAGCTAAGTTGGCATGTCTTCTAGGTTGAGCATGAAAGACCCCATGTTGAGCTTGTGGGATCCTTTGTTGTGGAGGTCTTGGTTGAGGAGGTCTTGGTTATGGAGCTCTAGGTTGAGGAGGTCTTGGTTGTGGAGCTCTAGCTTGTGGTGGAGCTCTTGTTGGAATCCTTGCTTGTGCTTGCTTGGAGGATTCACCAACTTCAACCCACTTGGTTGATTGTTGAGGGGTTTGAGCATTATCAACCTCCTTGCTCTTGACAAAAGTTGTCTTCTTCAAGGATGTGGCTTCCATTTCTTCCACATATCCTAACCCCTTCTTGTCACTAGGACTCTTCCCACAAGATAGCATCTTGTCAAGCTTCTCGGTTCCGGAAGTCATCTTAGCAATCAACTCTTTTGCTTCCATGAGCTCTTTCCTCAAGCTTTGTTCACTTTTCTTAACCAAGACTAACTCCATCTTCAACCCTTCTTCTATCTCTTTTGCCTTACTCATTTCCTTGCTCAAATGAGTCACTTTGGATGTCAACTCAAGCTTCTCCCCTTTCAACTTTTGTATCTCCTTTTTCTTCTTCAATCTTGAGTTCTCAAAGAATCTCATGAAGTCATCATAGTCCATCTCTTCATCAAACTCAAAATTTGACGTTGAGGAGTTACTCCCACCATTTGAGTCATTTTCATCTACTTCTTCTTGCTTGTCCTCTTCCTCTTCTTTATCACTCATAACTTCATTGCTATTGTGAGAGGATGAGAAAGCAATGAAGTTGGCCACTTGGTCTTCCTCATCATCCGAAGACTTGTCTTCATCTTCTAGGTCATCACTATCACTCCAAGTAACCGCCATGGCTCTTCCTTTCTTCTTTTTCAAATTAGCACACTCCGGAGCAATGTGTCCAAACCCACTACAATCATAGCATTGGACACCCTTCTTGTGGTCCTTCTCTTGAGCTTGCTCCACTTTCTTGAAAGGAGCCTTCTTCTTTGCAAACTTTCCCTTGGAGCCAAACCCTCTCTTCTCAAATCTCATAAATTGCTTGAACTTCTTTGCCATTAAAGCAATTTCTTCATCCGAGTCTTCTTCATCCTTCTCAACCTTGACACTCTTCAGGGCAAGACTCTTTTGCTTCTTTGGAGGTGTAGTTGTAGGACCTTTCCTAGATTCATAGGCCAAGAGCCTTCCAATAACTTCACTTGGCTTCATTCTTGAGTAGTCACTATTTTCCTCCAATGCCGTCACTTTGGATTCAAACCTCTCGGGAAGTGACCTCATGATCTTTTGCTTGATTCTTCTATCCGAGTAGGGATCACCAAGTTGGTGACTTTGGTTCACTATATCCATGAGCTTCACTTGGAAGTCATTGAAGCACTCATCATCCTCCATCCTTAAGGTCTCAAATTGCGTTTGGAGAACTTGGAGCTTGGAATCCTTAACCACATCGGTTCCTTCATGAGCCGTCTCTAATATGTCCCAAGCTTCCTTTGCTATCCTTGTAGTTTGAATGAGCTTGTATTGGTTGTCATCCATGGCACATAGGATTGCATGCATGGCTTTGTTGTTCCATTTTGAAGCCTCAAATTCTTGTGGAGTCCATTGTGCCTTCGGCTTGAGGACTTCCTCTCCACCTCTCGTAGGAGTCATCATAGGTGGCGTGTACCCATCTTCAATCGCCATCCATGCCCGGTCATGAATTTGACTCACATAGGCTTCCATTTTACCCTTCCATGAGGCGTAATTGACCCCGGTGAGCAAAGGGGGTCTTGTGCTAGAGGCACCCTCACCTCCCATTCCATTTCCACTCATTGTGTTTGGGTTTGAATGAAATGAATGCACACAAACAAGCTAAGCACACACAACAAATCAAACAAATGCAAGAGACTCTAACAAGAGCAAGGGATCTCCTAATTATGTTAAGGAACCCGCTCTGATACCAATTGAAAATAAATATAAATGTGTCCTAAAGTAATCTAGAGGGGGGGTGAATAGATTTTAAACATTTTTTTACCCAATTTTTCGATATTAGTCCGAATTACGAAAAAGCCCCAAACAAGTCAATATACAAAAATAAGCATACAAGTGCGGAAATTAAAGGACACACAATTTTTACGTGGAAACCCACACGGGGAAAAACCATGGGCTGTTATGTGCGCCACACGAGAACCTCGAATCCACTATTTGTAAATACGATTACAAATTAGGTTGACCACATCACACCTAAATTTACTAATCCGTCTTTGCTACCCTCGGGCCTTTAATAGTGACTCTAGTTCCTTGCTTGCAAACTACCTAAGAGGTAAATACAAGACTTGTCTCTAAAGTGAAGAGATAGCACAACCTAAGGTGAATATGTGAAATACTCAAGAAGCTAAAAATGCAAGGTTAGACATTTAAGCTTATCTAGGCATGGATGAACATGTTAAACATTCCTAGATATCATATTACTAGATGACATGCATAAATCAACACCAAATAAGCAACCAAAGACCTATATGCATAATCTATCACAAAACAACTCACAAACCACAATAAAACAATCTTGAAGCTAAGTCAAGTCATAAAGATGCAATCTTGAATCAATTCAAGTCATAAAAAAGCTATCTTGTAAAGCAAGAACATGTAGATATGAGAATGATGTTCTAGATACAAGTCATGTGAGCAAAACTAAAAACCCTAAATGAAATCATCCTAGAATTATGCTAGATGATGAATGAAAGATGCAAGATGAAGGGTTTTTGTGATTTTGAAGCTTAAAGGTGAAGTCTTGATACCTTGGGGATGAAGATGCTCAAGAGGCTCTCAAAAGTGTAATTTTTGGTGTTGTAAACGAGCCAAGGCAAACAAGACATATATATATTAGATCCAAGTGAAGTGAGGTCGTTTTGGCAAAAAACCTTTCAGCTTCTCGCTGACTCACTGCCGCGGTCTCGACTGCCGCGGTTGAAGAACCGCGGCAGATGTACCGCGGCAAAGGTCAAAAAATTACTGTGGCTCGACTGCCGCGGTTCCACCACCGCGGCAACATAACAGCGGCAAGCAAAAATATTGCTGTCGCTCAACTGCCGCGGTTGGGCCACCGCGGCAGGTGCACAGCGGCAGAGACAGGAAAATCTCTGTCGCTTGCATGCCGCGGTTGGGCCACCGCGGCACCATAACCGCGGCAGAGAAGGACTTGGCCTTCTCAGCAGCTCCTCACAAAGAACCAATAAGCAAACGTGCAAGTGTGTGAGGTGACAACATGCATTCTTATGCAAAACAAGTTATGGCAAATAATAGGCTAGATGCAATCAATAAGCATGCAAGAGGAAAGCTTAAATAATCAAAGATGCACACAAAGAATACACACACAAACATACAAGTAAGAATTATGCAGGTGTTGTGTGTGTGTGCAACTACATCTCTTCAAATTAGAGTTAAGTCAAGAAATCTACCTTCCTTGAAGCTCTTGATTCCACAATGAGGTTTTCTTCCATTCTAAGCTACCCTTACATATAGACCCCCATTGTGATTTTGCTAATGAAATACGCCAATCAAAAGTGAGGCATTTACAATTTTCAATAACAACCCCAACAATACAACACCTAAAAACAAGTGCGAAAATGCGGAAAGTAAATGACACTTGAATTTTTACGTGGAAACCCTTACGGGAAAAATCACGGGCTATTAAGTGCGCCACACCGGAACCTCAATCCACTAATTGTAATGGAAATTACAACCTAGGTTGACCACATCAAACCTCACACGGTTACTAATCTACCACTACTACCCGCAGGCCTTCAAGAGTGAATCTAGTTCATGCTTGCAAAACTATCACAATAGTAACTACAAGACTTGACTCTAAAAGAAGAGATAAAACAACATAATGTGAATATGTGAAATACTCAAGATGCTAAAAATGTAAGGTTAGACATTTAAGCTTATCTAGGCATGGATGAATATGTTAGACATTCCTAGATATCATTTTACTAGATGACATGCATATAACATAGCTAAATAGGCAAACAAAGTCCTATATGCAATATCTACCACAAGCAACTCACAAAACACAATAAAGAAACTATCTTGAAAACATTCAAGTCATAAAGAAGCAATCTTGAGACAAGTCAAGTTATAAAAATGTAATCTTGTAAAGCAAGAACATGTGAAGAGATGCAAAAATGTTCTAACTACAAGTCATGTAAGTAAATGAGAAAATCCATGAGAAATCATACCTAGAACATGCTAGATGATGTGTGAAGATGATGGGTTTTGGATTTGGATGAGTGAAGATGGAATCTTGAAAGTCTCTCTCTTGAAAAATATTTCTCTCTCTAAAGTGAATTTTTTGCTCTCCAAAATGTGTGTGTTTTGAAAGTAAAGAAGAAGGCAAAAATATATACAAAAATGTATCAGGTCTTCAAAAGACAAAAAAAAACGCCATCGTTTTTATATAAATATATATAAAATATGCAAAAATCAAAAGTATTAGGTGATGCATGTGAATATATATATATATATATATATATATATATAAATATTAACAAACAACAAAGCAAGAGAAACAAAACAAAAAAGTAAAAAAAAAAAAAAAAGAATTAGAGTGCACCGTGTGTGCCCCGTTGCACCAACGCGGGCAGAGAAGGGGTTTGGGCGTGGGGAGCCCGTGGCTCACACACCACCTCTTACTAGGTTTGGCTATCATGCCACACTAAGTCGACTTCGGACCCGAGCGTTCTTTAGTCCAGTTGACCTCGAACCTTGGAATTCAATTCCGTCTTCAGAATTTGACCCGAACTCAATCACAAATATGGAAAATTACATAACTTTCCAATTTAAGCTTGGAATTGAATTTCAGTTTCCGATAAAAACACGGAATGTCCCAAATGTCTCGGAAATCATCTGAAACACATAGATAAGTCTCTGAATCACTCGGAACTAATCTAGAGATAAATCCACACACAGTTGGACTCATAAAAATATGAAAAATCTCAAAAATAAATTTCTTTGAAACACAGTGAGATTTTACCAACCATACCAAAGCAAACATAAATACTAAAATGCATGAGTTGTGTGTGTATGCACTCTAAATCTCTTCAATTGAGAGTTAAGTCAAATAATCTACCTTCCTTGAAGCTCTTGATTCCACAACGAGGTCCTTTGGCACTTGATGAGGATTTTTTCAATCCTAAGCTACCCTTACAAATTGAACCCAATTGTGATTTTGTCAACGAAATACGCTAATCAAAAGTGAGGCACTTACAAACCTGCAAAAGAGTTAGGTGGCGTTTGTTTTTTGGTCTGAAAACTTAAAGTCCTGAATTGGGTCTGAAGTCTGAAGTCTGAGCAATATGTTTGTTTTTTATTTTCTGAAGTCTGAATTAAATGTTAAGTTGTTTGTTTTTTAAAAATAGAAACATCTGAAAACCTGTAATTTGACATTTATACCCTTGCATCATTGATTGTTATATATCATTATATTTATTTATTATTTACTTATATCTTGTTAATCCAAAAATAATATATCATTATTTAAATAAAATTATAGTTCCTTTTAATTTGTATTCTAAAAAATATATTATTTTTATGTTAAATAAAATTATATATATATATATATATATATATATATATTACTATTGGATACTATTAGTTTTTCACTCCTCTCACATTTGAGATATTGATCATTTTACACCTCTTATGTTGGTATTGACCATAGTATATTTAATAATTATTAAAAGATATCAAAAAATAATATTAAAGAATGTTATCTTCTTTCACCTTAGCCAACCACTCTCCATCTCTATCCTCTCGCCAATCACTCTCTCCTTAATTAATCTTCTTTCTCATCCACAGATTATCTTCTTCTCTTCCTCTCTCTCTCTCTCTCTCTTCACCATCAAGTGAAGATCGGCGAAGTCGCTGCATACTCACCATGAACGAAGCCACAGGATCTGTGAGTGAGTTTGTTGGATCTGGTTTTGGAAGATGGAGGAAGAGGAACTTGAGTAACGGTCTAGAAAAAGATCGGATCTTCAATGGGTTGGAATGAATGAAGCCACCGGATCTGTTGAGGGCAGTTTGGGCAGAAAAAAGTAAATGAATTGAAGTATGATTTCAGACTTCAGATAAAAGTCCAAATTTTCAACTTCTTTTTCTCAGACAAATTTAGGCCATTCTCAGACTTCAGATGTCCAAAAAAACAAACAAAAATGTCTGAAGATGTGACTTTAAGTTTTCAGAGGCAAAAACAAACAGGCCCTTAGTCTGTCGACTGAAATTCGTTGTCTTCTTGTCGAACTTGCAAAAGAATATTAACACAGAAAAAACAAGTGCGAAAGAACAATAAAAGTGGGGGTTATATTCTTAGCCTTAGGTGAGCTTGGGCTGAGCGATTGTCATGTATAAATCGTGACTGTGATTCAGATCGAATTCCGATGGCCAGAGTGAATATGATCAAAGTTTCAAGACGCTTGTAAGCTTTGTTCTTGGTCAAGAATTATAGAGAGCTTAACTGTGGTTTTGTATCTCTTATTTATAGGCCAAAAAACCCCTTTTCCTAACATTCACTTCATCAATATTAGATAGTGGGCATGATTCAAGGAGAGATTTCCTCTCCTTTGAATCAATCGTTACTCAATCTTTGTAACTGAAACTTTGACTCGGTTTCAAACGGCCAAATCTTGCTAACACAAGCCTTGGGTCGACCTGATGTGTGTGGGCCCAGATTGGCTTTAGCATGAAGGTTTGGGCCTTTTTACGTTTGGGCCTACGAACCATTTTTGGCTACCATAATAGTATTAACTTTGTTTTCATGCAAATTAGTAGATCTTTCTAACAAACACATTTAGTGCTTGTTTGGTTGGGCTTTTGAAATTGTCCATTTAAAATTGAGTAGATGTTAGTAGAGTTTAAACCTCTACTAGGTAAAAGCTCATGGGGAGGTGCTTCTCCAAATAGACCTTTTTTTTTTTTTTTTTTTTTTTTTTAATTTTATAATTTTTATAATTTTTTATTTTTTAAGTCTACCAATCAAATAACTACAATTTTTTTTTTCAAAAACTCTATTTCTAATAGATCTACTGCAAGCAGTGTTCTAGTAAGCGCTATGCGCTAGTCGTGCGGAGAACTAGCGCCTAACATCTAGTGCCTAGGCCGATTAGTCGAGGATTAATCAGAAAACTTTTTTCTCTTATGTTTTGTCACTAATTTTGGTGGGGCATGTCACAGACCATCATAAATCTTTCAACCCCACCTAACTTTTTGTTTTCCATTACTTTTTGTTTTCCATTATTTTCTGAATCACGTGTCACAGATTTGTGTTTTTTATATATTTATTTTTAATTTTTTTTTATTGATTTACTTATCTTTATCAGTTATTCTCGAACCTTCCACATTTCTCTTCAAACTCTTCATTTCTTTTTGTTTTTTGTCCAACTGATCATCTTCATCTTCTTCTCAAAAGTCAAATTTCAATCATCTCCTTTTTCTCAATCACGCACCTTTCTTTTGCTGGACTGTGGAGATCGGATGAGTGATGACAGCGACGACCTGGCGACGACGGACGGCAGCTTTCGGTGATCTCGGTGACTGAAAGTGGAAGGCGATCTCGGCTTGATTCTTGTTTTGGTTGGGCTCTGGTTGGATAGATTTGATGGATCTCAACCTCGATCTCAACTGAAAGCTGATGGATAGAGTTTTGTTTGTTTTTCTGTGGTGCTCTGTTTTGATGCTCTATTTTGGTTGGGCTCTTGTTTGCTCTTTGTTTTTTGTTTCTTCTGTTTTGGTTGGGATCTCGATCTCGACGGAAGATGGCAGCTTTTGGCGACTGAATGGTCTCAGCGACTTTGTTTGGTCGAAGAAACGAAGGAAAGAATGAAGTGAAGGTAGAAATTTTATAAAACGATGCCGTTTTTTTTTTTTTTATTAGTCGATGACTTTTTCGATTAGTCGGTCAACGGCTTTGACCTGCCTAGCTGATTAGTTGGTGACTTTTCCGATTAGTCGGCCACCGCATAATTAGTCCAATTTTGCCTATTTCGCTTTAGTTTTCAGCCGTCTAACCGTATTGGACCGATTAATCGGCCTAGGCGGCCAACTTCTAGAACACTGACTGCAAGTAGATCTTTTATCAATAGAGGTTTTTCAAAATCTCAACCAAACAAGCTCTTAGACAAAATCTACTTCTGTTAAAAGATATGAAAATACAGTTTATAACATTTTATGTAATCAATAATAAATAGTGATTTCCAAATTATTTTTGAATGTAAATGAAATAATATATATATATCTATATATATATATATATATATATATATATATATATATATGATATTATAGTAAAGAAAAGAAAAAAAAAAAACAGAGGTGAAACACAAACATAAGAATTTTCACAAACATGTTACATACAATAATAAAAAATGCTTAAGCTCCTTTGAAGGCAATTTACATTACAACCTCTTTCTTAGCAAAAATAATGCTAAGGACAATGTTAAGAAGACGAATTTTTTTGGGAAATAACAGATCATGAACCAGATGAAAAATCACGATAACAATGTTGTATTTGTAGTTTAAATTTGTAAAAAAATTAAGAGTAATTAGAAGAAGAATGTTACATTTGTAGTTTAAATCTGCAAAAAAAAAAATAAAAATAAAAAATTAAGAGCAGTTAGAAGAAGAGTGATGATGCATACAGATAGAAGGAGGAGAAAAAAGCTTTAAAAAATGAAAGAAAAAAAAATTCTTTTGACACTCTTATTAAAAGATAAGATAGAGGAGTCGTTGCATTTAAACTACCTCATTTTTATTTATTTTTTTTGAAATATTTTTAAATTATCCAATTATCCTGTAGTATTTGGTGGAAAGTAAATACTTATAATTTTTTTTTTTAAATGTCTTAACAGTTAAACAATGAAGATTGCTTCACAGTTTATAGAAACCTGTCAACATTTTTTTTTTTTTTTTGACAGTTTTAAACAATTGTAAAAAAAAAATAATGAAATTTGATAGTTTTTAAAAACTATCATCATTTAACTGTCAAGAATAAAACCTTTTCTTGTAATGATTGTGGGATTCTATAGCTAATTTACTTAATTGCAGCATTTGTTATTGTGGCTGTCTCATATGAAGGTGAGTTATTTAACCTTAAAACAACAAGCTGTAGTATCTCCTTGATAATATTAACTTTGTTTTCATGCAAATTAGTAGATCTTTCTAACAAACACATTTAGACAAAATTTTCTTCTGTTAAAAGATATGAAAATACAGTTTATAACATTTTATGTAATCAATAATAAATAGTGATTTCCAAATTATTTTTGAATGTAAATGCAATAATATATATATATATATATATATTAGATATTATAGTAAAGGAAAAAAAAAACAGAAGTGAAACACAAACATAAGAATTATCACAAACATGTTACATACCAGTTTTTCTCTAGTAGGCACACAATTTATTACATACTTATATATAGCACAAGTGTCACATCATCACTTTTGCCATGTACATACCCTAATTATGGTTGATAATTTAAAAAGTGGATGATGTGGCACTTGTGCTATAAGTTGTGTTTTTACCAGAGAAAATTTGTATTACATACAGTAATAAAAAAGGCTTAAGCTCCTTTGAAGGCAATTTACCTTACAACCTTTTTCTTAGCAAAAATAATGCTAAGGACAACGTTAAGAAGACGAAATTTTTTGGGAAATAACAAATCATGAACCAGATGAAAAATCATGAAAACAATGTTGTATTTATAGTTTAAATTTGTAAAAAATTAAGAGTAATTAGAAGAAGAATGTTGCATTTGTAGTTTAAATCTGCAAATAAATAAATAAATAAATAAATAAATAAAAATTAAGAGCAGTTAGAAGAAGGGTGATGAGCAGTTAGAGGAGAAAAAAGCATTAAAAAAAAAAATGAAAAAAATTGATTTGATACTCTTATTATAGGATAAGACAGAGGAGTGGTTGCATTTAAAATTACCTCATTATAATTTTATTTTTAAATGTCTTGACAGTTAAACAATGAAGATTGCTTCTCAGTTTATAGAAACCTGTCAACATTTTTTTTTTTTTTGACAGTTTTAAACAACTGTCAATAAATACTGAAATTTGATATTTTTTAAAAACTATCATCATTTAACTGTCAAGAATAAAACCTTTTCTTGTAGTGATGGTGGGATTCTATTGCTAATTTACTTAATTGCAGCTTTTGTTATTGTGGCTGTCGCCAATGAAGGCGAGTTATTTAACCTTAAAACAACAAGCTGTAGTCTCGACTTGATTTTGAAATACAGTTTATAACATTTTATGTAATCAAATTATATATGAATTGTTGTTTGATTGAATATTTTGGTGCAGCAAAAGATAGTTGTCAAGGTGCAGGTGATATGCAACAAATGCCGGTCCAAGGCCATGAAGATAGCAGCTGGGGAAGATGGTTAGTTATCAGATAATAAATTTGTTCTAGACTTGATTTGATTTGATTTCAACCAAAAAAAATGAATGAAATTAATGCAAACCCATTTGCCCATTTTTGATGTTATTAGAGATTGTGTAATGGTGTAGGTGTAACCTCAATTGCATGGGAAGGGGTAGACAAGGACAGAGTGGTGGTGATTGGAGATGGAGTTGATGCAGCCACTCTAACTATAAATTTGAGCAAGAAACTTGGCTTTGCAGACTTGTTACTTGTAGAAGAAGTGAAGGAAAAAAAGAAGAAAGAAAAAAAGAAGGAAGAAAAAAAGAAGGAAGAAAAAAAGGAAGAACCGAAAAATACAGTTGTTGTTTATGATGTTGGTTGCACAAGCCCTTGCAACATTATGTGAAGTTGATCAAACTTCAAGTTCTCTTCTTTTTCCTACATTTTCATGTCAATTCTCTCCTATGTTGTGTTTGTGGCTCTTCGGTGTTGTTGTCGTAGCTATTCGTATAAAGTCCATTCGAATAGCTAGAAGAAGCATATGTTTGTTCTTATGTTGTAATGTATTTATTTAGCTGAAATAAATAAAGCAACACTGCTGTTTGATACTCTTATTCTGCTGTGTGGATGGATAGGTGGATACTACAACCAAGTTCAGCCAAACCAAAATGAGGTAAACTTTACGACAAAACGAATTTCAGAATCTGAAGAAAGTTCAGTACATATTTCATTAAACTGTCAAAATTATCAGACTGTCCATCTGAAAGCACCCAATTAGTCTGCTGGGGATGTGGAACTTGTAGACAGCTAATTTGAAAATATGATCATCTCTCTCTCTCAGTTGCAGGAAATTTCCTTGGTCAACAATTACATTTTTGGAGACATGAGACGTGTGATTGCTGTAGCCTTGGAATACATACCAAAAGCAGGTGTAGACACACAACCTGATCACATATCCCTGAATTGGATTGAGGACGGGGGATAATCATGAATTTGATTGTAAGACCCAAATTTATTTTCCTCTTTAATAATAATAATAATAATAATAATAATAATAATAATAGATAAATAGAAGTGTACTGTTATTTTGATAGTTGGTTTTAGCTAAGAGATTGGTAGGCAGTTTAGTAGTACAAAACCACTAGCTCCTTAAACTGATTATCTTTATCTCATTGTGTAGAGATATTAGGAAATTGAATTTGATTTGTATTTTTATTCTCTTTATAGAGAGATAAATGAGTGTTCACATTAAAACTTTTAATATAGAAAACTACTTTTTTGTAAATTGAGTCAGAGTGTTTTCAAGGTAAAGTTCTTAAACTTTGTTTCTCTTTAAATATTTATTTACAGCTTTAATCTCTCTCAAAACTCTTTGTTTTTTTTAACATTCAAATATCTCATTAAAAGATTGTCAATTGTTCGATTTAGTTTTTTTGGATGGAGATGTCTTAATGCATGGATTTTGAAGTTCATTAAGGAGTTCAAATTTGAGTATTAGTATAGGCTGCAATTTTGATTTGTTTTAATATTGGTGAAGCAACTTATTGTGACGATTATTTTAATTATATTTGTAGGTTGCAGTTGACGGTAAATTTTGGCATGAGAATATTTGACATTTATATCAACTTAGATTATAATTTTCGGAATTTTTGGTGGTTCCTATCTTAGAAAGATTTTATTTCTAAATCGGTTACATATGCAGATTTTCTTAACGTCAAACTGACCTTGTTGTGTTAGAGTAATTTTAAATTGAAATTGGGGATGTATTTAGGTCTGATTTTTAGTACTATGGTTGTAGAGATATAATTGAACCAGGATATAAAATTTCGTGAATTTTAGTTATATATAATTATTTTAATTCTGGGTATATTTGATGTTTAGGCCATAATAGTTAGGCTGACAGTCATGATCTCTTGGTGTTGTAGGAATTTTAATGCTTAAGCGGAGATGGATAAAATTCTGATTTTCAGTATAGAGATAGAGTACTTGTATCTTAGTCTATATATAAAATTTTGGAATTTTTCATGGTATGTAGGGTTGTTAAACTTTGATACGAAGTATGGTTGGAGAATTGAAATTTACGTTGTCAGGATTGACCCTTGTGTCCTTAGGAAATTATAAAAACCCATAGTTGTTTGATAAAATTCTGATATTTTGAGTGGAGTTAGTAATCTGATGTTTAGGTTTATTGACTAAGTTTTGAAATATTTTGAGGCCCTTAAGATTTTCGAATCACTAACGTTTGTGCACTAAAATCTGTTTTACTGGAATTTCTACAATAAAATGAATAAAAATGCATCTTCTTTAAAGAAGCGGAGTCATATTTCTTTTATTTGGTTATTTTGATTGAAGGATTATTATTCTAAATGTTTAGGTTCCGCGTGTGACTTTCCAATATCGTTAGTGAAGCATTAAACTTGCTATCTTCCAAGGTAAGTGGTTTTTGCATAGTATGTGGTTGCAAAAAAGAAAAATATATATTTTTCTTATGAAACAAATTTAATTATTATATTATCATGTTCTGAAATGATTTATATAAATATATATGCTTACACTTATGTAAACTCATATTTTTTTCACTTATATATTCTTTACTTACTCGTTATTAATTCAATTCTTTAAATGAGTTTTGCCTTTACTTGAACTCTTGTTTAAAAGTTTATATATTCCGTTCTTTTGTGCTTTAGTAATGCAAATGTTTTATTATGTACATATTTTGAAAGTAATGTTTTAGCTCAATGTCAGTAGTAAATGAAATGAGGATCACTAGTGAAAATGTAAATGCAGCGCACGTGACTAATGAAATGTTATAATTTTGGTCTTGTACCAATTTCTGAAATGTAAATGGCCGGGTCACCGGGGGTATTGGTGACACTACTTGACTAGAGCTTATTTTATAAAATATTATTAATCGTTATTATATAATGAAAATGTTACTTTTACAAGTTTACTTGTATATGAATATTTGATTTTTGTTTTTATGTACCCTTTAAAAGCTTTTGGTACTCGTTATAAATGTTTTCGATTGTGTATTATGCAATGCTTATTGAGTTGACAGCTCACCCCTTATCATTTAACATTTTACAGACAGAGATTCTTAAGAGCTTACCGCTAGGGGCGATAGACTTGGAGTTGGAAGTGGTTGAGATTTTATATAACGACTCCCTTTGATTTTGTTACTTATAATTTGAAGTTAGGATTCTTGGAATTGTTTTAATTTTATTTAGATCGATTTGGACCTTATTGTTGGTTTTATTTGGAGATATATTTTCATTGGAGATTGATTTATTTGGAGGTATTTTATAATTATTAATTTTCTTTGGTGAAATAATTTATGGTTTATGATAGAACATTTTATATCAAAGTGCTTAATTACTCTTTGAATTTTGGGGTGTTACATTGATTGACAAGTCAATTATTTCATTGAGGTTGTTCATCACGATTCATGAGTCAATTATTTTATACCAGGGACAGAGGCAGGTAAGGGCGAGTAGGGTCAACTGCCCCCCTGAAATTTCAGATTCATCAAAAAATTGTAAAGTTTTTTTCTGTTAAAAATGTTCCTCTATAACTCTAAAAGACAGGAGACTTGAACGAAGAATGGAACTATGGTTTCAACATTCAAACAATTAAAAAACTATTAAATTTAACAGCTACTAAAGTCAAATAAGGGGACCCACACAATAAAAATATTAAAAACTCACAGTTCTCACTTCTCACTTTACTCTTTCTCACTCTTCCTCCCTTCTTTCTCGGCCCAATAAATTCTCCACATTACTTTTTCTCTCAAATTTAAGTAAAAATAAATAATAAAAAAAACGTAGAAAACTTTCAAACACTCTCTAGGCTACCTCTATAACCCGAATTCAAGCAACAACAAAAAAATTGAAGCTTTTATTCTAAAATCAAAGATCAATCGTAAATTTGGAATGTTTTATATATTCTCTTTACAAATAAATGGTAATCCATTGATCCTAATTCATTTTTTCTCTTTCATCATTTATTTCCCTTTTATTTTCTATTATGTAATTGAATATAATAAAAAATTAAAACTCATGTGTTTGGTCTATTGGCATTTGGTAAATTATATAATAGAAATATTTGTTACCAGAATGTTGTGGGCCATGAAAGCTTGAGAATATGATATGTAAAAGTTCAAAGTGAAAAGTAGAAAAATGTAATCTTTACTCATATTAAACTACTAATCATGTATTATAACATAATTGCTTGAAACCTTCACAAGTGTTTATGAATTATTTATTATGTGATGCATAAAAAATAGGCTTCTATTGTAACAGAGTTAGAATAAAATAATAAAATGTGATGCATAAAAGTTGGGTTTGTGACTTGTGCAAAAATGATGGTTGCCCATAAAAAAAGACAAGCTATTTCCATTGGTTTACTTGGTTTTGACATTAGTATTTGGTGTAGCGAAAGCTATAATGAGAAAAACCTGTAAGAAACAATTAGTAAACAACCTACTGGAAACATTCAACTTCATGCACAAAGGAATTGTTTACAGGCTTCAAATACTTCAATCTTCGCAAAGAATGTGGTAATTGGATATTTGAGAAAAACTATCTCTGAATTTTATTCAACTAAAGACCCTTAACAAATTGAATTGAAACAACTTAAATAGGAAAAGCAATAAGTCGACTTCCACAAGGAATCGACTTCTAAAAGAACTTAAACTCAAATTGAAAAGAAAGCTATCTAGGAAAAGAGAACAACTCCAACTAAAACAAAGACTATGGAAAAGAGAAAGACTCTTGAAAGGCTCAGGATTCCATTCGGCCAGCTCCAAGAGTCCGCTACAGTGCCTGCTGCTAGCTCGGACCGCTTGCCACGTCACATATGTTTGTCCAGCACATGTCTCCACCGAACTGGGACGCTTATCTTGCTGCCATCCTTGTGTTCCAAGTAATCCAAGGCTCTCGATGTTGCTGCATCATTCTCCCCAGGTGAATGAAACGTCGACCTCGACGTACAACCCGTATCATCCTCAGAGCAGTCATCCAAAAACGGTATTAAATGCTTCACATTAAACATATCAACAGTACGTATGTGACTCGAAAGCTATAATTGATATGCATTCGGATTGATTTTCTCAAGCACCTCCAATGGTCTAATCTTCTTCGCAGCCTGTTTGTTGTACTCACCAACGGGGAAACGATCTTTTGTGAGAATAGCCAACACAAAGTCGCCGATCTCAAACTCCAAATGTTTTCGTTTCTTGTCAGCAGCTAACTTTTATTTTCCTGTTGATCTTGCCAAATTGTCACAAACTTACGCATGAGTTCCTTGTAATTTCTACATAAAGTCTTCAGCCTTCCCATGAACTTGTGTCTTGCATGGCAGCAGTAGTAAGTCCAACGGCCCATGAGGTAACACCGAGTATACAATCTGAAACGGACTAAAACCCGTGCTCTGATTTACTGTATGATTATGAGCAAACGCTGCTTGACTAAGCTTTTGGTCCCAAGCACGAGCATTGTCACCAACCAAACACCTCAATAAGTTGCCAAGTGACCGATTTACCACTTCGGTCTGACTATCCGTTTACAGGTGATACGTGCTACTGAAATTCAGTTGTGTGTTCACCATCTTCCAAAGGCTCTGCCAAAAATAACTAAGGAATCGAGTGTCACAATCGGACACAATCGAATTCGGGAGGCCATGTAGACAATAAATATCACGAAAAAAAAAAAAAGTTGAGCTACGTTCACCGCGTCTGTCGTCTTTTTACAAGGAATAAAATAGACCATTTTGGAAAACCTGTCAACGACCACAAAAATTGAATCAAACCCTCATTAAGTCCTTGGTAATCCTAACATGAAATCCATGCTAAGTTCCATCCATGGCTGCGTTGGAATGGGCAGCGGCATATAAAGTCCTACATTTGTCGCCTTTTCTTTCGAAACTTGACATACTTGACAACGCTCCACGTATCGCTCCACCTCACGCCGAATTGTTGGCCAAAAATAGATGTCTTTTACCAGCTGTAGGGTGCGGTCCCTTCCAACATGACCCTCTCCATGTAGCTCTTTGAAAATATGTAACCGCAAGCTCCCTTCAGGCACACATAATTAATTCCCACATAATAAGAAACCATCTACCAACAAGAAATCTTTGTTTTCAATGGAACTCAGATTCGCCATGACAGGTCCAAAGTACGGATCAGATTTCAGCAGATCACGGAATGACTCAAAACCCGGTATTGAGACTGTCACTGTGGATAGTAAATTGCTCCGTCAACTTAAGGCATCGGCAACTCTATTCGATGCACCCGACTTATGCTTCAAAACAAAAGTAAATTGTTGCAAATACGCGGACCAGGAGGCATGACGGGTTGAAATCTTGTCTTGGCTATGGAGGTGTTTAAGTGCCTCATGATCAGTGTAGAGTATAAACTCCCGGTGAAAAAGGTAATGCCTCCAATGTTTCACGGCTTGAACCACCGCGTAAAATTTGATGTCATACGTGATTTACCTTGATCTCGCCCCTGAGAGTTTCTCACTAAAAAAAAGCGATCGATTTGCAAGCTTGGCTCAAAACAGCCCTTATCCCCACCTTGGACGCATCACTGTGCAACTCGAAGGGCTGTGAAAAATCTGGCAAAATTAATATTGGGGCAGTAGTTAAGCGTACCTTGATGAGTTGAAACGCCTCCTTCGCGTCCTGAGGCCATTGAATTTTTTTTTCTTTTAAACAATCGGTGATCAGGGCCATGATACTGCTGAAATGGGGAATGAATCAACGATAAAACGCTGCCAACCCGTGGAAGCTTCGCACCTCAATTATGCTTGTCGATTTGGGCCACTATTTTACAGCTTCAATTTTTGCTTCATCCACTTGAAGACCCTTACCAGAAATCTTGTATCCCAAAAATAATACCTCGCCGATCAAAAAAACACATTTGTTGACAGCCGCGAACAATTTTTCCGTACGAAGTACTGTCAAAACCTCATGAATGTGTTGCATATGTAAGTCTTGGGCGGCACTGTAGATTAAAATATCGTCAAAGTAGACGACCACAAATTTCCCTATAAATGGCCGTAACGCTTGGTTCATCACACGCATAAAAAGTACTGGGTGAGTTAGACAAACTGAATGACATGACCATCTACTCAAAGAGCCCTTCTCGCATTTTGAACCCGATTTTCCACTCATCCCCAGGCCGAATTCGAATTTGATAATAGCCACTTTTCAAGTCTAATTTTGTGAACACTGTCACCCCACTTAACTGGTCAAGGAGATCATCTAATCGAGGGATTGGAAATCAATACCTAACCATAATTTTATTGATTGCGCGGTTGTCCACGCATATCCTCCAGGATCCGTCTTTTTTTGGAATCAAAAACGTCGGGACCGCACACGGACTCAGGCTTTCACGGATATGACCTTTGGCGAGTAAATCCTCAACTTGTCTTTGCAGCTCCTCATGCTCACTTGGGCTCATCCGATAGTGTGGACGGTTGGGCAACATAGCCCCAGGCTCGAGATCAATACGGTGCTGGATATCTCTTACTGGCGGAAGGCCTTCAGGCAAATCTTGAGGAAAGACTTCCGTAAATTCTGCAATCAAAGGGATTGCTGTCATAGGGACCTCCATCCTTGCGGCCACTTCCTTGTTCAACAATAAATACACCGTATCGATATCTTCCATCTCAAGTTCAAATTTGGAGAAAGACAGGAGGTTGGATCCGTTTGGTGTTCTAGTTTTGTCAGATGGTCTACTTGTTACTAAAACAATATTCATGCTGTCAAAAAGAAATGAGTGAGTATTTTCAAAACCATCATGTTTTACCTTCTGATCATACTACCAGGGTCTGCCGAGCAATAAATGACACGCGTCCATACGGACTACGTCGCACCACACTTGATCCTTGTAATGCTTGCCAATGGAAAAATAAATGAGAGCCCGTTGTGATACGGTGACTTCTCCACCCTTTTGAAGCCATGCCAACTTGTATGGTTTCGGATGATTTCCGGTCATGATCTCCAATTTGCTCACTACTTATGCAGAAATAATGTTTTCACAACTCCCTCCGTCAACAATGAATCGGCACACTTTGCCTAGGATAGTACATGTTGATTGGAAAACATTGTTGCGTAACCAGTCACTCTCGTCTGCGCGAGGAGTTAAGAATGCGCGCCTTGTCACCATGGCTGACCCATGTTTTTCAACTGTGTTGCCACTTCCAAGACCCCTAAACTGGTTGCTACTTGGTCACCAAGGCACAAGGATGCTTCTTTGTCGGTTGTCGCAGTTGTATAACACCCCTCATCAACTCTGTTAGGTCTGAAATTATCAGCAATTGTTACAAGAGCTGGTCGGACCATTAACATAGGACCAACATCGCCCTCCACTAAATCCTCTGCGATTATCTCCTCTTTATCAAACTACAGATCATCCCCTATTTCAGCCACATCGTCTTCCTCAGTTTCAGCGATCAACACCCTCTTGCCTACTACCTTGCACTTCGACTGCCTATGACCGACCTCACCATATCTGAAACACTTCATTCCGCATGTCGTTCAAGGCTGCTAGTTCGGGTTCACGACTGTACGCTACAAGCTTCCACTACCGTTGGTTGACGCTCGGTTGCTCACGTTGCCACTACTACCACCTGACTACAATCCACCTCCACTCTTTCGCGTGACTGTCTTCTCTATTTGTAGAGCTCGTTGATGAGCCTCAGACACTATCACTGGATCAAATAAATTTACAACATCAAGGATTTGTGTCTGTAGACCTCCGCAATATCTAGATACTAGTTGATCTTGAGTTTCTTAGATATCATTGCGCACAAGCAATTGATAGAATTTGGTTGTGTAGTCATCGACTGTACGCAAACCTTGTCGCAAGTGTTTTAACCTTTGATACATTAGCTTCCGAAAATTGTGTGGTAAAAATTCAGCACGTAATTTTCAGACCGTCTTCTCCTAATCAGTGATTTTTATGTTTTCCCATTCAAGTCTGTGTGAGTTTGAGTTGTTGCCACCAAGCTGCGGCTCGTCCCTGAAGCCGAGTTGCCACCAAGGCTACCCTTGCATTCGCCGACACGTTTTTAAACTCTAAGATTTCCTCCACGACTCCGAGCCAATCGAAGAATTCTTTGGGCAAAAGATTGCCCTGAAATTCTGGGATCTCTATCCTCATACCTGATTCCCACCACGGGTTGTCTTCACGCTCTGATGCTTGACGGCGCTACTGTGGAACCTCCACTTGATACTCACTCTCCTCGTCACTCTCATCCTCAACGTCACCAGTGTTCGGATTCAAGGCTTGGAAAGGATTTTGGTTAGCGATTAACGTCGCGAGTTACTCCGTTATTTGCGCCATCTGTTGCTCCAACTGTGCCACACGGTCATGTTCGTTGGCCTCGTCTACAAGGATCCAGTTAGGTTGTCGTCTCTTCAGCAGCATGTTGTTATCCCGAACGAACATGGCTCTGATACCAACTGGTGTAGCGAAAGCTATAATGAGAAAAACCTACAAGAAACAATTAGTAAACAACCTACTGGAAACATTCAACTCCGTGCTTCAACTTCGCGCGCGAAGGAATTGTTTACATGTTTCAAATACTTCAATATTCGCAAAGAATGTTGTAATTGGATATTTGAGAAAAACTATTTCTGAATTATATTAAACTAAAGACCCTTAACAAATTGAATTGAAACAACTTAAATACGAAAAGCAATAAGTCGACTTCCACAAGGAATCAACTTCTAAAAGAACTTAAACTCAAACTGAAAAGAAACCTATCTAGGAAAAGAGAACAACTCCAACTAAAACAAAGACTATGGAAAAGAGAAAGACTCCTGAAAGGCTCAGGATTCCATTCGGCCAGCTCCAAGAGTCCGCTACAACGCCTGCTGCCAGCTCGGACTGCCTGCCATGTCACATATGTTTGTCCAGCTCATGTCTCCACCGAACTGGGACGCTTATCTTGCTGCCATCCTTGTGTTCCAAGTAATCCAAGGCTCTCGATGTTGCTGCATCAATATTGATTCTATTGGTTGCTACTGCTACTTTTGAGATATCATTTTCAGTTATGAATATTATAAAAACTCGACTATGCAACAGGATGAGAGATCAATGGACGAATGATAATTTGGTTGTTTATATAGGAAAAGACATATTTAATTACATTGATAATTAATGACAACATTTTTAAAAGATGAAACCACATCGAGGACAGTTGTAACTATGTTTGAAAAATTATATGAATCTATATGTTTAAACTTTTTGTTTAGACAAGTTTTTTGATTGGCTTGGGTATGCCCCTTATAAACTAGTGATATTTCATTTTCGATTAATGCAATTTAAATTGTTAAAAAAAAAAAATTATCATTTTTATTATTATTTAATGGCGCACCCCCTGAATGAAACTCCTAGATCTGTCCCTGACGTGAACAATGCAATGCAAGTAAATATGTTCATCGATCATCCTTGTTAAATAATCACATTGACCTCTGGACTTACTGTATGAATTTTTGTGATGCATATATAACTAGAATTCTAACAAAACAACACATTGGTCACTTTTTTTTTTAGGAAAATCAAAATGTTGACACAAACAGAATACCAGTATTTGATATAACGTGGATGATTTTGACGATTGAGTACTAAAGAAATGAATGAAATATAAACCCGTTTTCCCATTTTTGATGTTCTCAAAGATTATGTTATGGTGTAGGTGTAATCTCAGTTGCATTGGAAGGGGAAGACAAGGACAAAGTGGTGGTGATCGACTTGAGATGGAGATTGAGGTGATGCAGCCACTCTGACCAGAAATTTGAGCAAGAAACTTCGCTTTGCAGAATCATTTGTATAAAGTAGTGTACGAAGATCAATACACAAGCACTTACAAGTGAAATTGATCAAACTTCCAAGTTCTTTTTCTAACATTTTCATGTCAATCCTCCCCTATGTTGTGGTTGTGGCTCTTCGGCATTGTCTTCAGTGTTTTTTCCATGTATCTATGACTTCTGTAGATGATAGCATCAGTCTTCTGCCATGAATGGTGTGTTTCAGAGTATTTTGAAATCATAGAAAGTCCATTCGAATAGCTAGAAACACTTCTGTTCTTATGTTGTAGTATTCAGTTGAGATAAACAAAGCACTTATGTTTGATACTCGTATTATGCTGTGTTGATGGATACTACAGTCTACAACCAAGTCCAGTAAAACAAACGCAGTAACACTTTACGACAAAATGAATTTTGAACCAGAAGAAAGTTCACAGATTTCATGAACTAAATTTGTATTATGTTCCTTTTGATTTACAAATGATTCCTGTGGCAGACAAGAGAATCCCCAGCAAATCCATTAACGATATGCAGAGGAATTACTTGGTTTGTACAACCAAACAACATCATCAAACTATAAAAGCCGGTAGGCACAAAAACAAATTTTATAGATTCTGTTCACATTTTATGAAAAGAACTATTGAAGACGTACAGAGAAAGCAATTAGACAAGATCAGGATCCCAAGTAAGCTGCTCAATTCTCATCCATCCAAAGGACCTAACCATCTGCTCTTTCGAAGCACGTAGTCTGATCATTTCCATCCTCTGAAATCACAGATCATCAATTGCGACAGATATTCTTTCCCGCAGAGATGGATCTTCAGAAAAATTTATGTCAGCCTCCTTAGTAATATCTCTTAGCTCTTCGGCCTCTTCTGATTCGTCATTAAGTGGCACGCGAACTGCCTCGTCATAACTCAACTTAGCAATGGCCCCAGAAAACCAGAATCGGGATTGCACCAGAGCTTCTAACAACAGGTATCGAATGCTTGTAGTCTGAAAGATCACAGAAAACATCAGCAGCGACAGTTTTTGAATCGTCATCACCTTCTCTGAGAATTCTAACCAAGTGTTCAGCTATTGAAACTGCATTCTCTTCTGCAACAGCTAGTATACAAAACACATCCTCAGCAATTTGATTACCAATAAAATCAGGTTCTTGCAGTAGCTAAGCATATAAAGGAATAGCTCCCGCTTCAGCAACCAACCCAATGTAATCAACATGAGACGACATCACACCAAGAGAATTACCGGCTACCAATTTTGTTGTAGAGTCTCCAACACAAAACAACTCCACAAGAACTGGGATGACTTACAGTTCAACAAGCCTATGCCTAGCACACCTCCTAACCCCGAGTAACCCTATTGCTTGACAAGCTCCTTCTCTAGAAACCATACTTCCAAAACACGCTGCCTCCTAAACTAGAAATCTTAACCCTCCTAAACTAGAAAGCACCCTCCTAACCTCCCTCATCAATGTCAATGCACTCAAAATCTCCAACAAGTACCTCCTAGTAGCATCATTATACGAATTCAACATAGCCACAACAATCTCAGCTCCAACCCACCATTTGTCGCCACAAACACCCGATTTTCACTCCCAAAGGTGACTGCACACCACAGACATCTTACCAAAATTCTTCGAAAATCATGATCAGATTCAGACAATAACCTCAACAAAGAATGTATAGCACCAGATTGGCCGATCTCAGATGCCAACCTACCATCACCATGACAAGAAATTCATCTTAAGCAACAAGCAGTCGCTTGTTGAACAGACCAACTCAAACCATTAGAACTGTCATTATCGTCAAGAACTTTGGCAAGGATTTGAATAGTCCGGTTAAATATCTCTTCTGGGACACAATTACATAAATAGGCTAGCTTCTTCATAGCATCTACTTGCAAAGCCTCATCAGTCCCAGAAGCCATAACTTGTTCAAAGTGATCCAACAGTTGTTCCCAATTAGGGTTCATGCTTCACTAGTTGTTTTTCACAACAATATCTGGACTACTAGTCTACTACCCATTACAGAGAATTCACTAACAACACTAAATTTTCAATCTTTTTCCAAACCCCACTAATGAATTTCCAATATCAACAGCAACAGAAATTATTCTAACCAAAAAACAATGAAAAAGCTTGTACAAGTCTGTGTAATACCTGTGAAGGATTTCAAAGGGCTTCTCTTTTTGTCAGAAAAACAAGCAAACTTAGCAAGGGCATGTGGAGTCATTTTGTCTTCGTTCCCACTTGCTCTGCCCAAAATCATCCAAATCCCTTTCTCTGTTGCACCACCAACAGCAAAAACACAAACTTTTGTTAATGATGAACTCCAATCCACTCTCTTTCTCTGCCTTTTCTACCCTCAACAATCCCGAAAATCCCTTCCATCTCCCCACCACTCTTCACTATCTCTGTGACACATCCAATTTCGCTGTTTTTTCATTCACTTTTTGCCGATTCTTTCTTTTCAAATTCTAGGGTTCTTAAATTTCCAAACTTTTCAACTGGGTTTATCATTTTTATTCAATCAATTCTACTTTTTTTGTTATTTTTCTAAATGGATTTTGCTCTTCTTCGATCTTCCATTTTCAATCGACCCAACAAAACCTCGTATGAAAATTCACCGTTATACTGACGTGTCCAGGCACGTCAGCGTAGTGGCTGACTTGACCGTCCATGTGATCGGGTACGTCAGCTAATAATTGATGATGTGCACGTTACACGTCAGCCTAAGAGTGACGTGGTGGGCATACAACGATAACGTGTAAGAATTGATGCTGATGTGTCATGTTACGTCATCATAAATGTGACTCACCGGGTCTGTAACGCTGACGTGACATGACACGTCGGCCATAGTGTATGACGTGCTCACGCACGACGTTGTAACGTGTCCAGGCACGTCATCAATTCAAACTTTTTTTTTTTAGCAATCATCAATTCGAACTTGTTTTAAGTTTGGAATCATCAATTTTCAATCAAACCCACTTTCTTTCCAGTCATCTAAACCGATGTTCAAACTTTCAATCGAAATTTCATCGAAAACTAATCACTACCCGAGAGTTTTCAGTTCCGGGTTTTCGAAAAAACAACACCTTTGAAGCTGTAACTCGCTCAAAACCTCTAAACAGAGCCACTGAAGAACTGGGTTGTGATGAAAATCAAATTTTGTCTCCAGATTTGGAGAAAGTTAAGGTTTTGATTATTCGGGGAATCGTTTTGGGTGCAATGGTGTGTGGGGTTTTGATGTTTGGTTGCAAGCAGAGAGTTTTTTGCTGTAGAGAGTGCAGTGAATGCAGGCTATGGCTGAAGACCGCTTGGCCCAAGCTTCTGGGTTTGTCTGCCTTCGTTTCAATGGCTGAGCACTTGAATGTTGAGGCTGTAACTATGGCCGCGTCACCACGTGTTTCAATCATGAAGGAAGTTAAAACTAGGCTGGCATGTCTTGTTCACACAGCTTCCAAATTGGTTCAAACATGTGATTGTTCCTCTGACTTTGTATTGTTAATAGTTGACTAGCTCAATATTATAGCAATTGACTTTCACTCCAAACACATATGAACTTGATTTGGGCACTAGATGCTTTGAACCCATGAAAAGTGGATCCAATATGCACTCTAAAAACTAGTTTTGATCATGGGACTGCAACTTTACTTGCAGACTTCCTCATTTGTAAACACTACTATATATATATATATATGTGGGATCATAGTTATTCAAATCTAATACACAGAAACTTATTTTTTGGTATTGGAAAAATATGAAGGTGAGCTATAATGAACCTTTACACAACACTCCGTCTCCTTTACAACACTAGCTTATTGACATGTTTTTTTTTTTTTTGGTTGGTTTAATGATGCAGCAAAAGATAGTTATTATGTTGAAACCAAAATATGACAAATGCCGATCCAAGGCCATGAAGATAGCTGCTGTTGCAGATGGTTGGTGTTAAAATCTAATGCCGATTCTGTGGACATAATTGATAGATAGATTCTTCCGATTCTGTTGCCGATCCAATATAATTGATAGATTCTTCCATTATTGTAATCATCCATAAACTGTATTTCTAGACATAAACTTCCTACAAATCCCCCCAAAAAAACCAAGGGCTTGTACAAAACTGCAGATCAAAACATAGGGCCTTGATTTTCCTCAAAAACTTTGGACAAGGACTTATACGGTTGTACCATTCAAGATCATTAGTATCAACCTTCAAGCCACAGGTCTGCATACATAAACATAGGGCCTGCCTTGGGCCTGGTCTTCAAGGACGTCTGCCCAGCGTCCATCCTTTAAAGGGGCCTATATTTACTTGTAATGAGTTATTATTGAGTTTTATATATATACGTTGAAATTAAAATGGTCCAATAAATACATTTTGCTTCATAAAAACGAGAAAAAAAAAAAAAAAAAAAAAAAAAAAGGGTTCAAATATTTGTTTTTAACAAAGCCCAACAATTACATAAACAAAAACGAAATAAAAAGGCCCTCAAGTATTTCTCTAATGCCCATTTCGTGTTTTTTTTTTTTAACTTTTCTTTAGAAAATTAGATAGGTGTATCTCTTTCTCTCTCACTTTGTATGGGGTTTCATCACTTATTCACTTGATCCCTTCTCTTTCTTTTTTTAACTACCGATTCATATCCCTCTTATACAATAAAAATAAGCATCCCAAAATACATTATTAAAATTACAATCAAACCATAAACATGTGGATCTATGTTCTTTTTTTTTAGTGTGAAATAAAAAAAGGTAAGAAGAGAATCTTAATCCCAGTCAATAATATTACGTTATACGACACAAGTGTCTCATGTGATTGGTCACTTACACCACATAGCGTGATACCAATAGATCAAGTAATATCGATGTTATACTTGACTCGTAATAATATAACAATTGACTTCACCCAACACAAATCTACTATTATGTTCAAGGTAATTAATGAAAAAGATATATTTGTTTAATAGGTTTGATTGGGCAATTATTATATATTTACATTGAATCAAAAATATAATTTACTTAATTGCAGCATTTTTTATTGTGGTTGGCACCTATGAAGGTGAGTTATTTAACTTAAGATAACAAAGCTGTCTCTCCTCAGTATTAACTTTTTTCATACACATTTAACAAAAATTTCATTTTATTTATTTATTTATTTATTTTTTATTTTTTTTTGGAAAAGGCAAGCTTTATTCAAACAAAAGCCAGACACAGAACACAGCAACAACGCCCAAAACGACAAACACAAAGCCCAAAGCCAAAAGAAAACAGCCCAGGACAAAACAGAACCCCGAACAGGCACCTGCAGCCCCAAAGCAGGGGCGCCACCAGCAGACACAAAAAAGACAAACAAAAACAAAGACAAAACAGAGCCCCAAACAAAAACAAAATTTGTTAGCCTTCACTGGTTTGCCTTCAAGGCAACAAAATTTTTCTTCTGTTAAAAGATTTGAAAATACTACTTGTAACATTTTATGTAATCGAATTATGATATGAATTTTTGTTTGATTGATCAATATTTTTGTGCAGCAAAAGATAGTTATTAAGGTGCAAGTGAGATGCAAAAAATGCAGGTCCAAGGCCATGAAGATAGTAGCTGTGGCAGGTGGTTAGTTATCAGATGATTTGATTTTATTTGAATTCAACCAAAAAATGAATGAAATGCAAACCCATTTGCCCATTTTTGATGTTCTTAGAGATTGTGTAATGGTGTAGGTGTAATATTCCCAGTTGCATGGGAAGGAGGAGACAAGGACAAAGTGGTGGTGATTGGAGATGGAGTTGATGCAGCCACCTTGACCAGAAATTTGAGAAAAAAACTTGTCTTTGCAGACTTGTTAAGTGTAGAAGAAGTGAAGGAAAAAAAAAAAGATGTAAAAGAGGAAGGAAAGAAAGATCCATAAACCAACTCCACAATGTACTCAAGTAACTCAACCATCTATCCCATTGTTTATGAAAATCAATGCACAAGTACTTGCAACATTATGTGAAGAATTGATCAATCAAACTTCAAGTTCAAGCTCTTTTTCCTACATTTTCATGTCATTCACTTGTGGTTGTGGCTCTTCGGTTTTGTATGAATTCCATTTGAATAAATAGAAGAAACATATGTTCGTTCTTATATTGTAATGTAAATTGTTCAGCTGAAATAAATCATGCAACACTTCTGTTTGATAATCTAATTATATTCTGCTACAACCAAGTTCAGCAAACTTTACGACAAAACAAATTTCAGAACCCGATGAAAGTTCAGTATAGATTTCATAACGAAGCAAAAGTTGATAACTATCAAATCCACAGCAAGAAGTTTATTCAAAATAACGATTTTTATTAATAATCAATAAAAGTTACAAACAACGTACTCTGACTCCTAATAAAATAAAATAAAACCCGAATCCTCTAGCATTCTTTAATCCAAAGTTGACTGAAAAGAAAATATCAAATCTCACAGGAAAGGTAATTTTGATGTATTTCAAAAATCTAAACTTTATTCCTAAACGAATTGAAAGAAAGAAACATTTCTAAATTGAAAAAGAAAAAAAAAACCCTAAAGCACGCATAAAACATAAAAACATGAAAACATCATTTTCTGACAAAACGGCGGCCTGTTACAAGGTATACCCTATGTAACAAATGTAGGGCTCATCGATATGGTTCCAACGACATATTATGGGCCCAAGACGGACGTCGTCTGCCCCTCCAACAGCCTTTCGGAAGTGTCCTACATCATTTCATGAACTAAATTTGTATTCTGTTTGTTCCCTTTGATTTACAAAAATGATGCACGAGACAAAAAAGAGAATATTTCCCAGCAACTCCAATATTGTCAAAATTATTTGAAAGCACCCATTTAGTCTTGATTGTTCTGACTTTGTATTTTTAATTGTTGACTCAATTTTGTAGCAATTGACTGGGTTTGATTTGGACACATGAAAAGTGGATCCAATATGAACTCTAAACACTGATTGTGATCATGTGACTGCAACTTTACTTATAGACTTCCCCATTTGCAAACACTACTATATATATGTGATACGTTAAACAACAATATATCTCTTTTACAACTCTAGCTTATTCTCATTGAGTGTGATTCTGATATTGCATGTGGTCTCTTGGATCTGGTCCCGGATATGTAATCTTTGGTATTTATGGGATTTTTGGGACCAACTTATAGATTTATTGGAAGGATTTGATTTCTCTATTCATCATTTTTATAGAGAGAAGGTAATGAAGTGGCTGATGTTTTGGTGCGTTATGGTGCCAGTGGAGTTATCAAAGGTTTTCTTCATTTGGATAAATTGGGTACGGCTTATGTTAGTCATGTTTAGCTTTATTTTATTTCCTGTGTTGGTTGTGGTTTGTTTTGGTTGTTAAAAATTAATTTGATAAAAATATCTTTCCAAAGTAGAGAATAAAAATAAAATAAAATATTAATAAAAAATGCTTATCTAAAAAATAATTAAGTTATATAAAATATAAAAAATAAGAATTCATTGGTAAATAAATTAAATTCACTTTATTAAAATTATAGTTTATATTATCTTATAAATAAATTTATTTAGTAATAAACTAATAAAATAAATTAAAACAGTTTTTTTTTTTTTTTTAATATTTCAATTGTTCCATTAATATATATAATAGAAATAAATTACATTAAAACATGTTAAGGAGAGAGGAAAGTGGTTAGATGGGTAAAAGTAGGAGTTCATTTTTGCTCACCCCCTTAAAGGGGGTGAGCATACCCCCCTCCCTGCTGAATGCCATGAGTTAACCCAAGGTTAACAAATAACCTGAT
Organism: Acer saccharum; assembly: GCA_030490815.1. Classification (NCBI taxonomy): domain Eukaryota; kingdom Viridiplantae; phylum Streptophyta; class Magnoliopsida; order Sapindales; family Sapindaceae; genus Acer; species Acer saccharum. The sequence continues at coordinate 6,113,067 of CM059867.1, forward strand.
AGGTAGAAATTTCATTAAATAAACAAGGTTAGATAGGTAAACATGTTAAAAAACTTAAATTAATTTTTTGAAAAAATTAAAAATAAAAAACGTTTGAAGAGTTGAAGAAATCTAGAATACTAAATAATAATAATAATAATGAGAACTGATTTGTGATATCAATGCTTTTTGTCTTATCTGTTCCGGAAGAAGTTAAATGAGAAGAAGGTGTATGATAACATGTGGCTGGAAAAGGCTAGCATTTAAGATTGTGCTACTTTAAGGTGAACCTAGCATTAAGATTCCTTGTAATTTTTTGACAGTGACATGGATCAATTTTGATGTGTTGTTTTGTATAGCAATTGAAATTTTAATGAAGCCTAGTAGCTCTGCTACTCACTGCGGGGACATTACTCATGTTAGGCAATGCGTTGCCTCTGTTCCTCTGCTGTCTTAGTTCTGGCCTTTAGCCCTCCTTTGCACCAAAAAAAAATTTTAATCTAAAAAATGCTTTTTGTGTCCACATATTTGGACCACTAGAAAAAAACTTAGAGCAGCAGATCTACAAAGTAAAAAAAAAAAATCTTGAAAAAGATTGAAGGAGCAGACCTAAGATGGAGTTGACTCCATCATTCCATCTCCATGATTTGTCTGTGTTTGGTTTTATTTTGATTTTTTTTTTTTTTTTTCAATTTTACTTTGAATATGGTGTTAAATGGAGTTTTTTTTTGCAGGGAGTTGGTTTCGTTTTCTGGTTGGTGGTGGTTTCCTGGTTTCAACTTCTAGGTGTGTGGGTTGTGATGCTGGTATTGGTGGTCCATGGGAACCGGTGGTATTGGTTGTCTTTGGGAGCCGATGGGAAATGGGTGATGTGGTTTCAGGGTTTCTTCTGGAAAATGGTGGAGTTTTTTTTATTGTGGTGTATAGATTTTGATTTCAAATATCTATGATTTTTGGAGATGTGGCTGTTAATTAAATTTTTTTTCTTTAGAAATAGGGGTAAAATAGGTAGAATAATATTTGTTAACCCTGAGTTAATTTAAGGACACATGGCATTCAGTGAGGAGAGGGATAATGCTCACCTCCCTTGAAATGGGGTAAGCAAAAGTGAACTCTAAAAGTAGCATTTAATGGATTTCATGTCAACTTTAAAAATGATCCTAGGAGCTTACTTGGGTCTGCTCTTCCTGTTATACAACACATACAAAATTGTCTATATCAATCCATCAAATCAATCGTCTACCTACCGGTGCACATGTGAAGAGGATCCTTGATAATAAAACAAAGCTCACTTGGGCCTCTTGCCAATGTGGTTGAACCCTCCATTAAGAGACTCCACCACCACGGTTCAACGTCCGGTGTGTACATGTATATATATATTATTTGTCCACCTTGGCCATTAATCCCAAGGGTGGTTGTTATCCCACCTATTGTGGGTGCTCTCTCCCCTCTCGTGGGAGCTGTAATCCAAGCTACGCTATCTCCCCTCTCGTGGGAGCTGTAATCCAAGCTACGCTAGTAGAGTCTAATCTCGCCGGTCCCGGCAGTTGTTGTATATTCAAAAAAAAAAAAAAAAAAAAAACAAAGCTCGTTTAAAAACAAAAACAGAAAAGAAAAAAGAATACCCTTGATTTTCCTCAAAATTTTGGACAAGGACTTGTACCATTCAGGATCATTAGTATCCACCTTCAGGCCACAGGTCTGCATACATAAACATCTACGAAGGAAAAATGCAATCCTTAAAAAGAGAAGAAAATAACACATGAAAACCAAAATATTAATGAGTATTGTAGTCTAACCATTTTGGCCTCTGTACTTGAAAAGGACATTTTGATGCCTACGATTGTGAAAAATTAAGCGGTCAAGATTTTTCTTGCAGAGGAGACAAAAGAAACAAGTTTTAGGAAAGTTTATGGAGTACAAGGGTTTGTAATTTATAGAGCTGTAGCTTGATCTTCTTCTACAGGGAAATAAAAGTTGAAAATGGATTTTTGAACAAACCATTAAATGTTTGAAGTAAGTAAAAAGGAAGTTTATCATGTAAAGATCGAGTATCCAATATAGAAAGTTTGAAGATTGTTTTATATTTGTGAAGAGTTGCTTCTTTACTTGAAAAGTCCTTTTGTTTCTCTCTTTTGGGTAATGCAAAAACTTCCTTGTATATTTGCATTCAATAATATTTCCTGTTTGGAGTACAATCGTATAAGAAGAGGTTTGAAAAAGATTTTAAGTTCCATTTATGTATCAAATTTAGCCTTAAATATACAGTTATACACTGCAATAAGAGATTGATGACATATATCTTGTTATATCCTATGGATCCTGTATTTTTATTTGGTGTAGCTTTTCAAGTAGAGCTTCTAGACTAGATCTAAAACTTTTATTGAGTAGAGAGCTTTTAAGAAAAAAAGCTTTTGATTGTATAATCGGCCAAATCGGCCAGGCGGAGTCAGATTTAAAAAATAATAATATTAAAAATGACAACGTTTTATTGCTGATGATGCCAATGTCCAAGGCCGAAAGCCGATCCCAGAGCTTGGAGATGAGAAGAATTGAAGGAAGTAGATCTGGTCTTGCTGGAACTTATCTTCAAAACGCAGAGCAAAAATGAATAAAGAAGATGAAAAGAGATGGAGAGAGAGAGAGAGTGTGTGTGTTTGTGCGTTGATGTTAGGTTTTGACTTGTATTCCTAAGTGAACCCAATGTTAACCAAACGAGACTCAACTAATGTGAAACTTCCTAGAGACGTGGGATACGTTTGGAAAATTGAAGTTGGTGTTTTAGGGAGGTTTGAAGAACATGAAGAACTGAAAAAGTGGTTCATTTCATCGTATGAATCGCGGTTTTCTGAGCGATGTAATTTTAGGTGACTTGCAACGGTTTAGGAAGTGGGTGCGCAACCGTGACCCGAATCGTAATCAATCATAAGCATGTGTGAAACGGGAAATCTTTAACGGAAAAGGAAAGTGTTCTTTTGGGAAGTTCTTGTGCTTGAAGGAAAATGATTTACTCCTTACAAGAAGATTTGTCATAAAAGGAAATAATATTTATGTGGAACAAGTAAGTCTTGTACTTTTAGGAGTAGGATTTCCTTTTATCTTAAACTCCTGTAACTAGTATAAATAGACCTTATATTTAGGTTATTTTGTGTGGAGCAAAAAGAACACCATGTAAACATCAAAGAGTGTGAGTGAGATCCGGGGAGACCCAAGGGAATATCCGATGAGGGATCCAAGGGAATATTGGTGGATCAAGTTAGAAATCTGTGGGTGATATTTAGGGGAGACCTAGGGGATATTGTTGGGTTCTTGGTGAGGATCTTGTGAGTGTGGTTTGGGGTTAGGTGTGAGAGAGAATTCTGGAGTATATGGTTGTAACAATTTATCATATAGTGGAACTTTCTCTGTCGTTCTAACGGCCCGTGGTTTTTTACTCATTTTGGGTTTTTCACGTATATTTTGTGTTGTGATTGTATTTTATCTCATCTATTTTTCTGCTTATTGACGTTATTATTTGCTATGAGTTATGGGCATATATTAAGCACGGCGTTTTCGCGTTCATCGGTACTAGAGGATTATCCCCAACAGTTGAAACCATATCTGATAAAGAAGATGAAGCTAGTTTCAATTTTGTGTGTTGAAACTCATCTTCAGTTTTGTGACGAATCTAATTACCGCTCAAAAATAAGAAGATGAAGAAAGATGGCGTTGAAATCTCTAATTATCTTATAAAGAAGAAGATGAAGAGAGAGATGTGCATTGAAATGTGTAATTATTGATGGCACTGTTGTGGTAAAGAAGGACTCAAGTATAATTAATGATGGCATGTTGTGTTGAAGAAATGATGACGGTGCTTTGTATTGGTTAAGTCAAAGTTAGATGGTGGGTCAGCAATAATGTTGTATTGGTTAAATACTTAAATCAAGTTTTTATTATTATTATTTTAAACCAGTTGTGTCATGCACTCCTACCACACTCCCACCGAGTTAGTAAGAAGTTTTCAGATTAATCGGTCTAGGCGCTAGGCGTTAGGTTTCCATCTGATTACTGCCTAGCACTTATTAGAACACTGCCTAATAGATATAAAATAGCTTTTATAAAGGGTAATTGAAATAATTCATATATTAAAAAAGTTGTTTTGAGTTTTGCCGAACAAAAAAAAAAAAAAAACTTCAAAACAGCTTCTAGCATTAAAAAAACATTTTTGGCCTTTACAAATGCCATACCAAACACTAAGACAAGTTATATAAGAAAAAATAAACTTATTTACGTCTTAGTCAATAATATTACGTCTTGTAACACAAGTGCTCCATGTGATTAGTCACTTAGATCAGACGATATTGGTGTTAATAGTTGGCTCACAATAGTATAACAATTGACTTAACCCCAACACTAATCAACTATAAATATTCAAAGTAGATGAAAAAAAATGAGAACACTTTTGCTCACCCCCCTTCAAGGGAGGTAACCATTACCCCCCCTCTTAAATGGATAACATGTGTCCATAGAGGGGTAAATGTTTAGACAATTTTACCCCTCCATAGACACATGTCATGTGTTTGGGAGGGGGGTAATGCTTACGCCCCTTGAAAGGGGATGAGCAAAACTGGACTAAAAAAAAAAATGTTTAATGGGTTTGATTGGGTAGTGTATATATATATATATATATATATATATATATATATAGTTTTTTTATTGTCGGTTTGAACTAATATAAAATATATCAGTTCCTTGCATGTGGACCATTGGATACACTCGTCAAAGCATCTTTTAAATCTGTCAACCCCTCCGTAGCTTCGCCTCTATATATACATTGAACCGAATAAAAGTTGATTGTGGGATTCTAATCTATAGCTAATTTACTTAATTGCAGCATTTTTTATTGTGGTTGGCACCTATGAAGGTGAGTTATTTAACCTTAAAACAACAAAGCTGTCTCTCCTTCTTATTATTAACTTTTTTCATGCAAAATTAGTAGAGCTTTCTTACAAACACATTTAACAAAAAATTTCTTCTGTTAAGAGTTTTGAAAAAACTAGTTATAACATTTTATGTAATCGAATTATGATATGAATTTTTGTCAATATTTTTGTGCAGAAAAAGATAGTTATCAAGGTGCAAGTGAGATGCGACAAATGCCGGTCCAAGGCCATGAAGATAGTAGCTGGGGCAGAAGGTTAGTTTCAGATAATAAAATTGTTCTAGATTTGATCTTTTGATTATATTTTAATTAAAAAATGAATGAAATGAAAACCCATCTGCCCATTTTTGATGTTTCTCAAAGGTTGTGTAATGATGTAGGTGAAATATTCTCATTTGCATGGGAAGGAGAATACAAGGACAAATTGGTGGTGATTGGAGATGGAGTTGATGCAGTCGCCTTGACCACAAAATTGGACAAGAAACTTGACTATGCAGAATTGTTACTTATAGAAGATGTGAAGGAACCTCCAAAGGTAGACCAAACGAAAGTAATAAAAGAAACAATAGAGAAAACAATAAAGGAAACAATGAAGCAAGAAAAGGTAGAAATAAAGGAAGTAATAAAGGAAACAATAACGCAAGTAATTTCGGAACGAACTCCACAATGCTGTCGACCATGTTGTTCATGTAAGCAACAATTATGTATATGTCCATTTGGGTATGTACCAGTTGTTGTTTATGAAGATCCATTCACAAGCACTTGCAACATTATGTGAAGTTGATCAATCAAACTTCAAGTACTTCAAGTTCTTTTACCTACATTTTCATGTCGGTCAATTCTCTCCCCTATATGTTGTGGTTGTGGCGGCTATTCGTACACAGTCCATTCGAATAGCTAGAAACATGTTTGTTCTTATATTGTAATGTAATTGTTCAGCTGAAATAAATAAAGCAACACTTCTGTTTGATACTCTAATTATATTCTGCTGTGTTGTTGATGATGGATACTAAAACCAAGTTCAGCAACACTTGGTTTGATGATGGATACTAAAAATTTGAACCAAGACCAAATTTTGATATAATAATTCATGATTGATGATTGATGAGTCCACTACACAAACGACACCTACAATCATCTGCAGTGTCACCGCACGTTTTTCAGACAACCGACAATGACAATGCAACAATCCAATAAGTTCGCTGGGTAAAAAACATTAGACAATATATTCAAACCGACATTTTTGATGTTATTTGATGTACAATAATTTTGATATATCTATTATGGATTTAGACCTTTTGGGTTCGATAAACATTTTGGATCTTATTAACCAAAGAGATAACGACTTTACCATATGAATTTTTGTATGAAGATCATTACACAAGAACTTTGCAACATTATGTGAAGTTGATCATACTTCCAACTTCTTTTGGTCACTTTCCCTGTAATAAAACAACACGATTATGATGTTCCAGGTTGGTAAACACAACTGTTACCTATACGTTGTAGCAATCGACTTCGGTTTGATACTCTTTTATTATGCTGTGTTGATGGATACTACAACCAAGTTCAGCAAAACAAGAGGTAAACTTTACGACAAAATGAATATTAGATCCCAAAGAACGTTCACAAATTTCATGAACTAATTGAAAATAAATTTGTATTCCGTTCCCTTTGATTTACAAAATGATATGCATGAGGCAAACAAGAGAATCCCCAGCAACTTCAATATCGATATACAGAGGAATTACTTGGTTTGTACAACCAAACAACATCATCAAACTTTAAAAGCGAAAAAACAAATTTTATAGATCATGTGCACATTAGTAGATCTTTCTAACAAATACATTTAGCCAAAATTTTCTTCTGTTAAATGATATGAAAATACAGTTTATAACATTTTATGTAATCAAATTATATATGAATTGTTGTTTGAATGAATATTTTGGTGCAGCAAAAGATAGCTATCAAGGTGCAAGTGAGATGCGACAAATGCCGGTCCAAGGCCCTGGAGATAGCAGCTGTGGCAGATGGTTAGTTTCAGATTATAAATTTGTTCTTTTTTAACCAATAAATGAATGAAATGCAAACCCATCTGCCCATTTTTGATGTTTCTCAAAGATTGTGTAATGACGGTGTAGGTGTAATTTCAGTTGCATGGGAAGGAGAAGACAAGGACAAAGTGGAGGTGATTGGAGATGGAGTTGATGCAGCCACTCTGACCAGAAAAGAAGGAAAAAGAGAAAGATCCAGAACCAACTCCACAAGGACCACAATGTCAACCAGCATCTTCGTTAGAGTGTGATCAATTGTATAAAGCAGTTTTTGTTTATGAAGATGATTGCTCAAGCCCTTGCAACATTATGTGAAGTTAATAAAATTTCAAGAGTTGTTTTTCCTACATTTTCATGTCAATTCTCTCCTATGTTGTGGTTGTGGCTCCTTGGTGTTGTGGCGATTATTCGTGTCTACATTCGAATAGCTAGAAACATGTTTGTTCTTATGTTGTAATGTGATGTTCAGCTGAAATAAATAAAGCAGCATTTCTGTTTGATACTCTTATTCTGCTGTGTGTGGATGGATAGTTGGAATGTTGGATACTACAACCAAATTCAGCAAAACAAAACTGAGGAAAACTTTACAACAAAACGAATTTCAGAACCCGAAGAAAGTTCCGTACAGATTTCATTAACTACTGATGCATAAGGCAAACAAGAGAATCCCTCATTTACTCCAATATCCAAATACTGTCAAAATTATCAGACTATCCATCTGAAAGCACCCATTTTGTCTGCTGGGGATGTGGAACTTGTAGACAGCTAATTTGAAAATATGATCATCTCTCTCTCTCAGTTGCAGGAAATTTCCTTAGTCAACTATTACATTTTTGGAGGCATGAGACGTGTGATTGCTGTAGCCTTGGAAATTGGAATAGCTTTTGATTTTTTGAACCAAAAGCAGATGTAGACAAGTCAATTATTTCATTGAGGTCGTTCATCATGATTCATGAATCCATAGACTTGTACAATCCTCTGCAGTGCCGCAACACGTTTTTCAGTCATCGCGAACAATGCAATGCAAGTAAATATGTTCATCGATCATCCTTGTTAAATAATCTCATTGACCTCTGGACTTACTGTATGATTTTTTTGTGATGCATATATAACTAGAATTCTAACAAAACAACACATTGGTCACTTTTTTTTTTTTTTTTTTGGAAAATCAAAATGTCGACACAAACAGAATACCAGTATTGGATATAACGCGGATGATTTTTGACGATTGGGTACTAGAGAAATGAATGAAATATAAACCCATTTTTGATGTTCTCAAAGATTGTGTAATGGTGCGTGTAATCTCAGTTGCATAGGAAGGGGAAGACAAGGACAAAGTGGTGGTGACTTGAGATAGAGATGGAGCTGATGTAGCCAGGGCCGGTCTTGACTTTCTTATAACCCGGGCTGAAAATCTAAAATGGGGCCCTTTGTTCCTATTTATTATTTATAGTTTTTTTTTTTTTAAATATTTATATCACGTTGCTGAAATTTAATAGTATTTATTGAATTTTGGAGTAATTTTTTCCATGGATGATGTAAAGAATGATTTTTTTTTTTTGAAAATTTTCTATTATAAAAACTATTTTTTTCCGACTTTTTTGAAGATATAAACTTAAAGAATAACGAAATATTGGAAAAAAATAGTTCTTGAATCTGAAAAATTCTCACATTTTTACTAGATGTATATTTTAATTTTCTTATGACATGAAAAGAATGGGCCCTATACTAGTGAGTGGTGCCGGCAGTGAGACTTGGAGATCGAGATTCGAGATTCGAGAGAGAGTATAACGAGCCAAAGATGATGTAGTATGTAGAAATTAGAGAAATAGAAAATGGAGAGAAAATAAAGATGTAAAAATGAGATTATGAGAATATGCAGTGTTGAGTTGGAGACAGAGAGAGAGGAAAATTAAAAATATGAAAGTTTGAAACCTTGAATTGTTTGTTTGGTGCATATTTGGGCTTTGACCCAAATTTTATTTGCATGTTTTCTATGTTTTTTTTGTCTTTTTTTTTTAAACAAACAATCGGGCCGATCTGAAAAAAAAAAGTAACGTGCCCATCAATCCATCGTTAAAACTAATAATAAGTAACTGTAATTGGGCCCTTTTTTTTTTAACATGAGATTGGACCTTTGTCTGAAATAAAAATAAATGGGAAACAAATAAAAATAAATTGGCTCTGATTAAAGACTAATTTAATGTAAATCAAGGCTATTTTTTAGAAGGCCTGGGGTGGCCGCCCCTCTAGAAAGGCCCAGGGCCAGCCCTGGATGCAGCCACTCTGACCAGAAATTTGAGCAGGAAACTTCGCTTTGCAGAATCATTTGTATAAAGTAGTGTACGAAGATCTTTACACAAGCACTTGCAAGTGAAATTGATCCAACTTCCAAGTTCTTTTTCTTAAAACATTTTTGTGTAGATGATAGCACCAGTCTTCTGCCATGAATGGTGTGTTTCGGAGTATTTCGAAATCATACAAAGTCCATTCTCGAATAGCTAGAAACACTTCTGTTCTTATGTTGTACTGTTCAGCTGAGATAAACAAAGCACTTATGTTTGATACTCGTATTATGCTGTGTTGATGGATACTACAGTCTACAACCAAGTTCAGCAAAACAAACGCAGGAAAACTTTATGACAAAATGAATTTTAGAACCAGAAGAAAGTTCACAGATTTCATGAACTAAATTTGTATTATGTTCCCTTTGATTTACAAATGATGCCTGTGGCAAACAAGAGAAACCCCAGCAACTCCATTAATGATATGCAGAGGAATTACTTGGTTTGTACAACCAAGCAACATCATCAAACTATACAAGCAGGTAGGCACAAAAACAAATTTTATAGATTCTGTGCACATTTTATGAACAGAACTATTGAAGAGGTACAGAGAAAGCAATTAGACAAGATCAGGGTCCCAACTCCCAAGTAAGCTGCTCGATACTCATCCGTCTAAAGGATCTAACCATCTGCTCTTTAGAACCATGTAGTCTGATCATTTCCATCCTCTGAAATGACAGATCATCAATTGCGACAGATATTTTTTCCCGCAGAGATGGATCTTCAGAAAAATTTATGTCAGCCTCCTTAGTAATATCTCTTAGCTCTTCAGCCACTTCTGATTCGTCATGCAATACGTCAATCATAAGTGGCACTGCCCCCACATCAGCAAGTGCTACGCGATCTGCCTCGTCATAACTCAACTTAGCAATAGCCCCAGATACCCTTTCCCTAACTTCAACATTTCCATCACTCAAAAGATTAACCAGAATCGGGATTGCACCGGAGCTTATAACAACAGGTATTGAATGCTTGTAGTCTGAAAGATCACAGAAAACATCAGCAGTGACATCTTCTGATTCGTTGTCACCTTCTCTGAGAATTCTAACCCAAGTGTTCAGCTATTGAAACTGCATTCTCTTCTGCAACAGCTAGTACACAAAACACATCCTCAGCAATTTCTTTCCCCATAAAATCAGGTTCTTGCAGTAGCTAACCCAATGTAATCAACATGAGACAATATCACACCAAGAGAATTACCGGCTACTAATTTTGCTGTAGAGTCACCAACACGAAACAACTCCACAAGAACTGGGATGACTCCCAGTTCAACAAGCCTATGCCTAGCGCACCTCCTAACCCCGAGTAACCCTATTGCTTGACAAGCTCTTTCTCTAGAAACCATACTTTCGAAACGAGCTGCCTCGACAAGAAATCTCAACCCTCCTAAACTAGAAAGACCTCCCTCATCAATGTCAATGCACTAAAAATCTCCAACAAGTACCTCCTAGTAGCAACATTATACGAATTCAACATAGCCACAACAATCTCAGCTCCAACCCACCATTTGTCATCACAATCACCCGATTTTCACTCCCAAAGGTGACTGCACACCGCCGACATCTTACCAAAATTCTTCGAAAATCATGATCAGATTCAGGCAATAACCTCAACAAAGAATGTATAGCACCAGATTGGCTGATCTCAATTGCCAACCTACCATCACCACGACAAGAAATTCGTCTTAAGCAACAAGCAGCCGCTTGTTGAACAGACCAACTCAAACCATTAGAACTGTCATTATCATCAACAACATTGGCAAGGATTGGAATAGTCCTGTTTAATATCTCTTCTGGGACACAATTGTTGAAATGTGAACTTGCCTCTAGTTAGCCAGCCTCCAGCAACCTCCAGCAGCTTCCCACCGAAATTCCAGAAGCCACCATTGTTGACTCCTTGCTGCCACCAATTTCTTCTGTCATCTCCCAACTGTCTCCTCCCAACCGAAGTTTGAAATTGTTGATTTTGCATTAATTGTAGCTCATCTTATCTCCCTATATAAAGGGACTCAGATTGTGATTGTAAGTAAGAGAAGTGAAGTGGAGTGGTGTAAGAAATTTAGAGTGAAATAAAATTTTAAAGCTTCTCCTTCGTTTGAGTGTTCGAATTTCTTACAGAGGTGCACCACAAGTGACCTCAACAATTGCCATTCCACCAACAGTGGTATCAGAGCCCAGGAGAGCCAGAAATTCGAAGAACAGAGGCAAAAACCAAATTTGCCCAGAATTCAAAGTGCTCAAAATAAAATTTTGAGTACACCAGAGTGTTCTACTCATCGAAAGGAGTGCACCGGTGAAAATTTCACCCAAATCGGAGCTACAGAGAGGCCGCACACGCCGCCTGAAGTTGGAGAGTACCTTCACGAGCCGCCCACGCGCAGCCATTCCCTCCGGCGCGTCACCACCACGCGCCAGTCATCTTCCTCGCCCGAATTGCAGGATCCGACCCGAAAGTCCGACCCGGTTATCCCCTGGTCCGACCCGAAGTCCGACCCATTCGTCCGGTCCGACCCGAGATCCGACCCGTGCCCAGATCTGACCCGGATAGACCGCCAACCCGGTTCGCTGCTGCTGACGTCACTAACGCCGTTATAACGGCTGGAATATTCCGTCAGGTAAAAGAATATTCTGTTATCTCTGTTGACTTTTGCCAAAAGTTTGACCGCCGTTTTCGGACGTTTCTGAACTCGTTTTTTGACAAACTTAGACTGGTTTCCAAGGTTTTGGACCATTCCGGACGCAACCGTCCACTCCGTTTTTGCAAATTCAGACTCCAGATCAGTGTTCTAAGCACTTCAAGTCTCGATGGCCAACGGAAACGCGCAAGTTATCATCCCGAAGCTCACCAAAGACAACTATGACAATTGGTGCATACAAATGAGAGCTCTACTAGGCTCTCAAGATGTGATGGACATTGTGGAAGATGGATACACAGAACCCGCATCCAAAGAAGCTGAAGGAACCTTGACAGAAGCTCAGACAACAACTCTCAAAGCAGATCGAAAGAGGGATTGTAAAGCAAAGTCCATAATCTATCAAGGACTAGACGAAGCCACGTTCGAGATCATAGCATCGGCTAAGTCATCAAAAGAAGTCTGGGACACCCTTCAGAAGACCTACAAAGGTGTTGACAAAGTGAAAAGGATCCGTCTTCAAACTTTACGAGGTGAGTTCGAATCTTTACGAATGAAATCTAATGAATCCATTTCTGAATTCTATACACGAGTTATGATCGTTGCAAATCAGCTAAGAAGAAATGGAGAAACTCTCGTAGATATGAGAATTTCAGAGAAAATTTTGCGATCATTAGATCCAAAATTTGACTTCATAGTTGTGGCGCTGGAAGAAACAAAAGATCTGGAGACGATGTCAGTTGAAGAACTAGTGGGTTCATTGCAAGCCCATGAGCAGAAAGTCAGTAAAAGAAGTGATGACAAAGTGTTGGAGCAAGCTCTTCAGTCAAAGCTCTCACTCAATGAAAAAAGATACGAGCAAGGGGGGACCTCACAACAAGGAAGAGAACGAGGTAGAGGATCCCGTGGAAGAGGTTCTGGAAATGCAGAAACCAGAGGTAGAGGCAGAGGAGGAAGAGATGTAAATAGAGGAGGACGTGGACAGCAGAATTATGTCTCAAGAGGAAGAGGACAAGGAAGAAGAGGCGGGTACAACAGTCGTCCGAACATTGACAAGAGAAATGTTCAATGCTATAACTGCCACAAATATAGCCACTATAGCAACGAGTGCAAAGGTAAGCTAAATGAAGTAAATGAAAATTCTAATTTTGCAGAGAAAGAGCAAGTTGAAGGAGAATCGTTGATGTTGATGGCACACAACTCAACCTATCAAAATCAAGATGTTTGGTTTCTTGATTCTGGAGCCAGCAATCATATGACTGGCAGAAAAGACTTGTTCACTGAACTTGATGAGAAAGTTCAAGGAGAAATTTCATTTGGCGACCTCTCTAAAATCTCCGTCCAAGGAAGAGGAGATGTCATGATCAAGCAGAAGAATGGAGATCATGCTTTTATCTCCAATGTTTATTATGTTCCAGACATGAAGACAAACATCCTAAGTCTAGGGCAACTCCTGGAGAAAGGCTATCAAATTAGCCTTCAAAACATGCAACTGACCATTACAGATGCACGAGGGAAGCTGATTACTCGAGTCCAGATGACGAAGAACAGGATGTTTCCTCTCGCAATCCATCATGATACGCCAAGGTGTTTGACAGCCATCATCAATGACAAAGACTGGTTATGGCATCTCAGGTATGGGCATCTCAATTTTGAAAGTTTAAAGCAACTGGGAAGTAAGAAGATGGTGAAAGGATTGCCAAGCATCCATCACCCAAATGAGATGTGTGAAAGCTGTGTTCTTAGTAAACAACACAGAAATAGCTTCGGAAAGGAGGCGAATTGGAAAGCAACCATGCCACTTGAGCTCGTTCACACAGATGTGTGTGGTCCATTGACGCCGGTATCAAATGGACAGAATCAATACTTCCTCACCTTCATTGACGACTACAGCAGGAAGACTTGGGTCTATTTCCTCAAAAGGAAGTCTGAAGTATTTGGTTACTTCAAAGAGTTCAAAACGCTTGTGGAGAAGCAAAGTGGCTACTACATCAAAACATTGAGATCAGATCAAGGTGGAGAATACACTGCAGGTGCTTTCCAGGAATTCCTTAAGCAACAAGGAATCAGACATCAGTTCACACCAGCTTATACTCCCCAGTTAAACAGTGTAGCTGAAAGGAAGAATCGGACAATCCTTAACATGGTCAGAAGCATGTTAAAGGATAAAAACATGCCTAAAAGTTTTTGGGCTGAAGCAGTCTTGTGTGCGGTATATCTGCTAAACAGATGTCCTACAAAGAGCCTTGATACAAAGACACCGCAAGAAGCATGGAGCAGTCACAAACCAAGTGTGAGCCACCTTAGAGTTTTTGGCTCCATTGCCTACATCAAGGTCCCAGAAGCAAGAAGAACCAAGCTTGAAGATAAAGGAGAAAAGTGTATCCTGGTTGGATACGGTGACAGAACTATGGGTTACCGGCTATACAACCCCATCACCAAGAAAGTGATCTTCAGCAGAGATGTCATTTTTGAAGAAAATGAATCCTGGAATTGGGATCAGACCAAAGCTTCCAGAAGTGCCGAGTTGATATCTGAAGAAGAGACAAGAGAAGTGGCTACAGAGCCACAAATACCCAGAGATCAGCAGACTCCTCAACATGGTTCCTCTTCACCACAAAGGTATGATGCTCCATTACCAATTGAACGTGATTTCTCAGATATGATGCCTAGAGGAACACGTAGCTTAGAAGATCTGTATGAAAATACAGAACAGGTGGAAGAAGATATTACTCTGTATTGTCTGTTGATGACAAGTGATCCAGTTAGCTTTGAAGAGGCTAACCAAGAAGAAAAATGGAGAAGCGCAATGGATGATGAGATTCGATCCATTGAAAAGAACAAGACATGGGAGTTGACTAATCTCCCAAAAGGCCGAAAAGCTATCGGAGTGAAATGGGTCTACAAGACCAAAAGAAATGCGAAAGGAGAAGTCCAGAGATACAAGGCAAGACTTGTTGCAAAAGGCTATAAACAGAAGGAAGGAGTTGACTACGGAGAAGTCTTTGCCCCGGTTGCCAGACTAGAGACCATCAGATTGCTAATTTCATTGGCAGCTCAGAAAAGTTGAAAAATTTACCAACTTGATGTAAAGTCAGCATTTCTGAATGGCTTTCTTGAAGAAGAAATCTATGTGGAACAGCCACCTGGATATGTGAAGAAAGGCAGAGATGATAAAGTATGCAGACTGAAGAAAGCCTTATATGGTTTGAAGCAAGCACCTCGTGCATGGAACATGAGGATTGATGATTACTTCCAAGAGAACGGATTTGAGAAATGTCCGTATGAGCATGCATTGTATATGAAGAAGGAGACTGATGGAAGCCTGTTATATGCATGCCTGTATGTTGATGACTTGATCTTCACCGGCAACAATCCAGCCATGTTTGAAGATTTCAAGAGGAGAATGGTGAAAGAATTTGAAATGACTGACATTGGTCTGATGGCTCATTTTCTCAGTATTGAAGTTGTGCAAAGCGAAAAAGGTATCTTCATATCTCAGAGTATCTATGCAAAAGAAATTCTGAAAAGATTTGGTATGGAAAAATGCAATCCTGTCACAACTCCAGTGGAAACAGGATTAGAGTTAAGAAAGAATGAAAGGGGAGATGTTGATCCAACCTATTTCAAGAGCTTGGTTGGAAGCCTGAGATACTTGACGTGTACCAGGCCAGATATACTCTACGGAGTTGGACTAGTCAGCAGATACATGGAGACTCCTGACCAATCTCACCTGAATGCAGCAAAGAGGATACTCCGTTACATAAAAGGTACTATTAATGATGGTATTTTATATACCAAATGTGAAGATTGCAGGTTGATTGGTTATTCAGATAGTGATTGGGGAAGAGATCTGGATGAACGTAAAAGCACGACAGGTTTTACATTTTTTATGGGAGATACAGCGTTCACATGGTCATCCAAGAAGCAAGCCATTGTGACACTGTCATCATGTGAAGCTGAGTATGTTGCTGCCTGCTCAGCTGTTTGTCATGGTATCTGGATCAGGAATGTGTTGCAGTACTTGGGATTTCCACAAGTTAATCCCACGGAGATTTACATCGACAATCGGTCAGCGATTGCACTAGCAAAGAATCCAGTATTCCATGAAAGGAGCAAACATATTGATACGCGGTATCATTTCATCAGAGAGCATGTGAAGAATAAAGAGGTGGAATTAGTCTCTTGCAGGACATATGATCAAGCTGCTGATATTTTCACCAAGCCGCTCAAACATGACGTGTTTTCAAGACTAAAGACAATGCTCGATATGACAAAACACGGAGAGTCAAGTTTAAGGGGGGATGTTGAAATGTGAACTTGCCTCTAGTTAGCCAGCCTCCAGTAACCTCCAGCAGCTTCCCACCGAAATTCCAGAAGCCACCATTGTTGACTCCTTGCTGCCACCAATTTCTTCTGTCATCTCCCAACTGTCTCCTCCCAACCGAAGTTTGAAATTGTTGATTTTGCATTAATTGTAGCTCATCTTATCTCCCTATATAAAGGGACTCAGATTGTGATTGTAAGTAAGAGAAGTGAAGTGGAGTGGTGAAAGAAATTTAGAGTGAAATAAAATTTTAAAGCTTCTCCTTCGTTTGAGTGTTCGAATTTCTTACAGAGGTGCACCACAAGTGACCTCAACAATTGCCATTCCACCAACAACAATTACATAAATAGGCTCCATACCCCACTAAGGAATTTCCAATATCAACAGCAAACAGCAACAGATATGTGAAGTCATTTTGTCTTCGTTCCCACTTGCAAACTTAACAATGAAAAAGCTTGTTCCCACTTGCAAACTTAACAATGAAAAAGCTTGTACAAGTCTGTGTAATACCTGTGAAGGATTTCAAAGGGCTTCTCTTTTTGTCACAAAAACAAGCAAACTTAACAAGGGCATGTGGAGTCATTTTGTCTTCGTTCCCACTTGCTCTGCCCAAAATCATCCAAATCCCTTTCACTGTTGCACCACCAACAGCAAAAACACAAACTTTTGTTGATGATGAACTCCAATCCACTCTCTTTCTGTGCCTTCTCTACCCTCAACAATCCCGAAAATCCCTTCCATCTCCCCACCACTCTTCACTATCTCTGTGACATCCAATTTCGCTGTTTTTTCATTCACTTTTCGCCGATTCTTTGTTTTCAAATTCTAGGGTTCTTAAATTTCCAAACTTTTCAACTGGGCTTTTTATTTTTTTTCCATTCAATTCTACTTTTTTGTTATTTTTTCTGATTGATTTTGCGCTTCTTCGATCTTCCATTTTCAATCCACCCAACGAAACCTCGTATAAAAATTCACTGTTATACTAAACAGAGCCACTGAAGAACTGGGTTGTGATGAAAATCAAATTTTGTCTCCAGATTTGGAGAATGTTAAGGTTTTGATTATTTGGGGAATCGTTTTGGGTGCAATGGTGTGTGGGGTTTTGATGTTTGGTTGCAAGCAGAGAGTTTTTTTGCTGTAGAGAGTGCAGTGAATGCAGGCTATGGCTGAAGACCGCTTGGCCCAAGCTTCTGGGTTTGTCTGCATGCCTTCGTTTCAATGGCTGAGCATTTGAATGTTGAGGCTGTAACTGTGACTGCGTCACCACGTGTTTCAATCATGAAGGAAGTTAAAACTAGGCTGGCATGTCTTGTTCACACAGCTTCCAAATTGGTTCAAACATGTGATTGTTCCTCTGACTTTGTATTGTTAATAGTTGACTTCACTCCAAACACATATGAACTTGATTTGAGCACTAAATGCTTTGAACCCATGAAAAGTGGATCCAATATGCACTCTAAAAACTAGTTTTGATCCAACTTTACTTGCAGACTTCCTCATTTGTAAACACTACTATATATATATATATATATATGTGATCCTAGTTATTCAACTCTTATACACACAGAAACTTTTTGTTGGGGGCTGGAAAAATATGAAGGTAAGCTATAATGAACCTTTACACAACACTCGGTCTCCTTTACAACACTAGCTTATTGACATGTTTTTTTCTTTTTTGGTTGGTTTAATGATGCAGCAAAAGATAGTTATTATGTTGAAACCAAAATGTGACAAATGCCGGTCCAAGGCCATGAAGATAGCTGCTGTTGAAGATGGTTGGTGTTACTGTTGTATGTTTGTATAAAATTGAATTTCAATCATAAAAATGAAGAGAATGCAAACCCATTTGCCCCATTTTTGATGTTCTCAAAGATTGTGTAATATTGTGTAGGTGTAATTTCAGTGGCATGGGAAGGAGAAGAGAAGAACAAAGTGGTGATTATTGGAGAAGGAACTGATGCAGCCACCGTGACCAGACGTTTGAGAAAGAAGCTTGGCTATGCAGACTTAGTAAGTGTGGAAGAAACGAAGTGAAATAAAGATGCAGAACCCAACGAAGTAATATGATTTTATTGATTTATTTCATGTGAAAGAAGATACAAAATGTGTATGAAAATACAAGATTCAATTATAATTGATAGATTCTTCCATTATTGCAACCATCCATAAACTGTATTTCTAGACAGAAACTTCCTACAAGTCCCCAAAAACAAAACCAAGGACTTGGTACAAAATTGCAGATCAAAACATAGGGCCTTGATTTTCCTCAAAAACTTTGGACAAGGAATTATACAGTTTTGTACCATTCAAGATCATTAGTATCCACCTTCAAGCCACAGGTCTGCATACATAAACATAGGGCCTGCCCAGGGCCTTGTCTTCAAGGGCATCCGCCCAAGGCTCATCTTTAAAGAGGCCTATATTTACTTGTAATGAGTTATTATTGAGTTTTATACATATACGTTGGAATTAAAATGGTCCAATAAATACATTTTGCTTAAGATAAAAAAAGGCTCAAGTATTTGTTTTTAATAAAGTCCAACAATTATATAAACAAAAACAAAATAAAGAGGCCCTCTAGTATTTCTCTAATGCCCATTTTCTTTTTTCTTTTTTTCTTTTTTTTTTTTTAAGAAAATTAGACAGGTGCATCTATTTCTCTCCCACTTTGTATAGGTTTCGTCACTTATTCACTTTATCCCTTCTCTTTTATTTTTAACTACCGATTCATATCCCTCTTATACAATAAAAATAAGCATCCTAAAATACATTATTAAAATTACAATCAAACCATAAACATGTGGATACATGTTCTTCTTTTTTTAACGTGAAATAAAAAAAAGGTAAAAAGAGAATCTTGATCCCAATCAATAATATTACGTTCTACGACACAAGTGTTTCATGTGATTGGTCACTTGCACCACATAGCGTGATACCAATAGATCAAGCAATATCGATGTTAATACTTGACTCGTAATACTATAACAATTGACTTCACCCAACACAAATCCACTATTATGTTCAAGGTAATTAATGAAAAAAAATATATTTGTTTAATAGGTTTGATTGGGCAATTATTATATATTTACTTTGAACCAAATAAAAGTTGATCGTGGGTTTCTAATCTATAGCTAATTTACTTTATTGCAGCATTTTTTATTGTGGTTGGCACCTATGAAGGTGAGTTATTTAACTTAAGACAACAAAGCTGTCTCCTTAGTATTAACTTTTTTCATACAAACACATTTAACAAAAAATTTCTTCTGTTAAAAGATTTGAAAATACTACTTATAACATTTTATGTAATCGAATTATGATATGAATATTGGTTTGATTGGTCAATATTTTTGTGCAGCAAAAGATAGCTGGTAAGGTGCAAGTGAGATGCAAAAAATGCAGGTCCAAGGCCATGAAGATAGTAGCTGTGGTAGGTGGTTAGTTATCAGATAATAAATATGTTCTAGACTTGATTTGATTTGATTTGATTTCAACCAAAAAATGAATGAAATGCAAACCCGGCCATTTGCCCATTTTTTATGTTCTTAGAGATTGTGTAATGGTGTAGGTTTAATATTCTCAGTTGCATGGGAAGGAGGAGAGACAAGGACAAAGTGGTGGTGATTGGAGATGGAGTTGATGCGGCCACCTTGACCAGAAATTTGAGAAAAAAACTTGTCTTTGCAGACTTGTTAGGTGTAGAAGAAGTGAAGGGAAAAAAAGGATGTAAAAGAGGAAGGAAAGAAAGATCCAGAACCAACTCCACAATGTACTCAAGTAACTCAACCATCATATCCATTTGAGTATCAATTGTGTGGATCAGTTGTTGTTTATGAAGATCAATGTTGCAACATTATGTGAAGTTGATCAATCAAACTTCAAGTTCAAGCTCTTTTTCCTACATTTTCATGTCATTCAATTGTGGTTGTGGCTCTTCGGTTTTGTATGAATTCCATTCGAATAAATAGAAGAAACATATGTTCGCTCTTATATTGTAATGTAAATTGTTCAGCTGAAATAAATCAAGCAACCCTTCTGTTTGATACTCTAATTATATTCTGCTACAACCAAGTTCAGCAAACTTTACGACAAAACAAATTTCAGAACCCAAGGAAAGTTCAATATAGATTTTATAAGGCAGAATTTCACATACGTCTGACTTTTTTGGCGATATGTCACCTTTATAAATGTCTTTCCATATTCATCACCTTAGTCTCTATTTTTTCCAAAACTCCTCACTTTAATCCATTTTACTAAATATTTTTAAATCAACTATTTTAAAACCTATAAAAATACACTTTTGCCCTTATTACTATTTATTACTATTTAGTTAAATGGATTATTTTGTTGTAGAAGAAAACGGAAATTTGAGAAAGGAATTGGAAAAGAGTGCAAAATAAAAATAGATATTAAAAAGAATATTTGTTTTGCGCTTGTAGTAAGAATTGAACCATTGACTATCATTAGTGAAATGAAGAAACTATACCAACTGTGCTAAGTAATGATAGGTGTTGGCCCCATTTGGTACGTGAGATTGGATTAGACTATTTCATGCAGTGGTGGACCCATGAATTTTAACCAGATAGGGCACTTGAGCAGTGGTGGACCCATGAATTTTAACCAGATAGGGCACTTGAATATATATATATAAATGTGTTTTTTTTTTTTTTTTTTTTTTTTTTTTTTTTTTTTTTTTTTAACAAAAATAAGTTTTTTTAGATAAAATAAAACAAATAGAACACTTACTCAGATGAATTAAATAATCTTACATTCAAAAATAAATAAATAAAAAATGTTAAATAATAACAAGAAAAACAACATAAATAATGAAAAAAATTAAAAGAATAAATTACAATCTAATTTTATAATAAGATTTTATTTATTTATTTATTTTTGCATTTATAATGAATTCAATTTAAATTTATAGAAAAATTCTTTGAGAAAAGAATTGGAAAAAATGGTAAAATAAATAAGACGTAAAAAATTACAAGATAAAATTTAATTAAAAAGAATACATTTGCTTTAGATGGGACTTGAACTAAGAACTTTAAGAGTAGGAAGAAGAAACACTACCAGCTATGCTAAAGGAAATATTATGTGACTGATGAATATTTATATGTAAAGTATATGTAGAGTCAATTTTTTTTAATAAAAATTGAGGTAGGGCATGGGCCCCACCTAGTCTCCACATGGGTCCACCCCTGATTTCATGGGATTATATTGGAATGAGATGGGACTGGGATTACATGAGATTGGATTGGATTAGACATGGACTAAAATAATACTATGTTGTGTTTGGAGAAACATGTAACTCAACTGAATTAATATGTTTTGTTTGGTGAAACATGAGATTGAACTAAATATAATAATATTTTTAATTTGATAAGAATATCTTTCCAAAGTAGAGAAATTTTTTTTTTTTAAATATTAATAAAAAATGCTTGTCTAAAAAATAATTAAGTTATATAAAATATAAAAAATAAGAATTCATTGGTAAATAAATTAAATTCACTTTATTAAAATTATAGTTTTATATTATTTTATAAATAAATTTATTTAGTAATAAAATGAATAAAAATAGTTTTAATTTTATTTTTTTAATATTTCAATTGTTCCATTAATATATATAAATTAATTGTTTTAATTAATTTTGATAAAATAATACATTAAAACATGTTGAGGAGAGAGGAAAGTGGTTGGATGGGTAAAAGTAGGAGTTCATTTTTACTCACCCAAAGTTACAAATAACCTGATAGGTAGAAATTTCATTAAATAAATAAGGGTAGATATGTAATAAGATTTGAAGATAGTGTTTGATGAAAGATACAGAACAAATAAAGAAGAAAAGCAAGAGCTTAAAGCTCTGTTAATGGCGATAAAGAGAGAAGAAAAGCAAGAGCTTAAAGCTCTGTTAATGGCGATAAAGAGAGAGAGACAGAGAGAGAGAGATTCTCATATTTTTATTGCCTTTTTTCTGATATTTTAGTAAAGTGATCAAAAGCTGATTTATATACATCAGTCTAAACGCATGTTCCTAACAAACTTCCTACAAATGCGGTCATCCAACCATTTTGCCATCTGGCAATTGGTATTTTTACATAAACTTTAGATTTCCCGCCAATTCTTGTAGGACTCTATTTTGTTGATGATCATGATGATCATGATCTGTGATAGAGATGTAATCATAGTTCCCTTTAGCTGGGTAGACAAGCATTGTAGCATAGCCTGAATTAGGTGAGACAGCTCTATAGTCTTTTGCTTGAGAGCTATAGAGATAGGCTTGAGCTTTATCTAAGCTAGATTGATTTGTATCTCTAACAATAGGTATTAAAAAACTTAAATTAATTTTTTGAAAAAAATAAAAATAAAAAACGTTTGAAGAGTTGAAGAAATATGGAATACAAAATAATAATAATAATAATAATAATAATAATAATAATAATAATAATAATAAAGAGATCTGATTTGTGACATCAATGCTTTTTGTCTAATTTGTTCTGGAAGAAGTTAAATGAGAAGGTGTATGATAACATGTGGCTGGAAAAGGCTAGCATTAAGATTGTGCTACTTTAAGGTGAACCTAGCATTAAGATTCCTTGTAATTTTTGGACAGTGATCACAAGCATAAATTTTGATGTGTTGTTTTTTATAGCAATTGAAATTTTAATCTAAAAAATGCTTGTTGTGTCTGCATATTTGGACCACTTGAAAAAAACTTGGAGCAGCAGATCTACAAAATAAGAAAATAAAAATAAAAAATAAAAATTCTTGAAAAGATTGAAAGAGCAGACGTGAGATGGAGTTGACTCCATATCTATGATTTGTCTGCGTTTGGTTTTACATTGATTTTTTTTTTTTTTTTTTTTTTTTCAATTTTACTTTGAATATGGTGTTAAATGGAGTTTTTGTTGAGGAGTTGGTTTCGTTTTCTGGGTGGTGGTGGTTTCCTGGTTTCAGTTTCTAGGTGTGGAGGTTGTGATGCTGGTATTGGTGGTCCATGGGAAATGGTGGTGTTGGTTGTCTTTGGGAGCCGGTGGGAAATGGGTGATGTGGTTTTAGGGTTTCTTTTGGAAAATGGTGGAGTTTTTGATTGTGGTGGATAGATTTTGATTTTAAATATCTGATTTTTGGAGATATGGCTGTTAATTAATTTTTTTTTTCCTTTAAAAATAGGGGTAAAATAGATAGAATAATATTTGTTAACCCTAAGTTAATTTAGAGATATATGGCATTTAGTGGGGAGAGGGGTTTAGCTCACCTTCCTCGAAGGATGTGAGTAAAAATGAACTTTAAAGATAACATTTAATGAATGTTCCTTTAAAAAAGATCCCTATCTTTAAAAATGAACTTTAAAGATAGCATTTATCCTGTCCGGCAATTTGTAATCGCAAAGTAAAGTGTGCCACCAAATGCACAAGAGGGAATAAAATAGTCCAATCCGAAACTCATCCGGTGTGACAATCAATGCATAGTGTATTATTTGTGATATATATATATTTATAAACATAAAATCTCTTTTTTTTTTTTTTTTTTTTTTTTTTGAAAAATTGAGGTGGGGCACGAGCTCCACCTAGTCTCCACATGAGTCCACCCCTGAATGACCGGTATTGGCACTGTACATGCAGATGTCTGCATATTTCCCTGTTTTCAACTTCTTCAGCGGCTTACTTGGGTCTGCTCTTCCTGTTATATATACCATTCATTCCTCTGCATACAATTCACATTACAACACACACAAAATTGTCTATATCAATCCATCAAATCAATCGTCTACCAACCGGTGCACATGTTAAGAGGACCCTTGATAATGTCAGGATAATTAGTATCCCACCTTCAGGCCCCAGGTCTGCATACATAAACATCTACCTTAATAATAGAGAAGAAAAAAAAATGCAATCCTTAAAAAGAGAATAAAATAACACATGAAAACCAAAATATTAATGAGTATTGTAGTCTAACCATTTTGGCCTCTGTACTTGAAAAGGGCATTTTGATGCCTACTATGTGAAAAATTAAGCGGTCAAGATTTTTCTTGCAGAGGAGACTAAAGAAACAAGTTTTCTGAAAGTTTAAGGAGTACAAGTGTTTGTAATTTATATAGCTGTAGCTTGATCTTCTTCTACAGGGAAATAAAAGTTGAAAATGGATTTTTGAGCATACCATTAAATGTTTGAAGCAAGTAAAAAGGTAGTTTATCATGTAAAGAGCGGCCAATATATGAAGTTTGAAGATTGTTTTATATTTGTTAAGAGTGGCTTCTTTACTTGAAAAGTACTTTTGTTTCTCTCTTTTGGGTAATGCAAAAAATTCCTTGTATTGCATTCAATAATATTTCCTGTTTGGAGTACAATCGTATAAGAAGAGGTTTGAAAAAGATTTTAAGTTCCATTTATGTATCAAGTTTAGCCTTAAATATCCACTACAATAAGAGATTGATGACATATATCTTGTTATATACTATGGATTATGTATTTTTGTTTGGTATGGTTTGGCATGGTTTTTCAAATAGAGCTTCTAGAGTAGATATTTAAACTTCTATTGAGTAGAGCTTATAAGAAAAAAAAAAAAAAAAAAAAAACTTTTATTGAGTAGAGCTTTTAAGAAAAAAAAAGTTTTTGATTGTATAATTGTATAAATTACAAAAAGGGTGTTGACAATGTATTTTTAAAAATAGTTTTTGGTTGTATAAATTACTAAAAAAGTGTTGTCATTGTATTTAATGAAAAAGTTGTATGATGGAATATCTAAAAGAGTAATTGGCACGAATAACCCCTAGAGTGTATATGAATTTGCATGTTGCCCCATAAACTTTTTTTTAGCCATTAAACCCCCTGAACTGTCGCTTATTGGCAATATTTAAAAAATAAATAATAACAAGAAAAACAACATAAAATGAAAAATTATAATATTTATTCAAAAATATATATATAGTTTTATAATAATAAATTTTGTATTGTATTTATAATGAATTCACTTTAAATTTATACAAAAATAATTGATTAATAAATATTACTAGAAATTTTTTTTGAATTTTTTATTCTTCTAATTATTGATTCTAAATAAATTAGAATAATAAAATAAAGAAAAATATAAAGGATAAAGTAAAATGAATCATAATAATTGATGAACTATTTTAATACAATAAATTAAAATTTGTGATTTTAGGGTTTATTGATTGAATGTGTTAAGTATGTCAAACTAAAAATATTAGAAATAAGACAAATACAAAATAATAATAGATAAATTACTATATAATAAAATTGAATTAAATAAACTACAAATTTAACAATGACTGGAAAAAGAAAATGGATTATTTTGTTGTCGAAGAAAACGGAAATTTGAGAAAATAATTGGAAAAGAGTGTAAAATAAAAATAGATATTAAAAAGAATATTTGTTTTGCGTTTGTAGTAAGAATTGAACCATTGACTATCATTAGTGAAATGAAGAAACTATACCAACTGTGCTACATAATGATATGTGTTGGCCCCGTTTGGTACATGAGATTGGATTAGACTATTTTATGGGATTATATTAGAATGAGATGGGACTGGAATTACATGAGATTGGATTGGATTAGACATTGACTAAAATAATACTATGTTTTGTTTGGAGAAACATGTAACTCGACTGAATTAATATGTTTTGTTTGGTGAAACATGAGATTGGACTAAATATAATAATATTTTTAATTTGATAAGAATATATTTCCAAAGTAGAGAAAATATATATATATATATTAATAAAAAATGCTTATCTAAAAAATAATTAAGTTATATAAAATATAAAAAATAAGAATTCATTGGTAAATAAATTAAATTCACTTTATTAAAATTATTTTATAAATAAATTTATTTAGTAATAAAATGAATTAAAATAGTTTTAATTTTATTTTTTTAATATTTCAATTTTTCCATTAATATATATAAATTAATTGTTTTAATTAATTTTGATAAAATAATACATTAAAACATGTTGATGAGAGAGGAAAGTGGTTGGATGTAGACCTGGCACGGTTCCGGTTGGAACCACTAGAACCGGAACCGGAAAAAACCGGAACCTGAACCGGAGGAGGCCGGTTCCGGTTCCTGTTCTATGATTTGGTTGAACCGCCGGTTCGAACCGGATTGGAATTTCTATAAATACCACCCCCCCTTTCATTTTTTTTTTTCTATAAATACCAAACCCCCCCCCCCCCTCCTTTCATTTTTCCTCACACCAATTTCTTCTCAATTCTCTAATTCTAATTTCTCTCCAACACTCTCAAGTCTCCACGTCTCCAAGTTTCCAAGGTTTTTAATATTTATTTCATTTTGTAATTGTTTTGAAGACGGTATTCAACTTTGGTAAACAATGAGTATTGAACGGAATAGAGAACACAAAGTGTCAAACTCTTAGTAGAAAAATTGCTGTTGACAACGAGAGAATAGAAAAAATTAGTCTCAAAAAAAAAAAATTTGCGGTAAAAATATTTTTATATATGCCTTAAACTTTGAAAGGCCATAACTTTGTGCTCGGATGTCTGAATTGGGTAATTTTTTTTTTTGAAATCGCAAAGAATGATGCAAGGAATCCAATGGGAGCAATCCAAAGGGCTTGTGGCCACTTTTTTCGGCCCCAAAAACCCCTTTTTCATCAAAAAAGAGTGTTTTTAAGTATCGTGTCCATTTCAAACCTCATTTAAACCTAGTAAGAAACCTTTTCCTCTCGATCCGACACCACAGCCGTGCCCGTCTTGGTCCGGAGAATTACTTTAAAGTCAGGCCTTGTGTAAATGGACACGTTTTAAAATAAATCTTTATACTACTTATAGTTTTTGTTTCAATTATTATACTAGAATTGAATGTGGTTTCGTTGGTTAGGGTGTTATCATTTTCCTTTTGCAACCATGGTTCAAGCATCCATAAGAACCCATAAATTGTCATTTGTAATTTTATTTTATAATTTAATTTAATTTTGTAATTTGTCATTTATATATTTTATTTTATTAGAGAAGTCTTTTTTTTTTTTTTTTTTTTGCAAAAAAAAAAAAAAAAGGGTTCATAACTAAAAAAAAAAAAAAAAAAGCGTTCAAAACTAAAAAAAAAAAAAAAAAAAAAAAAAAAAGGGTTCAAAACCACCGGTTCCAATGGAACCAGAACCGGAACCGACATATAGCGGTTCCGGTTCCGGTTCCGGTTCCATCAAACCGCGGAACCGAAACCGTGTCAGGTCTAGTTGGATGGCTATAAAAGTAGGAGTTCATTTTTGCTCACCCAAAGTTACAAATAACCTGATAGGTAGAAATTTCATTAAATAAACAAGGGTAGATAGGTAATAAGATTTGAAGATAGTGTTTGATGAAAGATACAGAACAAATAAAGAAGAAAAGCAAGAGCTTGAAGCTCTGTTAATGGCGATAGAGAGAGAGAGAGAGAGAGAGAGAGTTTCTCATATTTTTATTGCCTTTTTTATGATATTTTAGTAAAGTGATCAAAAGCTGATTTATATACATCAGTCTAAATGCATGTTCCTAACAAACTTCCTACAAATGCGGTCATCCAACCATTTTGCCATCTGGCAATTGGTATTTTTATAGAAACTTTAGATTTCCCGCCAATTCTTGTAGGACTCTGTTTTGTTGATGATCATGATGATCATGATCTGAGATAGAGATGTAATCATAGTTCCCTTTAGCTGGGTAGGCAAGCATTGTAGCATAGCCTGAATTAGGTGAGACAGCTCTATAGTCTTTTGCTTGAGAGCTACAGAGATAGGCTTGAGCTTTATCTAAGCTAGATTGATTTGTATCTCTAACAATAGGTATTAAAAAACTTAAATTAATTTTTTGAAAAAAATAAAAATAAAAAACGTTTGAAGAGTTGAAGAAATATGGAATACAAAATAATAATAATAATAATAATAATAATAATAATAAAAAAAAAGAGATCTGATTTGTGACATCAATGCTTTTTGTCTAATTTGTTCTGGAAGAAGTTAAATGAGAAGAAGGTGTATGATAACATGTGGCTGGAAAAGGCTAGCATTAAAAAATGCTTTTTGTGTCTGCATATTTGGACCACTTGAAAAAAACTTGGAGCAGCAGATCTACAAAATAAGAAAATAAAAATAAAAAATAAAAAATCTTGAAAAGATTGAAAGAGCGACGTGAGATGGAGTTGACTCCATCTCTATGATTTGTCTGCGTTTGGTTTTACATTGATTTTTTTATTTTCAATTTTACTTTGAATATGGTGTTAAATGGAGTTTTTGTTGAGGAGTTGGTTTCATTTTCTGGTGGTGGTGGTTTCCTGGTTTCAGTTTCTAGGTGTGGAGGTTGTGATGCTGGTATTGGTGGTCCATGGGAAATGGTGGTGTTGGTTGTCTTTGGGAGCCGGTGGGAAATGGGTGATGTGGTTTCAGGGTTTCTTTTGGAAAATGGTGGAGTTGTTGACTGTGGTAGATAGATTTTGATTTTAAATATCTGATTTTTTGGAGATATGGCTGTTAATTAATTTTGTTTTTCCTTTAAAAATAGGGGTAAAATAGGTAGAATAATATTTGTTATCCCCAAGTTAATTTAGGGACACATGGCATTCAGTGGGAAGAGAGGTAATGCTCACCTTCTTTGAAAGTGCGAGTAAAAATGAACTCTAAAAGTAGCATTTAATGGATGTCATATCAACTTTAAAAATGATCATAGGACAACTAAAGGTGGGGTATGGGGTAGGTTTATCATGGCCGGCAATTGTGGGATTACTTTTGTGGTTGGGATTTGTAATCCCAAAGTGAAGTGTGCCACCAAATGCACAAGAGCCAAGAGGGAATAAAATAGTCCAATCCGAAACTTATCCGGTGTATAGTGTATTATTTGTGATATATATGTATATTTATAAACATAATTTTATTTTTATTTTTATTTTTATTTTTTTGAAAAATTGAGCTGGGGCACGAGCCCCACCTAGTTTCCACATGAGTCCACCCCTGAATGACCGGTATTGGCACCGTACATGATGTGGTTGCCATTCTTGTCCCAGCAGATGTCAGCATATTTCCCTGATTTCAACTTCCTTCAGCAGCTTACTCGGGTCTGCTCTTCCTGTTATATATACCATTTCTTCCTCTGCATACAATTCACATTACAACACACACAAAATTGTCTATATCAATCTATCAAATCAATCGTCTACCAACCGGTGCACATGTTAAGATACCAGCACCATGGAAACAAAAATTATCTTATGTTACATCAATACCGCACCATGGACCGATACCAGCACATGCATGATGAATTGACATTGTACTAGCTAAATGATGGATGTGAACATCATTTTCTCATCGACTATCATGATGTGTCAAGAACTTACTGGTCAAAATTAACGGAGTCATCCATGGAAATCCAATCATGCATGCTTTGATACGGTGCCGTACGATGAACATGCATATCTAAACTGCGTCGTATTGCTGCTGCTGCAACTTGGAGCCAGTACTGTTTAGCTGAGCTCTGTGTTGCTGGACTACAGGCGGCGGGAAGTTCCCTGGATTAAACTGCTCCGGCAAGCTTGGTTTCGGGTGCCCACTGCGAGGTCACATGTTTCCCCAAACACAACATAATATTAATTTAGTCTAGTCTAGTCTAGTCCAGTCCAGTTCAATCTCATCTAATCTCAGTCTCATCTCAATCCAATTCAATCCCATAAAATAGTCCAATCCAATCTCGTGCACCAAATAGGGTCTAAAGTTGTATTATGTTCCCTTTGATTTACAAAAGGATGCATGTGGCAAACAAGAGATTCCCCATTTACTCCAATATCCATGTATTGTCAAAACTCAAAATTATCTGAATATCCATCTGAAAGCAAGCACCCATGTGCTGATTGGAAAATATGATCATCTCTCTCAGTTTCACATGCAATCCTTGAAAGAGAATAAAATAACACATGAAAACCAAAATATTAATTAGTATTGTAGTCTAACCATTTTGGTTTCTGTACTTGAAAGAACATTTTGATGCCTAATTGCCTACTATGTGAAAAAGCTGAAAGTTTGCTGAAAGTTTATGGAGTACAAGGGTTTGCAATTTATAGAGCTGTAGCTTGATCTTCTTCTAAAGGGAAATAAAAGTTGAAAATGGATTTTTGAACAAACCATTAAATGTTTGAAGTAATTAAAAAGGAATTTATCATTATAAAGAGTAACCAAGATATAAAAGTTTTAAGATTTTTTTAGATTTGTGAAGATTCAGTCCTTTTGTTTCTCTCTTTTGGGTAATGCAAAAACTTCCTTGTATATTTGCATTCAATAATATTTCCTGTTTGGAGTACAATCGTATAAGAAGAGGTTTGAGAAAGGTTTTAAGTTCCATTTATGACATATATCTTGTTATATCCTATGGATCCTGTATTTTTGTTTGGTATAACTTTTCAAGTAGAGTTTCTAGAATAGATCTTTAAGCTTTTATTATTTTTTTTTTTCCGAAGAGTAGAGCTTTTAAGAAAAAAATTTTTTTGGTTGTATAATTGCATAAATTACAAAAAGGGTGTTGCCAATGTATTTTTAAAAATAGCTTTTGGTTGTATAAATTACTAAAAAAAGTGTATTGTATTTAATGAAAGAGTTGTATGGTGGAATATCTAAAATTTATAAAGGGTA
This sequence comes from Acer saccharum, assembly GCA_030490815.1. NCBI lineage: Eukaryota > Viridiplantae > Streptophyta > Magnoliopsida > Sapindales > Sapindaceae > Acer > Acer saccharum. Next base: position 6,143,952 of record CM059867.1, read on the forward strand.
GTTGAGACAATTCATATATATATATATATAAAATAATAATAATAAATTTTTTTTTTTTTTGAGAATAGTAATGTTCTAGAAATCGGCCACCTAGGTCGATTAATTGGCTCAATACAGCTAGTCGGTAGTAAACTGAGGTGAAATGGCCAAAATCGGCCTTATTAGTCGATGATCGGCCAAATCGGCCCGGTGGAGTCAGATTTAAAAAATAATAATATTAAAAACGTCAACATTTTCTTGCTGATGACGCCGATGTCTGAGGTCGAAAGCCGATCCCGGAGCTTGGAGATGAGAAGAAGGAAGTAGATCTGGTCTTGCTAGAACTCATCTTCTAAATGCAGAGCAAAAATGAACGAAGAAGATGGAGAGAGAGAGAGAGAGAGAGAGAGAGAGAGAGAGAGAGAGAGATTGTGCGTTGAAACCATATCTGATAAAGAAGATGAAGCTGGTTTCAGTTTTGTGCGTTGAAACTCATCTTCAGTTTTGTGACGAATCTAATTACCGCTCAAAAATAAGAAGATGAAGAGAGATGGCGTTGAAATCTCTAATTATTTGATAAAGAAGAAGATGAATAGATAGATGTGCATTGAAATGCGTAATTATTGATGGCACTGTTGTGGTAAATAATGACTCAAATATAATTAATGATGGCGTGTTGTTTTGACGAAATGATGACGATGCTTTGTCTTGGTTAAGTCAAAGTCAGATGGTGGGTCAGCAATAATGTTGTATCGGTTAAATCAAGTTTATTATTATTATTATTATTTTAAACCAGTTATGTCCTGCACTCCTGCCACACTCCCACTAAGTAAAGGGGGTGTATTCAATTAGAATTCTTAAAGACATTTAAAGACATTATAAATCCTGGTGTATTCAATTTGGACATTTAAAGACTTTAAAAGAGTCCATATGAATCCAATGGTATTCAATTAGGATTTCTATGGACTTTTAAAGAATCCTTCCAAATCCAGGTGTATTGAATTGGGAATTTAAAAATGTTTCCAAGAATCAAGGTGTATTCAATTAGGACTAGATTTTAAAGGATTTTCTTAGATCATGGATTTTCTTAGGTCATGGATTTTGATGGATTTTGGTGGACTTGATAGTGAGAGATATAAATATCAAATGCTATAAAATGTCTGGCATTTTCCCTAAAGATTTTGGTGGACTTTGCTCTCTCTCTCAAAACAGCTCTCTCTCTCTCAAACATAATCAATTTAATTTATACTTTTTGGTTCAATTATATTATGACATGTGTACAAATTTTAACTTTTTATCTCTCTCTCACTCCTCTCTCCTCATTCAATCTTTCTCTCTCTCTCCTTTCTCATCCTCTCTTCCTTGTTCCCACCGTTCTCTTCTCTCAGCTCTCCCCTCCGCCTCTTCTAGTCTTCTTCTGTTTCTCTTTCTTTAATTATTCTTGTTTTTAGCATCTAGATTTGTTTTATACAACATTATTCCTTCTAGCAGTCAACAATTTCATTCCCTGCATATATAAAAAAACTAATGAGAACCCTATATACATACATATATAGATTAGTACTGAAGCAACGAGGGAAGAAATTAAAAAGAGAAAAAAAAAAACCTGAAAAATAAGAAATATAATGACAAAAAGAACTCCCATTTGCTGAGCAAGAGGTGTAGTAACAATGAGTGTATAGGTTGTGTTATTGGGCATATAGTGGTATAATTCTTCATTTATAATAAAAGTCAGAGATAACAAATCCATGAAAGTCTATAGATGTCTAAACAAATCCATAAAAGTCTGAGATAGATGTCTAAACAAATCCATAGAAGTCTGAGATGAATGTCTAAACAAATCAATGAAAATCCATATGGATTTATAAAAGTCCGTAGAAATCTATGAAAATCCGTAGAAATCCATGAAAATCTGTCACTTAAAAAATGTCTTTCAATGTCCACAAGAATCCTAATTGAATACACCCCCCTAAGTAATAAGTTTTCCAATTAATCGGTCTAGACGTTCGGGTCCCCGTCCGAATAGCATCTAGCACTTACTAGAACACTGTCTAATAAACATAAAATAACTTTTATAAAAGATAATTGAAGCAATTCATATATTAAAAAAACTGTTTTAAGTTTTACCAAACAACAAAAAAAACTTATTTACATGTTGCATAAGAAAAAATACACTTATTTATATCTTAATCTATATTACGTCTTGTAAGCTGTAACCCAAGTGCTCTAGTCACTTAGATCAGGCGATATTGGTGTTAACTCACAATAGTATAACAATTGACTTAACCCCAACACTGATCAACTATAAATGTTCAAAGTAGATGAAAAAAAATATCTGTTTAATGGGTTTGATTGGACAGGATATATATATATATATATGAAATTTTTCTCCTCAATATGTACGTATAAATATATTTTAATTTAGTACCTTACATGTTAGCTATTAGATTCAATTACTTTGACTTGGTCTGCATGGATTTGTCAGTGCTTATCCATAATCTATGGCCCTATATATATATATATATATATATGCACACACACTTACCCAACTAAAAATTTGATGGTGGGATTCTATAGCTAATTTAATTACTTGCAGCTATGAAGGTGAGTTATATCTATAACCTTAAAGCAACAAAAATGTCTCTCCTTAGTATTAATTAACTTTTTTCATGCAAAATTAGTAGAGCTTTCTTACAAACACATTTAACAAAAAATTTCTTCTGTTAAGAGATTTGAAAATACTACTTATAACATTTTAGGTAATCGAATTATGATATGAATTTTTGTTTGATTGGTCAATATTTTTGTGCAGAAAAAAATAGTTTTTAAGGTGAAAGGGGAATGCAAAAAATGCTGGACCAAGGCCATGAAGATAGTAGCTGTGGCAAAAGGTTAGTTTCAGATAATAAAATTGTTCTAGATTTGATCATTTGATTATATTTTAATTAAAAAATGAATGAAATGCAAACCCATCTGCCCATTTTTGATGTTTCTCAAAGGTTGTGTAATGGTGTAGGTGAAATATTCTCAGTTGCATGGGAAGGAGAATGCAAGGAAAAAATGGTGGTGATTGGAGATGGAGTTGATGTAGACACTCTGACCAGAAAGTTGAGAAAGAAACTTTGCTATGCAGAATTGTTACTTGTAGAAGAAGTGAAGGTCGTAAAAACGGTAGACGGAAAGGAAGTAATAAAGGTAGCAATAAAGGAAACAATAAAGGAAGAAAAGAAGGTAATAACGGAAGTAATAACGGAAGCAATAACGAAAGCAATTCCAGAACGAACTTCATATTGTTCATGTAAGCAACAAATATGTTCATGTCAACCACCATATCCATTTGGGCATCCATGTTATGCAGTTGTTGTTTATGAAGATCCATGCACAAGCGCTTGCAACATTATGTGAAGTTGATCAATCAAACTTCAAGTTCTTTTTCCTACATTTTCATGTCGGTCAATTCTCTCCCCTATATGTTGTGGTTGTGGCGGCTATTCGTACACAGTCCATTCGAATAGCTAGAAACATGTTTGTTCTTATGTTGTAATGTAATAGTTCAGCTGAAATAAATAAAGCAACAGTTCTGTTTGATACTCCAATTATATTCTGCTGTGTGGTTGATGATGGATACTAAAACCAAGTTCAGCAACACTTATGTTTGATACTCTTGTTGATGGATAATACAAGTCTAAATTTAAGACAAAACGAATTTCAAAACCCGAAGAAAGTTCGGTAAAGATTTCATTAACCAATGGGCTGTTTGTTTTTCCCACTTATATCTTAATTTGATTACGGATTTAAATTAAGTGTCTTGTGTTGTTAGTTTAAATCTTAAATTAAGTTTAAAAATTTTGACTTTTCACTTATTTAATAAGTCATAATTAACACATTGGAAATTTCTTCCAAAACTAACCTCCTACAATTAATCTATTAATAAAAACACCCCTAAACCAAAGAAAAAAAAAATCCTCAATTTCCTAATCAACCCTAAAATTAACCCTAGCTAACCCTAACTAACCTAATACTAGATTGACCTAGGAGGAGGAGGAGCTGCCACCGCCGCCTCTATGGGCTTATGGGATTCCTCTGTGCTTTCGGTTCACAATTGAATTGGTTAATTTTAAGGTTGTAGGCTGCCATGCCTTGATGGTTATAAAACCTGAGAACCCTATGAAGTTTATATAATATTCAATAAAGTTCAACACAAAGTCGGGGGGAATTCATTGACAGTTTTATTTTGAAAGAAAGAATTTTTTTATTTTGATAGATGAAAATATTATACATTGATCATTCCTAGCAACTAGCAAGTGCCATTTTAAAATATTATCAAATTAAAAATATTATTATATTTAGTTCAATCACATGTTTCACCAAACAAAACATAGTATTAATTCAAACCAGTCACATGTTTCTCCAAACACAGCATAATATTAATTTAATCTAGTCCAGTTCAATCCAATCTCATTTAATCTCAGTCTCATCTCAATCTAATCAAATCCTATGAAATAGCCCAATCCATTCTCGTGCACCAAATGGGGTCTAAAGTTGTATTATGTACCCTTTGATTTACAAAATGATGAATGAGGCAAAAAAGAGATTCCCCATTTACTCCAATATCCATGTATTGTCAAACTCAAAAGTATCTGAATATCCATATGAAAGCAAGCACCCATGTGCTGATCGGAAAATATGATCATCTCTCTCAGTTTCAATATTCCCATTGAACGCTTGAAACAATCCAATAAGTTTGCCGGGTAAAAAAACATTAGACAATATATTCAAACCGACATTTTTGATGTTATTTGACGTACAATAATTTCAATATATCTATTATGGATTTAGACCTTTTGGGTTCGATAAACTTTTTGGATCTTATTAACCAAAGAGATACGACTTCACCGTATGAATTTTTGTATGAAGATCATTACACAAGAACTTTGCAACTTTATGTGAAGTTGATCATACTTCCAACTTCTTTTGATCACTTTCCCTGTAATAAAACAACACGATTATAATGTTCCAGGTTGGTAAACACAACTATTACCTATACGTCATAGCAATCGACTTCTGTTTGATACACTTTTATTATGCTGTGTTGATGGATACTAGAGGTAAACTGTACAACAAAATGAATATTAGATCCCGAAGAACGTTCACAAATTTCATGAACTAATTGAAAATTAAATTGTACTCTGTTCCCTTTGATTTACAAAATGATATGCATGAGGCAAACAAGAGAATCCCCAGCAACTTCAATATCGATATACAGAGGAATTACTTGGTTTGTACAACCAAACAACATCATCAAACTTTAAAAGCGAAAAAACAAATTTTATAGATTATGTGCACATTAGTAGATCTTTCTAACAAATACATTTAGCCAAAAATTTCTTCTGTTAAATGATATGAAAATACAGTTTATAACATTTTATGTAATCAAATTATATATGAATTGTTGTTTGAATGAATATTTTGGTGCAGCAAAAGATAGCTATCTAGGTGCAAGTGAGATGCGACAAATGCCGGTCCAAGGCCCTGGAGATAGCAGCTGTGGCAGATGGTTAGTTTCAGATTATAAATTTGTTCTTTTTTAACCAATAAATGAATGAAATGCAAACCCATCTGCCCATTTTTGATGTTTCTCAAAGATTGTGTAATGACGGTGTAGGTGTAATTTCAGTTGCATGGGTAGGTGTAATTTCAGTTGCATGGGAAGGAGAAGACAAGGACAAAGTGGTGGTGATTGGAGATGGAGTTGATGCAGCCACTCTGACCAGAAATTTGAGCAAGAAACTTGGCTTTGCAGACTTGTTACTTGTAGAAGAAGTTAAGGAAAAGAAGGAAAAAGAGAAAGATCCAGAGCCAACTCCACAAGGACCACAATGTCAACCAGCATCTTCGTTAGAGTGTGATCAATTGTATAAAGCAGTTGTTGTTTATGAAGATGATTGCTCAAGCCCTTGCAACATTATGTGAAGTTGATAAAATTTCAAGAGTTGTTTTTCCTACATTTTCATGTCAATTCTCTCCTATGTTGTGGTTGTGGCTCCTTGGTGTTGTGGCGACTATTCGTGTCTACATTCGAATAGCTAGAAACATGTTTGTTCTTATGTTGTAATGTGATGTTCAGCTGAAATAAATAAAGCAGCATTTCTGTTTGATACTCTTATTCTGCTGTGTGTGGATGGATAGTTGGAATGTTGGATACTACAACCAAATTCAGCAAAACAAAAATGAGGAAAACTTTACGACAAAACGAATTTCAGAACCCGAAGAAAGTTCCGTACAGATTTCATTAACTACTGATGCATAAGGCAAACAAGAGAATCCCTCATTTACTCCAATATCCAAATACTGTCAAAATTATCAGACTATCCATCTGAAAGCACCCATTTTGTCTGCTGGGGATGTGGAACTTGTAGACAGCTAATTTGAAAATATGATCATCTCTCTCTCTCAGTTGCAGGAAATTTCCTTAGTCAACTATTACATTTTTGGAGGCATGAGACGTGTGATTGCTGTAGCCTTGGAATAGCTTTTGATTTTTTGAACCAAAAGCAGATGTAGACAAGTCAATTATTTCATTGAGGTCGTTCATCATGATTCATGAGTCCATAGACTTGTACAATCCTGTTGGAAAATCAGGACATTAAACATCCATACAAGCCATCAATAAACATCAATAAACATCCATAAACATGAAAACCATACTCTCAGTTTTAGAGAAGAAAAACCAGAGAGAATGCACTCAATATTTTTTCTGAAATTGTATTCAAATTACACATCCATTCGTCCATATCAAATTACACAGACATAAAGTATATATACAAAATAAAGGGGCAAGTGCAACCTTTAGATCGCACTGACACATTGTCATCCAATGGACGATGTGCTACAATGAACTGGCACTGCCAGACCAGGCATACAGACAAAAGAAACTGGCACAGCCGCCAATACATCTGAGAAAGCTTAAAGTAAATCTAACATGTCAAAAGCAATTTAAAAAGAAACTAAATAGTACAAATAATCCAAATGAAACTAAACTAACATAAACTAAGCTAAACTAACATAACCATAACATAACCATAAGCTAGGGAGTATTTGGAAAAGTTTCACATAGCTCAACACTCCTCCTTGAAGCTTTTCTTAAAGACTCCAAGCTTGCTTCTTAGAAAATTAAACTTGTTACCAGCTAATGCCTTTGTGAGTATATCTGCCAATTGCTCTTCAGACCTGCAGTGCATCAGCTGAACATCACCATTTTTCTCAGCTTCTCTGATGGCATGGAACTTGACATTGATATGCTTTGTTCTCCCATGCTGGACAAGATTCTTGGCCATTGAAATTGCTGACATATTGTCACACCATATTACAGTAGGTTCTTCTTGCACATGATTCAGGTCTGTGAGGACCTTTCTAACCCATATGGCTTGATTTGTGGCAGCTGCTGCAGCAACATACTCTGCTTCTGCTGAAGATTGAGCCACCACCTCTTGCTTCTTTGAATTCCAAGAAAACACACCACTTCCAAGTGAAAAAACATAACCGGTTGTGCTCTTGGAGTCATCCACAGAACCTGCCCAATCACTGTCAAAAAACCCTTCCAACCTTCCATTTCCACTGCCATACCATATTCCATAATCAATGGTACCTTTTAGATACCTCAAGACTCTTTTACAAACACCAAAATGTGTCAAACTTGGCGAATGCATGAATCTTGAAAGTAAGCTAGCTGAGAACATTATATCTGGTCTGGTTGCAGTAAAGTAAAGAAGGCTGCCAACCAAACTTCTGAATTGAGTTACATCAGCTTTTGCATCCCCATCAGCCTTTGAAATCTTCTCATTTACTGCCAATGGAGTTGCTACTGGATTGCAACTCTCCATCTTGAATTTCCTTAGCAAATCCATACCATATTTCCTTTGTGAAAGGAAAATTCCATCACTGGACTGGTTTACTTCCATTCCAAGAAAATATTTCATCATGCCAAGATTTGTCATCTCAAAAACTTGCAGCATACTGTGCTTGAACTTGTCAATTTCTTTAACATCATTACCAGTTACCAACAAATCATCAACATACAAAGAAACTATAAGCTTCTTCCCATTGCCACAAGCTTTCACATAAAGAGTAGGCTCATTTTGGCTCCTCTTGAATCCATCTTGAAGGAAATAAGCATCAATTCTACTATACCAGGCTCTTGGAGCCTGTTTCAATCCATACAAGGCTTTATAAAGCTTGTAAACCTTGTCTTCATGGCCAGCAACCAAGAAACCAATTGGCTGCTCAACATAAATTTCTTCTTCCAAAATTCCATTCAAGAAAGCTGACTTTACATCCAGATGGAAAATTTTCCAACCACAATTAGCTGCTAAAGCAACAAGCAACCGAATTGTTTCATGCCTTGCAACTGGTGCGAAGGTATCACCATAGTCAACTCCTACCATTTGAGAATATCCCTTCACTACAAGTCTAGCCTTGTGCTTGTGAATGGAACCATCAGGATTCAACTTTGTCATGTAAACCCACTTAACACCAATCACTTTTCTGTCTTCAGGCCTTGAAGTGAGTTCCCATGTGCCATTTTTGTTGATCATTGCCAGCTCCTCCTTCATTGCATCATTCCATTCAACCTTCAATGATGCTTCTTCAAAGCTAGAGGGTTCATTCACAGCAAAGTTACATCTCTCATAAATTTCAGCCAAACACTTAGTCTTCAGCACTGGAGAATCAGATTCTGTCATAGACTCTTCCTCCTCAATTGTAGTTGGAATGTCTGTCAACTGTGATGACTTTACACTCCTCTGAATCTGATCATTCTCCCAATCCCAACAAGCATCTTCATCAACTTGAATATCTCTGCTGATGATAAGCTTCTTTGCTTGCAAATTGAACACCCTGTAACCTTTTGAGTTTACTGCATAACCCAAAAGATTCCCATTTCAACTTTGTCATCCAATTTGGATCTCTTTGCATCTGCAACATGACTATAGCAGATTGATCCAAAGACTTTTAAATGTTTGGCATAGGGCTTCACTCCTGACCAAGCTTCAATTGGTGTTTTCCCTTGAACAGCTCTAGTTGGAAGCATATTCAAGAGATACACAGCTGTGTACACTGCTTCAGCCCAGAAATTCTTCGATAACTTCTTTTCAACCATCAAACATCTAGCCATTTCCATAACAGTCATATTCTTCCTCTCAGAGACACCATTCTGCTGAGGCGTATAGCTGACTGTCAACTGGTGTGTGATTCTCATATCTTCACAGAACACATTAAATTCATTGGAGGTATACTCCTTGCCATTATCTGACCGTAGCTTCTTAATCTTGCAGCCACTCTCAGACTCTACCATAGCTCTAAACTTCTTGAAAACACTGAAAGTTTGAGCTTTACTTGACAGAAAGTACACCTATGTCATTCTTGTCAAGTCATCAATAAACAAGAGAAAATACTTGTTCTGGCTATAAGTGGGAACACTCATAGGGCCACATAAATCAGTATGAACAAGCTCCAACTTGTTCTTTGCCCTCGTAACATTTTCTGATGAAAAAGGCTTCCTGTGCATTTTTCCCAATTGACAAGCATCACACAAGTCATCAGAAGTGCGACTTATTGCTTGCATATCCCTGACCATATCATGCTCTTGCAAATACTTCAATGCTTCCATATTGAAGTGACCATATCTTTTATGCCATAATGCAGAATCATCATGCTTAGACACAAATGCTGAGTGATTCACTTGTTCTAAGTTCAATGGAAAGCTATTATCATGCATTCCTACTTTAACAACTTCTACACCACATGAATCAGAAATAGTGCAGTAATTGTCCTTAAATGAGCATGAATAACCTTTCTTCAATAACTGTACAACACTTAGCAAATTCTGATCCAAATCGGGAATCAACAATACATCATGAATTAATTTTGGACCATTGCCAGTGTGAACAGAGACAGTACCTTTACCTGTAGCTTGAACCATTTCTCCATTTCCAAGCTTAACATTTGTTCTGTTAGTTGTGTCCAGAGAAGTGAAGAGGCTTGAGTCTTTTACCATGTGGCTTGTGCAGCCACTATCCACATACCATACATCTTTTGAAGCTGCAAAACATGCTTGAGAAGCCATAAACATGTGATCTTCAGCTTCGGGATGTTCATCAGTGAAGTTTGCTTGCTGTGCAGGTTGTGGCTTTGATCTACAGAACTTCTCTTTGTGACCCCATTTCTTGCAAAGATTGCACTGGATTTGTTGCTTGCCTTTATACCAACAATCATTTGACAGGTGGTTAGTTCTCTTGCAGGTTGAACAAGGAGGAAACTTGCTTTTTCCTGCAGATTCTGATGAGCCCCCATCCATCTTGCCTTTACCCTTTTGATCACCATTTTTCCTGTCAAAGTTTTGTTTTTGTTGGTCCCTTTTGACAGGCTGCTTCCCTTTGTGTCTTGCTTGGAAAGCACCTTCAGTTGCATCATTGCTTCTCATAGACATCCTTTGCTCTTGAGCCTGTAGCTTGCTGATCATCTCTGAAATGGTCAGCTTTTTCAAGTCACAAGACTCCTCAATAGCTGCAACTTTAGCTTCAAATTTCTCCGGCAAGCTGATCAACATCTTCTCCACAACCTTATAATCCTCCACTGTCTCACCATATAGCCTCATCTGGTTTACCAAATCTGACAGCTTAGAAGAGTAATCTTTGACAGATTCACTCTCCTTCATCTTCAACATTTCAAACTCTCTTTTGAGAGTTAACATCTTGACCTTTTTAACCCTTTCACTACCTTCATACCTTTCCTTCAGCTCATCCCATATCTCTTTTGCTATTTCCAGGTGCATGATGGTAGTGAAGACAGAGTCTGTCAAAGCAGAGTGTAGACAAGTGACAGCTTTGTCTCTCTTCATTTTCTCCTCCTCATGTTGTTTAATTTGAGCTATTGTTGGATTAGCTCTCAGTGCAGGAACTTGCTTGTCCTCTGCTGCATACTCCCATAAGCCAAAAGACTTCAAATATGACCTCATTTTTACTACCCAAATCTGGTAGTTTTCCCCAGAAAATTAAGGAACATGAAGAGCAGCACTGCTTCCAGTAGCCATATCAGCACTTATGGGTGTTTAACACTCACTCTCTAGTGTTTAAAACCTCACAAGCACTCAATAAACTGAAAACGAAATCTCACAGTCCCTCAAGAACATTGCTCTGATACCACTGTTGGAAAATCAGGACATTAAACATCCATACAAGCCATCAATAAACATCCATAAACATGAAAACCATACTCTCAGTTTTAGAGAAGAAAAACCAGAGAGAATGCCCTCAATATTTTTTCTGAAATTGTATTCAAATTACACATCCATTCCTCCATATCAAATTACACAGACATAAAGTATATATACAAAATACAGGGGCAAGTGCAACCTTTAGATCGCACTGACACATTGTCATCCAATGGATGATGTGCTACAATGAACTGGCACTGCCAGACCAGACATACAGACAAAAGAAACTGGCACAGCCGCCAATACATCTGAGAAAGCTGAAAGTAAATCTAACATGTCAAAAGCAATTTAAAAAGAAACTAAATAGTACAAATAATCCAAGTAAAACTAAACTAACATAAACTAAGCTAAACAAACATAACCATAACATAACCATAAGCTAGGGAGTATTTGGAAAAGTTTCACATAGCTCAACAAATCCTTTGCAGTGCCGCAACACGTTTTTCAGTCAACGCGAACAATGCAATGCAAGTAAATATGTTCATCGATCATCCTTGTTAAATAATCTCATTGACCTCTGGACTTACTGTATGATTTTTTTGTGATGCATATATAACTAGAATTCTAACAAAACAACACATTGGTCACTTTTTTTCTTTTTTTTTTGGAAAATCAAAATGTCGACACAAACAGAATACCAGTATTGGATATAATGCGGATGATTTTTGACGATTGAGTACTAGAGAAATGAATGAAATATAAACCCATTTTTGATGTTCTCAAAGATTGTGTAATGGTGCGTGTAATCTCAGTTGCATAGGAAGGGGAAGACAAGGACAAAGTGGTGGTGATGTAGCCAGGGCCGGTCTTGACTTTCTTATAACCCAGGGTGAAAATCTAAAATGGGGCCCTTTGTTCCTATTTATTATTTATAGTTTTTTTTTTTTTAAATATTTATCACGTTGCTGAAATTTAATAGTATTTATTGAATTTTGGAGTAATTTTTTCCATGGATGATGTAAAGAATGATTTTTTTTATAGAAAATTTTCTATTATAAAAACTAATTTTTTCCGACTTTTTTGAAGATATAAACTTAAAGAATAACGAAATATCGGGAAAAAATAGTTCTTGAATCTGAAAAATCCTCACATTTTTACTAGATGTATATTTTAATTTTCTTATGACATGAAAAGAACGGGCCCTATACTAGTGAGTGGTGCCGGCAGTGAGACTTGGAGATCGAGATTCGAGAGTATAACGAGCCAGAGATGATGTAGTATGTAGAAATTAGAGAAATAGAAAATGGAGAGAAAATAAAGATTTAAAAATGAGATTATGAGAATATGCAATGTTGAGTCGGAGAAAGAGAGAGAGGAAAATTAAAAATATGAAAGTTTGAAACCTTGAATTGTTTGTTTGGTGCATATTTGGGCTTTGACCCAATTTTATTTGCATGTTTTCTATGTTTTTTTGTCTTTTTTTTAAACAAACAATTGGGCCGATCTGAAAAAAAAAAAGTAATGTGCCCATCAATCCATCATTAAAACTAATAATAAGTAACTATAATTGGGCCTTTTTTTTTAACATGAGATTGGACCTTTGTCTGAAATAAAAATAAATGGGAAACAAATAAAAATAAATTGGCTCTGATTAAAGACTTATTTAATGTAAATCAAGGCTATTTTTTAGAAGGCCTGGGGCGGCCGCCCCTCTAGAAAGGCCCAGGGCCAGCCCTGGATGCAGCCACTCTGACCAGAAATTTGAGCAGGAAACTTCGCTTTGCAGAATCATTTGTATAAAGTAGTGTACGAAGATCTTTACACAAGCACTTGCAAGTGAAATTGATCAAACTTCCAAGTTCTTTTTCTTAACATTTTCATGTCAATCCTCCCCTACGTTGTGGTTGTGGCTTGTCTTTTTTTCCATGTATCTATTTGTGTAGTTGATAGCACCAGTCTTCTGCCATGAATGGTGTGTTTCGGAGTATTTCGAAATCATACAAAGTCCATTCGAATAGCTAGAAACACTTCTGTTCTTATGTTGTAGTGTTCAGTTGAGATAAACAAAGCACTTATGTTTGATACTCGTATTATGCTCTGTTGATACAGTCTACAACCAAGTTCAGCGAAACAAACCCAGGAAAACTTTATGACAAAATGAATTTTAGAACCAGAAGTAAGTTCACAGATTTCATGAACTAAATTTGTATTATGTTCCCTTTGATTTACAAATGATGCCTGTGGCAAACAAGAGAAACCCCAGCAACTCCATTAATGATATGCAGAGGAATTACTTGGTTTGTACAACCAAGCAACATCATCAAACTATACAAGCCGGTAGGCACAAAAACAAATTTTATAGATTCTGTGCACATTATATGAAAAGAACTATTGAAGAGGTACAGAGAAAGCAATTAGACAAGATCAGGGTCCCAACTCCCAAGTAAGCTGCTCGATACTCATCCGTCTAAAGGATCTAACCATCTGCTCTTTAGAACCATGTAGTCTGATCATTTCCATCCTCTGAAATGACAGATATTCTTTCCCGCAGAGATGGACCTTCAGAAAAATTTATGTCAGCCTCCTTAGTAATATCTCTTAGCTCTTCAGCCACTTCTGATTCGTCATGCAATACGTCAATCATAAGTGGCACTGCCCCCACATCAGCAAGTGCTACGCGATCTGCCTCGTCATAACTCAACTTAGCAATAGCCCCAGATACCCTTTCCCTAACTTCAACATTTCCATCACTCAAAAGATTAACCAGAATCGGGATTGCACCGGAGCTTATAACAACAGGTATTGAATGCTTGTAGTCTGAAAGATCACAGAAAACATCAGCAGTGACATCTTCTGATTCGTTGTCACCTTCTCTGAGAATTCTAACCCAAGTGTTCAGCTATTGAAACTGCATTCTCTTCTGCAACAGCTAGTACACAAAACACATCCTCAGCAATTTCTTTCCCCATAAAATCAGGTTCTTGCAGTAGCTAACCCAATGTAATCAACATGAGACAATATCACACCAAGAGAATTACCGGCTACTAATTTTGTTGTAGAGTCACCAACACGAAACAACTCCACAAGAACTGGGATGACTCCCAGTTCAACAAGCCTATGCCTAGTGCACCTCCTAACCCCGAGTAACCCTATTGCTTGACAAGCTCTTTCTCTAGAAACCATACTTCCGAAACGAGCTGCCTCGACAAGAAATCTCAACCCTCCTAAACTAGAAAGACCTCCCTCATCAATGTCAATGCACTAAAAATCTCCAACAAGTACCTCCTAGTAGCAACATTATACGAATTCAACATAGCCACAACAATCTCAGCTCCAACCCACCATTTGTCATCACAATCACCCGATTTTCACTCCCAAAGGTGACTGCACACCGCAGACATCTTACCAAAATTCTTCGAAAATCATGATCAGATTCAGGCAATAACCTCAACAAAGAATGTATAGCACCAGATTGGCTGATCTCAATTGCCAACCTACCATCACCACGACAAGAAATTCGTCTTAAGCAACAAGCAGCCGCTTGTTGAACAGACCAACTCAAACCATTAGAACTGTCATTATCATCAACAACATTGGCAAGGATTGGAATAGTCCTGTTTAATATCTCTTCTGGGACACAATTACATAAATAGGCTCCATACCCCACTAAGGAATTTCCAATATCAACAGCAAACAGCAACAGATATGTGAAGTCATTTTGTCTTCGTTCCCACTTGCAAACTTAACAATGAAAAAGCTTATTCCCACTTGCAAACTTAACAATGAAAAAGCTTGTACAAGTCTGTGTAATACCTGTGAAGGATTTCAAAGGGCTTCTCTTTTTGTCACAAAAACAAGCAAACTTAACAAGGGCATGTGGAGTCATTTTGTCTTCGTTCCCACTTGCTCTGCCCAAAATCATCCAAATCCCTTTCACTGTTGCACCACCAACAGCAAAAACACAAACTTTTGTTGATGGTGAACTCCAATCCACTCTCTTTCTGTGCCTTCTCTACCCTCAACAATCCCGAAAATCCCTTCCATCTCCCCACCACTCTTCACTATCTCTGTGACACATCCAATTTCGCTGTTTTTTCATTCACTTTTCGCCGATTCTTTGTTTTCAAATTCTAGGGTTCTTAAATTTCCAAACTTTTCAACTGGGCTTTTTATTTTTTTTCCATTCAATTCTACATTTTTTGTTATTTTTTCTGATTGATTTTGCGCTTCTTCGATCTTCCATTTTCAATCCACCCAACGAAACCTCGTATAAAAATTCACTGTTATACTAAACAGAGCCACTGAAGAACTGGGTTGTGATGAAAATCAAATTTTGTCTCCAGATTTGGAGAATGTTAAGGTTTTGATTATTTGGGGAATCGTTTTGGGTGCAATGGTGTGTGGGGTTTTGATGTTTGGTTGCAAGCAGAGAGTTTTTTGCTGTAGAGAGTGCAGTGAATGCAGGCTATGGCTGAAGACCGCTTGGCCCAAGCTTCTGGGTTTGTCTGCATGCCTTCGTTTCAATGGCTGAGCATTTGAATGTTGAGGCTGTAACTGTGACTGCGTCACCACGTGTTTCAATCATGAAGGAAGTTAAAACTAGGCTGGCATGTCTTGTTCACACAGCTTCCAAATTGGTTCAAACATGTGATTGTTCCTCTGACTTTGTATTGTTAATAGTTGACTTCACTCCAAACACATATGAACTTGATTTGAGCACTAAATGCTTTGAACCCATGAAAAGTGGATCCAATATGCACTCTAAAAACTAGTTTTGATCATGTGACTGCAACTTTACTTGCAGACTTCCTCATTTGTAAACACTACTCTATATATATATATATATATGTGATCCTAGTTATTCAACTCTTATACACACAGAAACTTTTTGTTGGGGGCTGGAAAAATATGAAGGTAAGCTATAATGAACCTTTACACAACACTCGGTCTCCTTTACAACACTAGCTTATTGACATGTTTTTTTTTTTTTTGGTTGGTTTAATGATGCAGCAAAAGATAGTTATTATGTTGAAACCAAAATGTGACAAATGCCGGTCCAAGGCCATGAAGATAGCTGCTGTTGAAGATGGTTGGTGTTACTGTTGTATGTTTGTATAAAATTGAATTTCAATCATAAAAATGAAGAGAATGCAAACCCATTTGCCCCATTTTTGATGTTCTCAAAGATTGTGTAATATTGTGTAGGTGTAATTTCAGTGGCATGGGAAGGAGAAGAGAAGAACAAAGTGGTGATGATTGGAGAAGGAACTGATGCAGCCACCGTGACCAGACGTTTGAGAAAGAAGCTTGGCTATGCAGACTTAGTAAGTGTGGAAGAAACGAAGTGAAATAAAGATGCAGAACCCAACTCCATCTCCATGTTCAATCATCTTCATGTTGTGGCTTTTTAATGTAACTTGTAGTTAATTTGTTGATCTGATTTTATTGATTTATTTCATGTGAAAGAAGATACAAAATGTGTATGAAAATACAAGATTCAATTATAATTGATAGATTCTTCCATTATTGCAATCATCCATAAACTGTATTTCTAGACAGAAACTTCCTACAAGTCCCCAAAAACAAAACCAAGGACTTGGTACAAAATTGCAGATCAAAACATAGGGCCTTGATTTTCCTCAAAAGCTTTGGACAAGGAATTATACAGTTTTGTACCATTCAAGATCATTAGTATCCACCTTCAAGCCACAGGTCTGCATACATAAACATAGGGCCTGCCCAGGGCCTTGTCTTCAAGGGCATCCGCCCAAGGCTCATCTTTAAAGAGGCTTATATTTACTTGTGATGAGTTATTATTGAGTTTTGTACATATACGTTGGAATTAAATGGTCCAATAAATACATTTTACTTAAGATAAAAAAAGGCTCAAGTATTTGTTTTTAATAAAGCCCAACAATTATATAAACAAAAACAAAATAAAGAGGCCCTCTAGTATTTCTCTAATGCCCATTTTCTTTTTTTTTTTTTTTTTTTTTTTTTTTTTTTTTTTTTTTTTTTTAAGAAAATTAGACAGGTGCATCTATTTCTCTCCCACTTTGTATATGTTTCGTCACTTATTCACTTTATCCATTCTCTTTTATTTTAACTACCGATTCATATCCCTCTTATACAATAAAAATAAGCATCCTAAAATACATTATTAAAATTACAATCAAACCATAAACATGTGGATACATGTTCTTCTTTTTTTAACGTGAAACAAAAAAAAGGTAAAAAGAGAATCTTGATCCCAATCAATAATATTACGTTCTACGACACAAGTGTTTCATGTGATTGGTCACTTACACCACATAGCGTGATACCAATAGATCAAGCAATATCAATGTTAATACTTGACTCGTAATACTATAACAATTGACTTCACCCAACACAAATCCACTATTATGTTCAAGGTAATTAATGAAAAAAAATATATTTGTTTAATAGGTTTGATTGGGCAATTATTATATATTTACTTTGAACCAAATAAAAGTTGATCGTGGGTTTCTAATCTATAGCTAATTTACTTTATTGCAGCATTTTTTATTGTGGTTGGCACCTACGAAGGTGAGTTATTTAACTTAAGACAACAAAGCTGTCTCCTTAGTATTAACTTTTTTCATACAAACACACTTAACAAAAAATTTCTTCTGTTAAAAGATTTGAAAATACTACTTATAACATTTTATGTAATCGAATTATGATATGAATATTTGTTTGATTGGTCAATATTTTGTGCAGCAAAAGATAGCTGGTAAGGTGCAAGTGAGATGCAAAAAATGCAGGTCCAAGGCCATGAAGATAGTAGCTGTGGTAGGTGGTTAGTTATCAGATAATAAATATGTTCTAGACTTGATTTGATTTGATTTGATTTCAACCAAAAAATGAATGAAATGCAAACCCGGCCATTTGCCCATTTTTTATGTTCTTAGAGATTGTGTAATGGTGTAGGTTTAGTATTCTCAGTTGCATGGGAAGGAGGAGAGACAAGGACAAAGTGGTGGTGATTGGAGATGGAGTTGATGCGGCCACCTTGACCAGAAATTTGAGAAAAAAACTTGTCTTTGCAGACTTGTTAAGTGTAGAAGAAGTGAAGGGAAAAAAAGGATGTAAAAGAGGAAGGAAAGAAAGATCCAGAACCAACTCCACAATTTACTCAAGTAACTCAACCATCATATCCATTTGAGTATCAATTGTGTGGATCAGTTGTTGTTTATGAAGATCAATGTTGCAACATTATGTGAAGTTGATCAATCAAACTTCAAGTTCAAGCTCTTTTTCCTACATTTTCATGTCATTCAATTGTGGTTGTGGCTCTTCGGTTTTGTATGAATTCCATTCGAATAAATAGAAGAAACATATGTTCGCTCTTATATTGTAATGTAAATTGTTCAGCTGAAATAAATCAAGCAACCCTTCTGTTTGATACTCTAATTATATTCTGCTACAACCAAGTTCAGCAAACTTTACGACAAAACAAATTTCAGAACCCAAGGAAAGTTCAATATAGATTTTATAAGGCAGAATTTCACATACGTCTGACTTTTTTGGCGATATATCACCTTTATAAATGTCTTTCCATATTCATCACCTTAGTCTCTATTTTTTCCAAAACTCCTCACTTTAATCCATTTTACTAAATATTTTTAAATCAACTATTTTAAAACCTATAAAAATACACTTTTGCCCTTATTACTATTTATTACTATTTAGTTAAATGGATTATTTTGTTGTAGAAGAAAATGGAAATTTGAGAAAGGAATTGGAAAAGAGTGCAAAATAAAAATAGATATTAAAAAGAATATTTGTTTTGCGCTTGTAGTAAGAATTGAACCATTGACTATCATTAGTGAAATGAAGAAACTATACCAACTGTGCTAAGTAATGATAGGTGTTGGCCCCATTTGGTACGTGAGATTGGATTAGACTATTTCATGCAATGGCGGACCCATGAATTTTAACCAGGTAGGGCACTTGAATATATATATATATATATATATATATATATATATAAATGAGTTTTTTTTTTTTTTTTTTTTTTTAACAAAAATAAGTTATTTTAGATAAAATAAAACAAATAGAACACTTACTCAGATGAATTAAATAATCTTACATTCAAAAAGAAATAAAAAAAAAATGTTAAATAATAACAAGAAAAACAACATAAATAATGAAAAAAATTAAAAGAATAAATTACAATCTAATTTTATAATAAGATTTTATTTATTTATTTTTGTTTTCATTTATAATGAATTCAATTTAAATTTATAGAAAAATTCTTTGAGAAAAGAATTGGAAAAGATGGTAAAATAAATAAGACGTAAAAAATTACAAGATAAAATTTAATTAAAAAGAATACATTTGCTTTAGATGGGACTTGAACTAAGAACTTTAAGAGTAGGAAGAAGAAACACTACCAGCTGTGCTAAAGGAAATATTATGTGACTGATGAATATTTATATGTAAAGTATATGTAGAGTCAATTTTTTTTTAATAAAAATTGAGGTAGGGCATGGGCCCCACCTGGTCACCACATGGGTCCACCCCTGATTTCATGGGATTATATTGGAATGAGATGGGACTGGGATTACATGAGATTGGATTGGATTAGACATGGACTAAAATAATACTATGTTGTGTTTGGAGAAACATGTAACTCAACTGAATTAATATGTTTTGTTTGGTGAAACATGAGATTGAACTAAATATAATAATATTTTTAATTTGATAAGAATATCTTTCCAAAGTAGAGAAATTTTTTTTTTTTAAATATTAATAAAAAATGCTTGTCTAAAAAATAATTAAGTTATATAAAATATAAAAAATAAGAATTCATTGGTAAATAAATTAAATTCACTTTATTAAAATTATAGTTTTATATTATTTTATAAATAAATTTATTTAGTAATAAAATGAATTAAAATAGTTTTAATTTTATTTTTTTAATATTTCAATTGTTCCATTAATATATATAAATTAATTGTTTTAATTAATTTTGATAAAATAATACATTAAAACATGTTGAGGACAGAGGAAAGTGGTTGGATGGGTAAAAGTAGGAGTTCATTTTTACTCACCCAAAGTCACAAATAACCTGATAGGTAGAAATTTCATTAAATAAACAAGGGTAGATATGTAATAAGATTTGAAGATAGTGTTTGATGAAAGATACAGAACAAATAAAGAAGAAAAGCAAAAGCTTAAAGCTCTGTTAATGGTGATAAAGAGAGAAGAAAAGCAAGAGCTTAAAGCTCTGTTAATGGCGATAAAGAGAGAGAGACAGAGAGAGACAGATTCTCATATTTTTATTGCCTTTTTTCTGATATTTTAGTAAAGTGATCAAAAGCTAATTTATATACATCAGTCTAAACGCATGTTCCTAACAAACTTCCTACAAATGCGGTCATCCAACCATTTTGCCATCTGGCAATTGGTATTTTTACAGAAACTTTAGATTTCCCGCCAATTCTTGTAGGACTCTATTTTGTTGATGATCATGATGATCATGATCTGTGATAGAGATGTAATCATAGTTCCCTTTAGCTGGGTAGACAAGCATTGTAGCATAACCTGAATTAGGTGAGACAGCTCTATAGTCTTTTGCTTGAGAGCTATAGAGATAGGCTTGAGCTTTATCTAAGCTAGATTGATTTGTATCTCTAACAATAGGTATTAAAAAACTTAAATTAATTTTTTGAAAAAAATAAAAATAAAAAACGTTTGAAGAGTTGAAGAAATATGGAATACAAAATAATAATAATAATAATAATAATAATAATAATAATAATAAAAAAGAGATCTGATTTGTGACATCAATGCTTTCTGTCTAATTTGTTCTGGAAGAAGTTAAATGAGAAGGTGTATGATAACATGTGGCTGGAAAAGGCTAGCATTAAGATTGTGCTACTTTAAGGTGAACCTAGCATTAAGATTCCTTGTAATTTTTGGACAGTGATCACAAGCATAAATTTTGATGTGTTGTTTTTTATAGCAATTGAAATTTTAATCTAAAAAATGCTTGTTGTGTCTGCATATTTGGACCACTTGAAAAAAAACTTGGAGCAGCAGATCTACAAAATAAGAAAATAAAAATTCTTGAAAAGATTGAAAGAGCAGACGTGAGATGGAGTTGACTCCATATCTATGACTTGTCTGCGTTTGGTTTTACATTGATTTTTTTTTTTTTTTTTTTCTCAATTTTACTTTGAATATGGTGTTAAATGGAGTTTTTGTTGAGGAGTTGGTTTCGTTTTCTGGGTGGTGGTGGTTTCCTGGTTTCAGTTTCTAGGTGTGGAGGTTGTGATGCTGGTATTGGTGGTCCATGGGAAATGGTGGTGTTGGTTGTCTTTGGGAGCCGGTGGGAAATGGGTGATGTGGTTTTAGGGTTTCTTTTGGAAAATGGTGGAGTTTTTGATTGTGGTGGATAGATTTGATTTTAAATATCTTATTTTTGGAGATATGGCTGTTAATTAATTTTTTTTTTCCTTTAAAATAGGGGTAAAATAGACAGAATAATATTTGTTAACCCTAAGTTAATTTAGAGATATATGACATTTAGTGGGGAGAGGGGTTTAGCTCACCTTCCTCGAAGGATGTGAGTAAAAATGAACTTTAAAGATAACATTTAATGAATGTTCCTTTAAAAAGATCTCTATCTTTAAAAATGAACTTTAAAGATAGCATTTATCCTATCCGGCAATTTGTAATCGCAAAGTAAAGTGTGCCACCAAATGCACAAGAGGGAATAAAATAGTCCAATCCGAAACTCATCCGGTGTGACAATCAATGCATAGTGTATTATTTGTGATATATATATATTTATAAACATAAAATCTCTTTTTTTTTTTTTTTTTTTTTTGAAAAATTGAGTTGGGGCACGAGCTCCACCTAGTCTCCACATGAGTCCACCCCTGAATGACCGGTATTGGCACCGTACATGCAGATGTCAGCATATTTCCCTGTTTTCAACTTCTTCAGCGGCTTACTTGGGTCTGCTCTTCCTGTTATATATACCATTCATTCCTCTGCATACAATTCACATTACAACACACACAAAATTGTCTATATCAATCCATCAAATCAATCGTCTACCAACCGGTGCACATGTTAAGAGGACCCTTGATAATGTCAGGATCATTAGTATCCCACCTTCAGGCCCCAGGTCTGCATACATAAACATCTACCTTAATAATAGAGAAGAAAAAAAAAATGCAATCCTTAAAAAGAGAATAAAATAACACATGAAAACCAAAATATTAATGAGTATTGTAGTCTAACCATTTTGGCCTCTGTACTTGAAAAGGGCATTTTGATGCCTACTATGTGAAAAATTAAGCGGTCAAGATTTTTCTTGCAGAGGAGACTAAAGAAACAAGTTTTCTGAAAGTTTAAGGAGTACAAGTGTTTGTAATTTATATAGCTGTAGCTTGATCTTCTTCTACAGGGAAATAAAAGTTGAAAACGGATTTTTGAGCATACCATTAAATGTTTGAAGCAAGTAAAAAGGTAGTTTATCATGTAAAGAGTGGCCAATATATGAAGTTTGAAGATTGTTTTATATTTGTGAAGAGTGGCTTCTTTACTTGAAAAGTACTTTTGTTTCTCTCTTTTGGGTAATGCAAAAATTCCTTGTATATTTGCATTCAATAATATTTCCTGTTTGGAGTACAATCGTATAAGAAGAGGTTTGAAAAAGATTTTAAGTTCCATTTATGTATCAAGTTTAGCCTTAAATATCCACTACAATAAGAGATTGATGACATATATCTTGTTATATACTATGGATTATGTATTTTTGTTTGGTATGGTTTGGCATGGTTTTTCAAATAGAGCTTCCAGAGTAGATATTTAAACTTTTATTGAGTAGAGCTTTTAAGAAAAAAAAAGTTTTTGATTGTATAATTGTATAAATTACAAAAAGGGTATTGACAATGTATTTTTAAAAATAGTTTTTGGTTGTATAAATTACTAAAAAGTGTTGACATTGTATTTAATGAAAGAGTTGTATGATGGAATATCTAAAAGAGTAATTGGCACGAATCCCCCCTGGAGTGTATGTGAATTTGCATGTTGCCCCCTGAACTATCGCTTATTGGCAATCCTTTGAGTTTTTTCCCCCCTAAGGGAGCATCTTTAGTCTTGTTCTGCCAATAAGCGATAGTTCAGGGGGTTTAATGGCTAAAAAAAAAAAGTTTAGGGGGGCAACATGCAAATTCACATACACTTCAGAGGGGATTCGTGCCAATTACTCTATCTAAAATTTATAAAGAGTAGTTGAGACAATTCATATGATTTTAAAAAGCTAAAAAAAAAAATTAAAAACAAAAACAAAACACAAAAGCAAAAAACAATTCATATGATTTTGGGCTTCTCCTAATAGTAATGTTCTAGAAATCGGCCACCTAGGTCGATTAATCAATTCAATAGAACTAGTCGGTAGCAAACTAAAGTGAAATGGCTAAAATCAGTTAGGCGGAGTCAGATTTAATATATATATATATATATATTAAAAACAACGACGTTTTCTTGCTGATGACGCCGATGTCCGAGGCCAAAAGCCGATCCGGAGATGAGAATAAGGAAGTAGATCTGGTCTTGCTGGAACTAATATTTGAAACACAGAGTAAAATGAACGAAGAAGATGGAGAGAGAGAGAGAGAGAGAGAGAGAGTTTTTGTGCGTTGAAACTATATCTGATAAAGAAGATGAAGCTAGTTTCAATTTTGTGCATTGAAACTCATCTTCAGTTTTGTGACGAATCTAATTACCGCTCAAAAATAAGAAGATGAAGAGAGATGGCGTTGAAATTAGTGGTGGCCACGGTTCCGGTTAATCGACGATTTTGTCCGCGGTTAAACCGAAACCGTACGGACAAAACCGGACCAAAAATCAAAAACCGAAACCAACGGTTTGAAAACCGGTTGGAAACCGGACCGTACGGTTTTGGTTTTGGTTTTGGGTGGGTCAAACCGGCGATTTCGGTTAAACCGCCGGTTTTTGATATATATATAAAAAATAATAAAAAAATTAACCAATAAGACGCTGCCACGTGGCAGTATCTTTAAAAAAAAACTGACATATGACAGTGATTTTATAGAAAAAATAAATTAATTAAATAAGTTAACCAATCAGACGCTGCCACATGGCAGCGTCATTTAAAAAAAAACTGACAGATGACAAATGACAGCGATATGTGACAGAAAAAAAAATTAAATAATAATAATTGAACCAATCAGACGCTGCCACGTGGCAGCGTCTTTTAAAAAATCAAATAGGTGACAGCGACTGATGGCAAATAAATAAATAAATAAATAATTCAACCAATCAGACGTTGCCACGTGGCAACGTCTTAAAAAAAAAATCGAAACTAAAACCGGACCAAACTGAAATCGAAATCGGATTAAACCGAAATCGAAACCGAAAAACCGACGGTTATAAACCGCCCACCAAATTGAATTTCTGGTTTCGGTTTCAGTTTCGGTTTCGGTTTTAGTGTTTACAAAAACCGAAACCGAACCGGTGCCACCACTAGTTGAAATCTCTAATTATTTGATAAAGAAGAAGATGAATAGAGAGATGTCAGATGTGCATTGAAATGTGTAATTATTGATGGCACTGTTGTGGTAAATAATGACTCAAATATAATTAATGATGGCGTGTTGTTTTGACGAAATGATGACTGTGCTTTGTCTTGGTTAAGTCAAAGTCAGATGGTGGGTCAACAATAACGTTGTATCGGTTAAATCAAGTTTATTATTAGGGATATTATCATTTTCCCTCCTACTGTTCACTATATTAAAAAGGTGAGGATAGGGTTTCTCAACTTTAGAAAGGTGGCCCCCCCAGAACAGATTTATTTAACAAACACTCCCCCTCTATCAGAAAAATTATCAACAGTGAGGGTTGACCGTTACTGTTGAGGGGCAATTTTGTAAACTCTCCATGAATCTAATTTGTACTAAGGGTTATTAAAGTCATTTGATATTTATAATTAATAATACAAATACAAAAAATTAAAAAATAAAACAAAACATAAAATAATAATAATAATAATAATAATTGTTGATCTGGTGATCTCCACTAGATCTATCTCAAACAAATTGGAAAAACCCACCCAATAAATTCGAAATCAAATCTAACCCAGCTCAAACACCATCAAACTCCATCTTCATCTTCAACCTCATCACCAAACACAAAAAAAATAAACCCTATCTCTCTCTCCTTGTCTCTCGATCCATGTCAGACGAGTTTCTAGGTTCTGCGTTCGCCGTCGCCTTAGCCACCACGATCGGCCTTCATCCTGGTCGACGATCAAAGGTCTGAGGCGACCGACTTGCGCCAGCGTGCTGGTCGACGACAACTGGCGTGGATCGCCGGCTCAAAACGAGCAGGTTTGGAGCTAAAACCCGTCGAAACACCTCCACTCAACCAAACCCAGAACCTTCCTCTCCCTCTGTCGTATCTCAGTTTCAATCCATTAATGGCTCAGATTCAATCTCAGTTTCCTCCCTTTCAGAGTGGTGTGGTGTATCTGTGTTTTGGGTCTCTCGAAATTGAAGCGAAATTGAAACAGTAAAGGGTTGGGTTTTGTATCTGTGTTTGAGTGGTGTGTGTGTATTTGGGTGTTTTGCTGGTGAAGCAAAATTGAAGCAAAAAGGTTTGGGTTTTGTATTTGTGTTTGAGTGTGTATTTGAGTGGTTGACTGGTGAAGCAAAATTGATTGTGACAATTTGTTGGTGAGAAAATGAGGACTGGATCGATGATGGTGGTGGTAAGATGATCTGAGAAGAAGATGGACCGATGATCATTTGTTTTGTTTTATTATTATTATTATTATTATTTTTTATGTTTGTTTTATTTTTTAATTTTTGTGAAATGTAAATTTGTTTGTTGTAGAATCTACGAAGAAGGTGAGTTTGAATATTGTTGTTCCACAATTTTTTTTTTTTTTAAATTCGTTTTTAATTAAATTTGTTTTTAATTAAAAAAGTTTTTAATTAATTTTGTTTTTTTATTTCTTCTTATTATTATTAAATTTAACACAGAAATTTAATTAAATTTTTAATTAGTCTATAATTAAAATTAATTAAAATATGTTTAAAATGTGTATATTATTATTAAAAAATTGCTTTTAAATGTGTATATTATTATTAAAAAATTGCTTTTAAATGTATATTATTATTAAAAAAATTGTTTTTATGTTTGTTTTATTTTTAATTTATGTTTTTAAAATTAAATAAAATAATAAAAGAGATCTCACCGTCCATCTCAAAGATGGACGGTGGAGATCCATCATTTTTTTTTTCAATTATGTTGTTTTATTTTCTTTTAATTTTCTTTTCTTAAAGGTGAAGGAGGGTAAAATCGTCTTTTAACCCACTATATCAGCTTTTCAGTTGAAAAAGCTAACAGAAGGGGGTGTTTGAATATTATTTTCATTGCAGGGGGTAGACTGGCAATTTTTCGGAAACTCTGTCCTCACTTTAATAATATGGTGAACATTATTATTATTTTTTTAACGTTATGTCCTGCACTCCTGCCACACTCCCACTAAGTAAGTAATAAGTTTCTGATTAATAGGTCTAGGCGTTCGGGTCTTCGTCTGAAAAACATCTAGCTTACTAGAACACTGTCTAATAAATATAAAATAACTTTATAAAAGATAATTGAAACAATTCATATATTAAAAAAACTGTTTAAATTTACAAAAAAAAAAAAAAAAAAAAACTTATTTACATGTTGCATAAAAAAAATACACTTATTACATCTTAATCTATATTACGTCTTGTAAGCTGTAACCCAAGTGCTCTAGTCACTTAGATCAGGCGATATTGGTGTTAATAGTTGACTCACAATATAACAATTGACTTAACCCCAACACTGATCAACTATAAATGTTCAAAGTAGATGAAAAAAAAAATCTGTTTAATGGGTTCATTGGACAGTATATATATGAAATTTTTCTCCTCAATACGCAGTAATATATTTTAATTTAATATCTTACATGTGGGCTATTAGATTCAATTACTTTGACTTGGTCTGCATGCATTTGTCAATGTTTATCCATAATCTATAATCTATGGCCCTATATATATAATATAGGAAATTGCAAGAAACAACCAAAAAATTTATGGAGGATTGTTTTCAGCCAAAAATTTATCTTTTATTGTTTTCATCATCTTTAGCCTTGAATTGCCAAAATTGCCCACACTTTTGTTTTACTTGGTAAACATTTTCCCTCCCAAAAATTCCCCCCTCTGATCTCAAAATCAGAATCTCACTCCTATCTCTCACTCCTCTCTCTCTCTCTCTTCTTCTCTTTTCCCGCGAACTCCTCTCTATTTTCCAGCGAACTCCTCTCTCTTTTCCGGCGACATCCTCTCTCTTTTCCGGCGAACTCCTCTCTTCCACGCCATTCTCTTCATTTCCTCGAGCTCCAATTGTCTCTTCACCCATTCCGTTTCCATCGAAACCGAGATAGATCCGGAGCCGAACGACCTTCGAAAAGGTTTGTATCCCTTTCCCAGTGTTTTTACAATATCATAATGTGTTGATATGAAAAAAAAAGAGTATTTTCCATATTAGTGAAACCCAGATTTTGTAATTTCTGTACCGAAGTTACATGCCGTTGTGTGTTTTAAATTTACATGTCCGTTGTTTTAAATTTACATGCCCGTTTGTTTTAAAGTTACATGCCAGTTGTTGTAGACTTTAGATGTAGACTTACATGCAAGTTTTTTTATAAGTTACGTTACATGTCATCAGTTATTCTTTTATTACATGTCAGTTCATTTAAAGTTACATGTGGTTAGTTATAACTTACATGCTGGTTATTTAAAACTTTACATGTCAGTTATTTTAAAGTTACATGGTTATTTAAAACTTTACATGTCAGTTTATTTTAAAGTTACATGGTTAGTTAAAATTTTACATGTCAGTTCGTAGTCATTTTAAATTTTCATGTCAAATACTTGACATGCAGGAATATGGATACAAAGAGATTGGTCATCTATCACGGTGGAAGTTGGGTGGGCAATTGTTACGAGGGTGGTTTGACAAAGTTGGTCCATGTTCCTAGAGGTTTGACTTATGATGCCTTGGTGAAGTTGATACAAGATGTTGCCAAAGTTGATGTTGCTAGGTACACCATACAATTATGCACATTGGTCTCTACGATTAGTGGTGTTGCTCGACCGATACTTGAGAATGACAATGATGTGTCATGTATGATGGTTGAAGATAGGTTGATACCGGAGGTTTATGTCACTATTTATCATAAGAGACCAACAGATTGTGTGCAGAATGGTACTACAGTGGATGAACATGACAACCTACTACAGTCGAATTTTGTTCAAGAATGTAACCAATCTACTCCACAACCTGGGTATAGCGGGTTTGTCCAGCAACTGGCAGCATGTGGGTCCATTCCAATATCAGACCCAATTGTATGTACTGATGAAACCGTTCATGATGAAGAGAATAGTCAGGCGTCGGACACCGATAACTCGGATGATGTGTTGATACCCAACGTTGACACCGAAAACTCGGATGATGGTATGCATGCTGGTTTCCTAGTGCTAGTCCATCGGGTTTTGCTACCTTAGGTGAAGGTTCCTTTGGAGAGGATGGATTGGGTGAGGATGGATCGGGTGAACATCCAACCCACGAGCTTGGAGTATTCCTGGATCCGAAAGGTATTCCTTACAACCCAATCTTATGGACGAAGAAATTTCAAATGATGACTGCTTATACAAGGGTAAACTCTTTAGATGCAAGAAAGATCTTAAGCGAACGGTGCAGAAGTATGCTTTGAAACAGAATTTTGAACTCCGCAATAGAAGGTCTAGCAACACACGTTATGAGGCCGGATGTAAGGATGGCGAATGTGAATTCCAATTACGTGCATATAAGATGCAAAAAGGAGAGTATTGGGTGGTTCGAATGTTCGTGAAGGATCATACTTGCAATATCGATGGTTTCCACGCACGTTTTCGACAAGCAAGTTCTTGGACTGTCGGTGAACTATTAGCGCCAAAGTTGCGAGTGAACGGCCACTCTCTAAAACCCAAAGACATCATGGTTGAAATGCAAGTGGAACATGGACTACATTTGTTGTATACCAAGGCTTGGAGGGCAAAGGATCATGCAGAGGCATCTGTTTTCGGTGCTCCCGAAGAATCATTCAAACTATTGCCTGCTTACTGTCACCGATTGAAGGAAGTAAATCCAGGGACTGTTACTGCAATGAAGACAAATGATGCAAATCAATTTGAATATATGTTCATTGCTCATGCCGCTTCACTTCATGGATTTCGTACTGTGATTCGGCCAGTTATTGCCATTGATGGTACTCATTTGAAGGGTAAATTTTCTGGTATTTTGTTTGTAGCTATATGTCTAGATGCAAACAACCAGGTTTTTCCTTTGGCATATGGCTTTGGGGACGTTGAAGATGAACTCTCATGGACTTGGTTTTTAAATGAGCTTCAAAAAGCTATTGGTAGTCCTGAGGATTGCATGATCATATCCGACCGCCACCTTGGGATCAAGGCTGCAATGGAGAAAGTGTACCCTGATGTACCGCATGGATATTGTGGTTTCACATGGCTCAAAACATCAAAAACGATTACAAAAGAAAAGATGTGAGTCTTCTTTTCAAACAAGCATGGAAGGCATACCAGAAATCTGAATTCAAGGAAGTGATGTTGGAGATGATGAAGGTTAATAGTGTAGCCTACGAAGAGTTAATGAATGTTGGGCCCGAAAGGTGGTCTCGTGCTTACTCTCCCGTGCCGCGTTATCGTTTGATGACCTCTAGCATTGCTGAGTCGATGAACTCATGTTTGGTACATGCTCGCCAAATGCCAATAACAACCATGGTTGAGTATATTAGAGAGATGATCCAAAAATGGTTTTATAAGCGCCGTACCAAGGCTGAAAAAACTCGGACACAATTGACTCCACAGGCCACCGCATTAATAAAAGCAAGGAATTATGATTCAGAAAAGTACACGGTTTGTCCAATTGATTTGGTTAACTTCAATGTGAAGGATGGAAATAAAGATGGTTTGGTGAACCTTTCAGAAAAGACTTGTAGTTGTATGAAATTTCAAGTTGATAAACTGCCATGTCGCCACGCATTAGCCGCAATAAGGTTATTATCCTCTTGTTCCATTGTATCTTACCTTCTTACCAATTGTGATTCATTTAATTACTCATACACTTTAATTTCGTAGGTTCGCGAAGAAGCCTTTTGGAGACTTTTGTGGGGATTGCTACAAAACTACTAGTTGGGTTGAAGCATATTCCGGGAACATCTTCCCTGTCGGTCATCCTAGTGAATGGACTATTCCTGAAGGTGTGAGATCAATGGTTGTTTATCCGCCTCCTTTTCGTGCGCAAGCTGGAAGGCCAAAAAAGAAGAGATACAAATCTGCCGGGGAACATAGAAATGGTAACACAAGACATTGCACGATTTGTGGTAAATCCGGTCACAACCGACAAAATTGTCGGAATGCACAGCCATGTCAGATTCCTGTACCATCAGCAACATCAGCAACATCTGCAACAACTGCAACATCGAAGCGACCACGTAGACCATACAGGTGCAGGAAATGTGGAGAAGAAGGCCACAATTCACAAAAATGTCCATTGACACCGGAAGTTGGTGGTACAACTTAGTTATTAGCAATGATGTTTTAATTCTTAAATGTATTGGTGAAATACTATATTTGATACTGCAGACATTTTGAAGTTACATAACAGTAATGAATTCATGTATTTTTCAGATCAAATTCCAGTATTTTTACATGCCAAGACCTTAACAATTTACATGCCCGTGTATTTTGATTTTACATGCCAGTGTGTTTTGAAGTTACATGCCAGGATATTCTTGTTTCCGTAGTTGAAAGACACTCACTTAAATGATCAAATTTTAGTATTGTTACATGGCAGGTCTGCTAACAAGTTAGGAATGATTTATCTATTTGAAAGACTCCAATGAAAAAAAAAACATTCCAGTATTGTTACATGCCAAGACCTGAATAAGTTACATGCCCGTGTATTTTTAAGTTACATGCCCGTGTATTCTGAAGTTACATGCCCGTGTATTTGAAAATATTCCAAGACAGAACGGCAACCATCTACTAGCATTCTGAAACAAAAATTATCCAAAACCTCACAAAAGGAGGCAATGATAAAAAAAAATATAAAAACCACTAAGTTTAAAAAAAAAAAAAAAAAAAACATCCAGTATTGTTACATGCCAAGACCTGAATAAGTTACATGCCCGTGTATTTTTAAGTTACATGCCCGTGTATTCTGAAGTTACATGCCGTGTATTTGAAAATATTCCAAGACAGAACGGCAACCATCTACTAGCATTCTGAAAAAAAATTATCCAAAACCTCACAAAAGGAGGCAATGATAAAAGAAAAATATAAAAACCACTAAGTTTAAAAAAAAAAAAAAAAAACATCAGTATTGTTACATGCCAAGACCTGAATAAGTTACATGCCCGTGTATTTTTAAGTTACATGCCCGTATATTCTGAAGTTACATGCCATGATATTTGAAAATATTCCAAGACAGAACAGCAACTTAGTTATTAGCATTCTGAAACCAAAATTATCCAAAACCTCACAAAAGGAGGCAATATAAAAGAAAAATATAAAAACCACTAAGTTTTTTTAAAAAAAAAAAACCATTCCAGTATTTTTACATGCCAAGATCTGAAGAAGTTACATGCCCATGTATTTTTAAGTTACATGCCAGGCTATTCTGAAGTTACATGCCGGTTGACCAAGTTCAAAAATAAGAGAATATCATAATTTCCAGTTGTTTGTTATAATCATGTACACGACGGTTTATAAACTTCAAAAACAAAGATTAAGCACCAAAAAGGTTATCATTCTACCGGTACACTATTTGCAAAAATACCTAATGCCATCTCCTTCCTAAGCTGGGGGACGTTTTTGGTTCCCCATCCCCAAAAACATTTAATACGCAAAATATCTGCGTATCGACATATAAAAACACCACAACTATCAGCGTCTAGTTGTGCTGGTAACTTCTTCGCGGAATAGAGTGTTGAACGGTGAACTTGCTCCCTTTGGGTGGTATACCTTTTTGTTGAAAATACCCGGAACATTGTAAAATGGCTGGTATGAAATTTAAAAGTGGGGCGATTTGCTTCCGACGGTTGGCAATCTTCGATATCTTGTATAATGGATCATAAATGCCAACTTTTTGGTTCAGCAAATCAACTTGACATAGTATCCAATGTCCATCAACAGCACACGGGACTAACAGCTGCAAGAAATGAGTAGAAAACATTAGTAACGTTTAGTGCACTTGCTTTATCAAAATGAGTAACGTTTAGTGTACTTACATTGAACGGACGTCCAACATTTTCCCCACCCCGGCTTGTCACCGGAAGCATATAACAACCAATCATCCGGACATTGATAAGTTAGTGCATCATATTCACATGTCAATGGTGCATCCTCGGACGGTTCAAATTTCTTCCACTCCTCACATAACTTTGCCTACAAATTATACTTATATTAGGACCATACGTACAAGTTAAATGATCAATTGAATCTAACAATAAATGTTTAATAAATCCTTACAAAAAAGTCCGTGCATAGCACCGCAACGTCAGACTTATAGTCTTTCCCATTCAACTCTCTTGCTTACAGAGTAAGCTCATATATGCATCTACGTGCTACACGAACATTTATATAAATATAAATGAGTAACGGTGAGTAAAAAAACATTACAAATGTTTACAAAATTATATAAGTTCAAATAACCAACCTCGTGAGACAACCAACATGTGTCAGATTCCAACTCCACAAAGAAATCTTTTTTGCAAAGTAGTCGGAACCGACATTCAGCCTGCATTTAACAATAAAACTGTTTAACTTACAAATCTTTTATTAACAAGTGTTAACAAGTGAGAGAGACTTACGCTATGTCG
This sequence comes from Acer saccharum, assembly GCA_030490815.1. NCBI lineage: Eukaryota > Viridiplantae > Streptophyta > Magnoliopsida > Sapindales > Sapindaceae > Acer > Acer saccharum. The sequence goes on from CM059867.1 coordinate 6,177,122, forward strand.
TTCTTGCCTTCCAGAAAACGTTTGTACTTTGCCATTAGTTTTTTCCTCTCCTTGTCCTCCACTTGGAAAGGGTCAGTGTATGGTGTGCTCATGTATCGAGACCTAATCTTCAACCGTTGCTCACGTTCATCCTTCACAGCGAGGTACTCTTGCAATGTTCCATCCCCAACTGATGTGTCAACTCCCAATGGGGGAGGGGTATGGAGTTCCACTGGGGTACAGTGGGTGTCATCCCTATGGGTAAGATCTCCCCACCATGGATGTCATCTCTCTCACCATGGGTGCCATCCCCAACCCCCACCACCCCCACTATCTCCCCCACCAAGGGTACCATCTCTCTGACCATGGGTGTCATCACCAACTCCCCACCACCCCACTATCTCCCCCACCATGGATGTCATCTCTCTCACCATGGGTGCCATCCCCAACTCCCCCACCACCCCCACTATCTCCCCCACCAAGGGTACCATCTCTCTGACCATGGGTGTCATCACCAACTCGCCCACCATGTAGGTCATCTCCCCACCAAGGGGACTACTAATTCCTCTATGGTCATACTGATGTTGTGGCGTCGAGAAGTTATGCACCTCAGGGATAGTCTGTATGATTTAAAAAAAAAAGAACTATTGTTACATGCTAATACAAAACAGAAGTTACATGCCATTTGGTAAGAAACTTACATGCTAATACAAAATAAGTTACATGCCAATACAAAACTAAGTTACATGCCGGTCAGAAGTTACATGCCTATAAGTAAGTTACATGCCAATACAAAACTAAGTTACATGCTGGTGAGGAAGTTACATGCCTATAAGTAAGTTACATGCCAATACAAAACTAAGTTACATGCCGGTCAGGAAGTTACATGCCTATAAGTAAGTTACATGCCTATACAAAACTAAGTTACATGACGGTCAGGAAGTTACATGCCTATAAGTAAGTTACATGCTAATACATATGAGGTTACATGCCAGTTAAAAACTGAATAAATTAGTTACCTCACGACGCGCATCAACAAGTTGATCCACACTTTTCTCCACCCGGGTAAGACGTCTTTTTATGCGACGCTCCATTGCTGAAATCTCCTTTTTTACTATGTCTTCAAACCGATCTGACATTTCCTTCATGAGTTGCCTTGTTTGAGAAGAGACCGTTGATTCATCACCCACCTGAAGATTAAAAAAAGGATGTAACATGCTGAATAACGGTTTGTATTTAACTTAACACACTTAGTATCGGTTAGTAATCAACTTACCGGTGACGTGTCTCCTGATGTACGCTGCCTTTTGGTATTTGGTGTGATTTTTTGTTTACGAGGTGACCTCTTCCTCTTCTTTTGTTGAGGTCGTGACTGACCTCCGTCATTATCATCATTGCCAACCTTAAAATCAACTCCTTCACGACCATCGTCCTCTTCTAAATTGTCCGGCACAAACTGCGGACCGTCTGACAAATCCGTGTCAATGCCTTCCAAGTAAGGTTGTTCCCTTTCATTGACCGTTGGATGTAGTTCCTCCAAGATAACATGCTGTACGAATTACACAAATGTTATTCTGTTTTTATGGTTATTTAATATACACAAAAATGTAATGAAATAAGATAGGAAAACAAAAAAACTATACCTGTCCATCTTTAACTGCTTGTTCATACTTTGCAAATTTTTTAAAAAAGTCGTGAGGCCTCCTAAATATTCTCCAATTCCTCAAACGAGGATGGCTGTGGCCTAAGTTTTCTCCCACCAATTCAATCAACGATCCCAAGGCTTCCATTGCCCATATCTACATTTTCAACAAATTGAAAATAGATTAAGTTCAGTAATCAAAGTTCTACGAAATGCTTTAATGTAATATCAGAAACCTTACCTCTAATGCCCAAGGAAAGCCGTACAAGTTGTAATGCGCGATTTGCTTCGTTGGTTTATTTGCGGCCCGAAATGCTTGTCGGAGGTAGTGGCATGTCATCATGTATACATAACTACCCCACTTAAATGAGTTGAAGGATTCTAGATCCTCCACCAAATCAAACAACCACAAGGTCACTTTTTTTCTTTCGTCCCGACCAAACAAAATGTTGTTAGATATCAACATAAGAGCCATCTTCAAACCATCCTTTGGTTTGACAAACTTTCCAGTGTGAAACTTTTCCCAAACACTTACTAGATGTAAATTCTCATCATTGTCAAAATACCTTTCATGAATCCCGCCTTCAATCGGAGCATAAGGTTTCAAAAATATGTCAGACATCACCCCAATTTGCAGCCCCGTTACAAAACAGAATTCTCTTTGTGTGAATTTTAAAAGTTTTCCACCAACGGAGAAGTGGAACTCATTCTGTCCGGTGACACCCAGTACATGTACTTGCCGCAACAATAGGTTATGAAGTACGCCAGCTGAGAAGGTTAAGTCTTTCGGGATGTCAATTAGGTGCCCAAAACAGGTGCGCCGAAACGCAGCTAAGTCTCCGACTTTTCGGAGAACCTTAACAATGTCCGGAAGGCCATTGAGATTACAATAAACGTTTGTCGTTGACTTTGTAATCCACTTATCCTTCGGTTTGAGGAGGAAATCATCATAATTCATATTTTCCATCTATAAAATCAAATAAAAATAACGTTAGTTACATGCCAGTAAAGTTACATATCATATCATAAGAGCGCCAGAAAAGTTACATGCCAGTGTCTATGGAAGTTACATGCCAGTGTCTATGAAAGTTACATGCCAGTGTCTATGAAAGTTACATGCCAGTGTCTATGAAAGTTACATGTCAGAATACAAAACAAATAAAATCAAATAAAAATAACGTTAGTTACATGCCAGTAAAGTTACATATCATATCATAAGAGCGCCAGAAAAGTAACGTTAGTTACATGCCAGTAAAGTTACATATCATATCATAAGAGCGCCAGAAAAGTTACATGCCAGTGTCTATGGAAGTTACATGCCAGTGTCTATGAAAGTTACATGCCAGTGTCTATGAAAGTTACATGTCAGAATACAAAACAAATCTAATAAGAAAGATAAAGAGAAAAAGAGAGAAAACTAATCAGTAATCAGCATAGTTCCAAAATAATATTCATACTTTTCATACTCAATTTTTTATTTTCTCCTATATCAATATCTACTTTTCTTCTTTTCAGTCAATCCCATAAAGGAAACATTCCACTGATTCCAGTTAAAAAAATTAATAAACAAAGTAAAATTTAAGAAACAATTATATGAACTATTTTGAAAATGTTATTGTATGATAGCTACTGTATATGGAATAATACATGAACATGAATAATTATCTTAATTAATCAGTGTTTACCTAACACCATTTGTACTCCTTAAATACATGATTTGTACTCCTTCTTCCAAAAGTATAACTTGCTTTTAGTAGAATAAATAAAGAAAATAGTAATTTGATATATGTCATTTTCAAGTCATTTATGTTACACCTATGTTCTCTCATGAATCCATATAAGTCGTTAGTAATAAGAAGATCATCATATGACATGAAAATTACTTTTGATTGGATATACATATCTACCCCTGTATGATATTATTGGGTAGGTCACAATAAGCAATTCCCCTATTCATAGAAATTATCTCCTAAAACATTTATTTTGTACAAACATTTTTTTTTTATCTACTTTGATCAAATTCAAGATACATTTTTTATCTACGATGAAGACTATGTGCCCATCTCACTTTCCCAACATCACTGTACACTCTTTCCCTTTTATTTATTATTTTATTATTTTAAATTACTTTTACCAAGTAATACTGCTGATGCTATTTTTTTTTTACAAGTACATAGCTAATTACTTTTCATGACAATGATAATAACCCCACCAACATCAATAAGACATTCTCTCTAGGGTTTCTTCCCCTTCTCTCTGGGGTTCTCTTCCAAGGAATATTATTGTAATATTGTATCTACACCATAGTATTATTTTAATTAAGTAGTTTTAATCTTGGGAATAGTTGTTTGTTATGCTTAATTTGAACTAATAACAATGCAAGTATATTAAAAAAATAAAGAAAATCCAAATCCAACTGGCATTCCTTTGAATGTATCAAGAAAACTATAGTTTATCATGAGATTCCTTGACTAATTAAAAGTTTAAGAAATGCAATTTGGTTAGTGTTAATTATTTAACCCAATCATTTGTCCAGCATTATTTTTTTAGTCCAATCATTTTTCTTCCCTTAAGATCACTCTTTGAAAAGCAATCAAATTCTTACTTAGAATATTTTTAATGTTTACTACATACACTAGAAAAGGACCATGATCAACCTACTATTTTAAGTACTGCAATCTCATTAGTCTGTATTATCACAGTTTCACTTTCCAACTTCTACTTTAGTATTATATATATTTGTAGGAAATTCTCATGATATAGAAATTGATAATACTATATCATTTACGCATTCACTTGTGCCAATTTTCTAACTCACATGCACAGTCCATCTCCTACAAATATTTTTGTTTTCCAGCCCCAAAGTATGTAATTGAGATGGGTATTTTGCTTGCTTGACAAAATAGAGAAAAGATTATGAATCGATACAGGGTTTGTAGAGAAGGGCAGCATATTAACACACCAACATGTTTATAATAAATTGATCGATTTATAGATTAAAATTGACAGGTTTGAGCTAATAGCTAGGGATCTATAGAGATCTAATTGTTGCCAGAAAACATGGCATTAGTAGCTAATTAATATGATATATATTCAACCATGTCTAAGCTAATTAATTGTTCAGCCTATTTCAATACAGATAACTTCTTAACATACCCAGGGTTTTGTAGTTGAAAACAGAACCGGGTTGGCGGGGTCGGTCGGCGGAGGGCGAGCAGCACCGAGGGACGTCGATCTCTTCTGGGCGAGGGACGGCGAGGGACGGCGATCTCTTCTGGGCACCAACGGCGAGGGCGAGCAGCACCGAGGGACGTCGATCTCTCTGGGCGAGGGACGGCAAGGGACGGTGATCTCTTCTGGGCACCGACGGCGAGGGCGAGCAGCACCGAGCGACGCCGAGGGACGGTGACGGACGGCGATCTCTTCTGGGCGACGGACGCCGAGCAGCGATCTCGATGAACCTCTCTCTCTCTTCTTTCTCTCTCTTTCTTTTTTACTTTTGGTCGTTTGATTTTACTGAAGGGTGGGTTCCACCCAGTCAGCCTGTTTTCCTATGTTTTTCAAATTTCAAATGTTAAGGGTATTTCTGTCCAAAAGTGGTAAAATGTGACGAAAATAATAAAAAATAAACTAGTGGCTAAAAACAATAAATCCATAAATTTTTGGATGTTTTTGAATTCACCCCTATATATATATATATATATATATATATATATATATGCACACACACTTACCCATTTAAAAATTTGATTGTGGGATTCTATAGCTAATTTCATTACTTGCAGCTATGAAGGTGAGTTATATCTATAACCTTAAAACAACAAAAATGTCTCTCCTTAGTATTAATTAACTTTTTTCATGCAAAATTAGTAGAGCTTTCTTACAAACACATTTAACAAAAAATTTCTTCTGTTAAGAGATTTGAAAATACTACTTATAACATTTTATGTAATCGAATTATGATATGAATTTTTGTTTGATTGGTCAATATTTTTGTGCAGAAAAAGATAGTTTTTAAGGTGAAAGGGGAATGCAAAAAATGCTGGACCAAGGCCATGAAGATAGTAGCTGTGGCAGAAGGTTAGTTTCAGATAATAAAATTGTTCTAGATTTGATCATTTGATTATATTTTAATTAAAAAATGAATGAAATGCAAACCCATCTGCCCATTTTTGATGTTTCTCAAAGGTTGTGTAATGGTGTAGGTGAAATATTCTCAGTTGCATGGGAAGGTGAATGCAAGGAAAAAATGGTGGTGATTGGAGATGGAGTTGATGTAGACACTCTGACCAGAAAGTTGAGAAAGAAACTTTGCTATGCAGAATTGTTACTTGTACAAGAAGTGAAGGTCGTAAAACCGGTAGACAAAAGGAAGTAATAAAGGTAGCAATAAAGGAAACAATAAAGGAAGAAAAGAAGGTAATAACGGAAGTAATAACGGAAGCAATAACGAAAGCAATTCCAGAACGAACTTCATATTGTTCATGTAAGCAACAATTATGTTCATGTCAACCACCATATTGTTCATGTAAGCAACAAATATGTTCATGTCAACCACCATATCCATTTGGGTATCCATTGTTTGTACCAGTTGTTGTTTATGAAGATCCATGCACAAGCGCTTGCAACATTATGTGAAGTTGATCAATCAAACTTCGATCAAGTTCTTTTTCCTACATTTTCATGTCGGTCAATTCTCTCCCCTTTATGTTGTTGTTGTGGCGGCTATTCGTACACAGTCCATTCGAATAGCTAGAAACATGTTTGTTCTTATGTTGTTGTTGTGGCGGCTATTCATACACAGTCCATTCGAATAGCTAGAAACATGTTTGTTCTTATGTTGTAATGTAATTGTTCAGCTGAAATAAATAAAGCAACAGTTCTGTTTGATACTCCAATTATATTCTGCTGTGTGGTTGATGATGGATACTAAAACCAAGTTCAGCAACACTTATGTTTGATACTCTTGTTGATGGATAATACAAGTCTAAATTTAAGACAAAACGAATTTCAAAACCCGAAGAAAGTTCGGTAAAGATTTCATTAACCAATGGGCTGTTTGTTTTTCCCACTTATATCTTAATTTGATTACGGATTTAAATTAAGTGGCTTGTGTTGTTAGTTATTTTTACTTAAATCTTAAATTAAGTTTAAAAATTTGACTTTTCACTTATTTAATAAGTCATAATTAACACATTGGAAATTTCTTCCAAAACTAACCTCCTACAATTAATCTATCAATAAAAACACCCCTAAACCAAAAAAAAAAAAAAAAAAAAAAAAAAAAATCCTCAATTTCCTAATCAACCCTAAAATTAACCCTAGCTAACCCTAACTAACCTAATACTAGATTGTCCTAGGAGGAGGAGGAGCCGCCACCGCCACCTCTATGGGCTTATGGGATTCCTCTGTGCTTTCGGTTCACAATTGAATTGGTTAATTTTAAGGTTGTAGGCTGCCATGCCTTGATGGTTATAAAACCTGAGAACCCTATGAAGTTTATGTAATATTCAATAAAGTTCAACACAAAGTCGGGGGGAATTCATTGACAGTTTTATTTTGAAAGAAAGAATTTTTTTATTTTGATAGATGAAAATATTATACATTGATCAATCCTAGCAACTAGCAAGTGCCATTTTAAAATATTATCAAATTAAAATATTATTATATTTAGTTCAATCACATGTTTCACCAAACAAAACATAATATTAATTCAAACTAGTCACATGTTTCTCCAAACACAGCATAATATTAATTTAATCTAGTCCAGTTCAATCCAGTCTCATCTAATCTCAATCTCATCTCAATGTAATCAAATCCCATGAAATAGCCCAATCCATTCTCGTGCACCAAATGGGGTCTAAAGTTGTATTATGTACCCTTTGATTTACAAAATGATGAATGAGGCAAAAAAGAGATTCCCCATTTACTCCAATATCCATTATTGTCAAACTCAAAAGTATCTGAATATCCATATGAAAGCAAGCACCCATGTGCTGATCGGAAAATATGATCATCTCTCTCAGTTTCAGAAATTGGGTCAATAATTACATGCTTGAAGACATCAGACACGTGTCATTGCTGTAGCATTGGAATACATAGAAGGAAATTATTATTAAAGCTTTTGATTTTTTGAACCAAGAGCAAATTTGATATAATAATACATTGAGGTCGTCCACTACACAACCAACACCTACAATCATCTGCAGTGTCACCACACGTTTTTCAGACAACCGACAATGACAATGACATTGCAAGTTAATCCCATATTCCCATTGAACGCTTGAAACAATCCAATAAGTTCGCTGGGTAAAAAAACATTAGACAATATATTCAAACCGACATTTTTGATGTTATTTGACGTACAATAATTTCAATATATCTATTATGGATTTAGACCTTTTGGGTTCGATAAACTTTTTGGATCTTATTAACCAAAGAGATACGACTTCACCGTATGAATTTTTGTATGAAGATCATTACACAAGAACTTTGCAATTTTATGTGAAGTTGATCATACTTCCAACTTCTTTTGATCACTTTCCCTGTAAATCTGTAATAAAACAACACGATTATGATGTTCCAGGTTGGTAAACACAACTGTTACCTATACGTCATAGCAATCGACTTCTGTTTGATACACTTTTATTATGCTGTGTTGATGGATACTACAACCTAAGTTCAGCAAAACAAGAGGTAAACTTTACGACAAAATGAATATTAGATCCCGAAGAACGTTCACAAATTTCATTAACTAAATGAAAATAAAATTGTAATCTGTTCCCATTGATTTACAAAATGATACGCATGAGGCAAACAAGAGAATCCCCAGCAACTTCAATATCGATATACGGAGGATTACTTGGTTTGTACAACCAAACAACATCATCAAACTATAAAAGCGCAAAACAAATTTTATAGATTATGTGCACATAAGTAGATCTTTCTAACAAATACATTTAGCCAAAATTTTCTTCTGTTAAAAGATATGAAAATACAGTTTATAACATTTTATGTAATCAAATTATATATTAATTGTTGTTTGATTCAATATTTTGGTGCAGCAAAAGATAGTTATCAAGGTGCAAGTGAGACAGCAGCTGTGGCAGATGGTTAGTTTCAGATTATAAATTTGTTCTCTTTAACCAAAAAATGAATCAAATGCAGAATTTTTTTTTGAACAGCAAATAAAAAAAAAAAAAAAAAAAAATGTGGTGGTGATTGGAGATGGAGTTGATGCAGCCACTCTGACTAGAAATTTGAGCAAGAAACTTGGCTTTGCAGACTTGTTACTTGTAAAGAGTTAAGGAAAAGATGGAAAAAGAGAAAGATCCAGAACCAACTCCACAAGGACCACAATGTCAACCAGCATCTTCGTTAGAGTGTGATCAATTGTATAAAGCAGTTGTTGTTTATGAAGATGATTGCTCAAGCCCTTGCAACATTATGTCAAGTTGATAAAATTTCAAGAGTTGTTTTTCCTACATTTTCATGTCAATTCTCTCCTATGTTGTGGTTGTGGCTCCTTGGTGTTGTGGCGACTATTCGTGTCTACATTCGAATAGCTAGAAACATGTTTGTTCTAATGTTGTAATGTGATGTTCAGCTGAAATAAATAAAGCAGCATTTCTGTTTGATACTCCTATTCTGCTGTGTGTGGATGGATAGTTGGAATGTTGGATACTACAACCAAATTCAGCAAAACAAAACTGAGGAAAACTTTACGACAAAACGAATTTCAGAACCCGAAGAAAGTTCCGTACAGATTTCATTAACTACTGATGCATAAGGCAAACAAGAGAATCCCTCATTTACTCCAATATCCAAATACTGTCAAAATTATCAGACTATCCATCTGAAAGCACCCATTTTGTCTGCTGGGGATGTGGAACTTGTAGACAGCTAATTTGAAAATATGATCATCTCTCTCTCTCTCAGTTGCAGGAAATTTCCTTGGTCAACTATTACATTTTGGAGGCATGAGACGTGTGATTGCTGTAGCCTTGGAATAGCTTTTGATTTTTTGAACCAAAAGCAGATGTAGATCGACAAGTCAATTATTTCATTGAGGTCGTTCATCATGATTCATGAATCCATAGACTTGTACAATCCTCTGCAGTGCCGCAACACGTTTTTCAGTCAACGCGAACAATGCAATGCAAGTAAATATGTTCATCGATCATCCTTGTTAAATAATCTCATTGACCTCTAGACTTACTGTATGATTTTTTTTGTGATGCATATATAACTAGAATTCTAACAAAACAAAACAACACATTGGTCACTTTTTTTTTTTTTTTTTTGGAAAATCAAAATGTCGACACAAACAGAATACCAGTATTGGATATAACGCGGATGATTTTTGACGATTGGGTACTAGAGAAATGAATGAAATATAAACCCATTTTGATGTTCTCAAAGATTGTGTAATGGTGCGTGTAATCTCAGTTGCATAGGAAGGGGAAGACAAGGACAAAGTGGTGGTGACTTGAGATAGAGATGGAGCTGATGTAGCCAGGGCCGGTCTTGACTTTCTTATAACCCGGGGTGAAAATCTAAAATGGGGCCCTTTGTTCCTATTTATTATTTATAGTTTTTTTTTTTTAATATTTATATCACGTTGCTGAAATTTAATAGTAGTTATTGAATTTTGGAGTAATTTTTTCCATGGATGATGTAAAGAATGATTTTTTTTTTTGAAAATTTTCTATTATAAAAACTATTTTTTTCCGACTTTTTTGAAGATATAAACTTAAAGAATAACGAAATATCGGGAAAAAATAGTTCTTGAATCTGAAAAATTCTCACATTTTTACTAGATGTATATTTTAATTTTCTTATGACATGAAAAGAACGGGCCCTATACTAGTGAGTGGTGCCGGCACTGAGACTTGGAGATCGAGAGAGAGAGAGAGAGAGTGTAACGAGCCAGAGATGATATAGTATGTAGAAATTAGAGAAATAGAAAATGGAGAGAAAATAAAGATTTAAAAATGAGATTATGAGAATATGCAGTGTTGAGTCGTAGAAAGAGAGAGAGGAAAATTAAAAATATGAAAGTTTGAAACCTTGAATTGTTTATTTGGTGCATATTTGGGCTTTGACCCAATTTTCATTTGCATGTTTTCTATGTTTTTTTTTTTTGTCTTCTTTTTTAAACAAACAATTGGGTTGATCTGAAAAAAAAAAGTAATGTCAATCCTCCGCTGACGTTGTGGTTGTGGCTTGTCTTTTTTTCCATGTATCTATTTGTGTAGTTGATAGCACCAGTCTTCTGCCATGAATGGTGTGTTTCGGAGTATTTCGAAATCATACAAAGTCCATTCGAATAGCTAGAAACACTTCTGTTCTTATGTTGTAGTGTTCAGTTGAGATAAACAAAGCACTTATGTTTGATACTCGTATTATGCTCTGTTGATGGATGCTACAGTCTACAACCAAGTTCAGCGAAACAAACCCAGGAAAACTTTACGACAAAATGAATTTTAGAACCAGAAGAAAGTTCACAGATTTCATGAACTAAATTTGTATTATGTTCCCTTTGATTTACAAATGATGCCTGTGGCAAACAAGAGAAACCCCAGCAACTTCATTAATGATATGCAGAGGAATTACTTGGTTTGTACAACCAAGCAACATCATCAAACTATACAAGCAGGTAGGCACAAAAACAAATTTTATAGATTCTGTGCACATTTTATGAAAAGAACTATTGAAGAGGTACAGAGAAAGCAATTAGACAAGATCAGGGTCCCAACTCCCAAGTAAGCTGCTCGATACTCATCCGTCTAAAGGATCTAACCATCTGCTCTTTAGAACCATGTAGTCTGATCATTTCCATCCTCTGAAATGACAGATCATCAATTGCGACAGATATTCTTTCCCGCAGAGATGGACCTTCAGAAAAATTTATGTCAGCCTCCTTAGTAATATCTCTTAGCTCTTCAGCCACTTCTGATTCGTCATGCAATACGTCAATCATAAGTGGCACTGCCCCCACATCAGCAAGTGCTACGCGATCTGCCTCGTCATAACTCAACTTAGCAATAGCCCCAGATACCCTTTCCCTAACTTCAACATTTCCATCACTCAAAAGATTAACCAGAATTGGGATTGCACCGGAGCTTATAACAACAGGTATTGAATGCTTGTAGTCTGAAAGATCACAGAAAACATCAGCAGTGACATCTTCTGATTCGTTGTCACCTTCTCTGAGAATTCTAACCCAAGTGTTCAGCTATTGAAACTGCATTCTCTTCTGCAACAGCTAGTACACAAAACACATCCTCAGCAATTGCTTTCCCCATAAAATCAGGTTCTTGCAGTAGCTAACCCAATGTAATCAACATGAGACAATATCACACCAAGAGAATTACCGGCTACCAATTTTGTTGTAGAGTCACCAACACGAAACAACTCCACAAGAACTGGGATGACTCCCAGTTCAACAAGCCTATGCCTAGCGCACCTCCTAACCCCGAGTAACCCTATTGCTTGACAAGCTCTTTCTCTAGAAACCATACTTCCGAAACGAGCTGCCTCGACAAGAAATCTCAACCCTCCTAAACTAGAAAGACCTCCCTCATCAATGTCAAATGCACTAAAAATCTCCAACAAGTACCTCCTAGTAGCAACATTATACGAATTCAACATAGCCACAACAATCTCAGCTCCAACCCACCATTTGTAGCCACAATCACCCAATTTTCACTCCCAAAGGTGACTGCACACCGCAGACATCTTACCAAAATTCTTTGAAAATCATGATCAGATTCAGGCAATAACCTCAACAAAGAATGTATAGCACCAGATTGGCTGAACTCAATTGCCAACCTACCATCACCACGACAAGAAATTCGTCTTAAGCAACAAGCGGCTGCTTGTTGAACAGACCAACTCAAACCATTAGAACTGTCATTATCATCAACAACATTGGCAAGGATTGGAATAGTCCTGTTTAATATCTCTTCTGGGACACAATTACATAAATAGACTCCATACCCCACTTGCAAAGCCTCATCAATTCACTAACAACATTAAATTTTCAATCTTTCTCCATACCCCACTAAGGAATTTCCAATATCAACAGCAAACAGCAACAGATATGTGAAGTCATTTTGTCTTCGTTCCCACTTGCAAACTTAACAATGAAAAAGCTTGTACAAGTCTGTGTAATACCTGTGAAGGATTTCAAAGGGCTTCTCTTTTTGTCACAAAAACAAGCAAACTTAACAAGGGCATGTGGAGTCATTTTGTCTTCGTTCCCACTTGCTCTGCCCAAAATCATCCAAATCCCTTTCACTGTTGCACCACCAACAGCAAAAACACAAACTTTTGTTGATGATGAACTCCAATCCACTCTCTTTCTGTGCCTTCTCTACCCTCAACAATCCCGAAAATCCCTTCCATCTCCCCACCACTCTTCACTATCTCTGTGACACATCCAATTTCGCTGTTTTTTCATTCACTTTTCGCCGATTCTTTGTTTTCAAATTCTAGGGTTCTTAAATTTCCAAACTTTTCAACTGGGCTTTATATTTTTTTTCCATTCAATTCTACTTTTTTGTTATTTTTTCTGATTGATTTTGCGCTTCTTCGATCTTCCATTTTCAATCCACCCAACGAAACCTCGTATAAAAATTCACTGTTATACTGACTGGACACGTCAGCGTAGTGGCTGACTTGACCGTCCACGTGATCGGGCACGTCAGCTAATAGTTGATGACGTACACGTTACACGTCAGCCTAAGAGTGACGTGCTGGGCATGCGACAATGACTAAGCAGTGGTGCTGATGTGTCATGTTACGTCATCATAAGTGTGACTCACCGGGCCTGTAACGCTGACGTAACATGACACGTCGGCCATAGTGTGTGACGTGCTCACGCACAAATTATAACGTGTCACGTCATCAATTCAAACAGAGCCACTGAAGAACTGGGTTGTGATGAAAATCAAATTTTGTCTCCAGATTTGGAGAATGTTAAGGTTTTGATTATTTGGGGAATCGTTTTGGGTGCAATGGTGTGTGGGGTTTTGATGTTTGGTTGCAAGCAGAGAGTTTTTTGCTGTAGAGAGTGCAGTGAATGCAGGCAATGGCTGAAGACCGCTTGGCCCAAGCATCTGGGTTTGTCTGCATGCCTTCGTTTCAATGGCTGAGCATTTGAATGTTGAGGCTGTAACTGTGACCGCGTCACCACGTGTTTCAATCATGAAGGAAGTTAAAACTAGGCTGGCATGTCTTGTTCACACAGCTTCCAAATTGGTTCAAACATGTGATTGTTCCTCTGACTTTGTATTGTTAATAGTTGACTTCACTCCAAACACATATGAACTGGATTAAATGCTTTGAACCCATGAAAAGTGGATCCAATATGCACTCTAAAAACTAGTTTTGATCATTTGTAAACACTACTATATATATATATATATATATATATATATATGTGTGTGATCCTAGATATTCAACTCTTATACATACAGAAACTTTTTGTTGGGGGCTGGAAAAATATGAAGGTAAGCTATAATGAACCTTTACACAACTCTCCGTCTCCATCTTCTTCGTTCATTTTTACTCTGTGTTTCAAATATGAGTTCCAACAAGACCAGATCTACTTCCTTATTCTCATCTCCGGATCGGCTTTTGGCCTCGGACATCGGCGTCATCAGCAAGAAAACGTCGTCGTTTTTAATATATATATATATATATATATATATTAAATCTGACTCCGCCTAACTGATTTTAGCCATTTCACTTTAGTTTGCTACCGACTAGTTCTATTGAACTGATTAATCGACCTAGGTGGCCGATTTCTAGAACATTACTATTAGGAGAAGCCCAAAATTTGGGTTTTCTCAAAAAGTTTTTTGCTTTTTGTTTTTTGTTTTTGTTTTTAATTTTTTTTTTTTTTTTTTAGCTTTTTAAAATCATATGAATTGTCTCAACTACTCTTTATAAATTTTAGATAGAGTAATTCTCATTAATTATATTTGAGTCATTATTTACCACAACAGTGCCATCAATAATTACACATTTCAATGCACATCTGACATCTCTCTATTCATCTTCTTCTTTATCAAATAATTAGAGATTTCAACTAGTGGTGGCACCGGTTCGGTTTTGGTTTGGTTTCGGACTGAAACTGTCGGTTTCGGTTTTGATTTTGGTTTCGGTTTTTGTAAACACTAAACCGAAACCGAAACCTAAACCGAAAATTCGGTTTCGTGGGCGGTTTATAACCGTCGGTTTTTTCGGTTTCGATTTCGATTTAGTCCGGTTTCGGTTTCGATTTGGATTTGGTTTGATTTTAGTTTCGGTTTTTTTTTTTTAAGACTTTACCACGTGGCAACGTCTGATTGGTTGAATTATTTTTTTTTTTCTGCAATCAGTCGCTGTCACCTATTTGTTTTTTTAAAAAACGCTGCCACGTGGCAGCGTTTGATTGGTTTAATTATTATTATTTAATATTTTTTTCTGTCACATGTCGCTGTCATTTGTCATCTGTCAGTTTTTTTTAAAATAACACTGCCACGTGGCAGCGTCTGATTGGTTAACTTATTTAATTAATTTATTTTTTCTATAAAGTCACTGTCATATGTCGGTTTTTTGATATATAAAAAAAATAATTAAAAAAAAAAACCAATAAGACGCTGCCACATGGCAGCATCTTTAAAAATCCGTGTGTCACTAGTTCAAATCAGGTTCCTGACACATGGTTAATGTATCGAATTACAGAAAAAATTAATTAATTAAATAAGTTAACCAATCAGACGCTGCCACGTGGCAGTGTTATTTAAAAAAAACTGACAGATGACAAATGACAGTGACATGTGATAGAAAAAAAATTAAATAATAATAATTGAACCAATCAGACGCTGCCACGTGGCAGCGTCTTTTAAAAAAAAATAGGTGACAGCGACTGATGATAGAAAAAAAATAATAAATAATTCAACCAATCAGACGTTGCCACATGGCAAAGTCTTAAAAAAAAAACCGAAACTAAAATCGGATCAAATCGAAACCGAAACTGAAACCGAACTAAACCGAAATCGAAACCGAAAAACCGACGGTTATAAACCGTCCACCAAACCGAATTTTCGGTTTTGGTTTCAATTTCGATTTTAGTGTTTACAAAAATCGAAACCGACGGTTTCAGTCCGAAACCGAACCAAAACCGAACCGGTGCCACCACTAGTTGAAATCTCTAATTATTTGATAAAGAAGAAGATAAATAGAGAGATGTCAGATGTGCATTGAAATGTGTAATTATTGATGGCACTGTTGTGGTAAATAATGACTCAAATATAATTAATGATGGCGTGTTGTTTTGACGAAATGATGACTATGCTTTGTCTTGGTTAAGTCAAAGTCAGATGGTGGGTCAGCAATAATGTTGTATCGGTTAAATCAAGTTTATTATTATTAATCGGTCTAGGTGTCCGAGTTTCCGTCCGAATAACATCTAGCGCTTACTAGAACACTATCTAATAAATATAAAATAACTTTTATAAAAGGTAATTGAAAGAATTCATATATTAAAAAAACTGTTTTAAATTTTACCAAACAACAAAAAAAAAAAAACGTATTTACATGTTGCAAAAGAAAAAATACACTTATTTACATCTTAATCTATATTACGTCTTGTAAGCTGTAACCCAAGTGCTCCATGTGATTAGTCACTTAGATCAGGCGATATTGGTGTTAATGGTTGACTCACAATAGTATAACAATTGACTTAACCCCAACACTGATCAACTATAAATGTTCAAAGTAGATGAAAAAAAAAATCTGTTTAATGGGTTTGATTGGACAGTATATATATATATATATATATGAAATTTTTCGGAAACTCTGTCCTCACTTTAATAATACGGTGAACATTATTATTATTATTTTTTAACGTTATGTCCTGCACTCCTGCCACACTCCCACTAAGTAAGTAATAAGTTTTCTGATTAATCGGTCTAGGCGTTCGGGTCTCCGTCTGAAAAACATCTAGCGCTTACTAGAACACTGTCTAATAAATATAAAATAACTTTTATAAAAGATAATTGAAACAATTCATATATTAAAAAAACTGTTTTAAATTTTACCAAAAAAAAAAAAAAAAAAAAAACTTATTTACATGTTGCATAAGAAAAAATACACTTATTTACATCTTAATCTATATTACGTCTTGTAAGCTGTAACCCAAGTGCTCCATGTGATTAGTCACTTCACTTAGATCGGGCGATATTGGTGTTAATAGTTGACTCACAATAGTATAACAATTGACTTAACCCCAACACTGATCAACTATAAATGTTCAAAGTAGATGAAAAAAAAAATCTGTTTAATGGGTTTCATTGGACAGTATATATATATATATATATATATATATGAAATTTTTCTCCTCAATACGCACGTATAAATATATTTTAATTTAATGTCTTACATGTAGGCTATTAGATTCAATTGCTTTGACTTGGTCTGTATGCATTTGTCAATGTTTATCCATAATCTATAATCTATGGCCCTATATATATATATATATATATATATATATATATGCACACACACTTACCCATTTAAAAATTTGATTGTGGGATTCTATAGCTAATTTCATTACTTGCAGCTATGAAGGTGAGTTATATCTATAACCTTAAAACAACAAAAATGTCTCTCCTTAGTATTAATTAACTTTTTTCATGCAAAATTAGTAGAGCTTTCTTACAAACACATTTAACAAAAAATTTCTTCTGTTAAGAGATTTGAAAATACTACTTATAACATTTTATGTAATCGAATTATGATATGAATTTTTGTTTGATTGGTCAATATTTTTGTGCAGAAAAAGATAGTTTTTAATGTGAAAGGGGAATGCAAAAAATGCTGGACCAAGGCCATGAAGATAGTAGCTGTGGCAGAAGGTTAGTTTCAGATAATAAAATTGTTCTAGATTTGATCATTTGATTATATTTTAATTAAAAAATGAATGAAATGCAAACCCATCTGCCCATTTTTGATGTTTCTCAAAGGTTGTGTAATGGTGTAGGTGAAATATTCTCAGTTGCATGGGAAGGTGAATGCAAGGAAAAAATGGTGGTGATTGGAGATGGAGTTGATGTAGACACTCTGACCAGAAAGTTGAAAAAGAAACTTTGCTATGCAAAATTGTTACTTGTACAAGAAGTGAAGGTCGTAAAACCGGTAGACAAAAAGGAAGTAATAAAGGTAGCAATAAAGGAAACAATAAAGGAAGAAAAGAAGGTAATAACGGAAGTAATAACGGAAGCAATAACGAAAGCAATTCCAGAACGAACTTCATATTGTTCATGTAAGCAACAATTATGTTCATGTCAACCACCATATTGTTCATGTAAGCAACAAATATGTTCATGTCAACCACCATATCCATTTGGGTATCCATTGTTTGTACCAGTTGTTTATGAAGATCCATGCACAAGCGCTTGCAACATTATGTGAAGTTGATCAATCAAACTTCAATTAAGTTCTTTTTCCTACATTTTCATGTCGGTCAATTCTCTCCCCTATATGTTGTGGTTGTGGCGGCTATTCGTACACAGTCCATTCGAATAGCTAGAAACATGTTTGTTCTTATGTTGTAATGTAATTGTTCAGCTGAAATAAATAAAGCAACAGTTCTGTTTGATACTCCAATTATATTCTGCTGTGTGGTTGATGATGGATACTAAAACCAAGTTCAGCAACACTTATGTTTGATACTCTTGTTGATGGATAATACAAGTCTAAATTTAAGACAAAACGAATTTCAAAACCCGAAGAAAGTTCGGTAAAGATTTCATTAACCAATGGGCTGTTTGTTTTTCCCACTTATATCTTAATTTGATTACGGATTTAAATTAAGTGGCTTGTGTTGTTAGTCATTGTTACTTAAATCTTAAATTAAGTTTAAAAATTTTGACTTTTCACTTATTTAATAAGTCATAATTAACACATTGGAAATTTCTTCCAAAACTAACCTCCTACAATTAATCTATCAATAAAAACACCCCTAAACCAAAAAAAAAAAAAAAAAAAAAAAAATCCTCAATTTCCTAATCAACCCTAAAATTCACCCTAGCTAACCCTAACTAACCTAATACTAGATTGTCCTAGGAGGAGGAGGAGCCGCCACCGCCACCTCTATGGGCTTATGGGATTCCTCTGTGCTTTCGGTTCACAATTGAATTGGTTAATTTTAAGGTTGTAGGCTGCCATGCCTTGATGGTTATAAAACCTGAGAACCCTATGAAGTTTATGTAATATTCAATAAAGTTCACGGGGGGAATTCATTGACAGTTTTATTTTGAAAGAAAGAATTTTTTTATTTTGATAGATGAAAATATTATACATTGATCAATCCTAGCAACTAGCAAGTGCCATTTTAAAATATTATCAAATTAAAAATATTATTATATTTAGTTCAATCACATGTTTCACCAAACAAAACATAATATTAATTCAAACTAGTCACATGTTTCTCCAAACACAGCATAATATTAATTTAATCTAGTCCAGTTCAATCCAATCTCATATAATCTCAGTCTCATCTCAATGTAATCAAATCCCATGAAATAGCCCAATCCATTCTCGTGCACCAAATGGGGTCTAAAGTTGTATTATGTACCCTTTGATTTACAAAATGATGAATGAGGCAAAAAAGAGATTCCCCATTTACTCCAATATCCATTTATTGTCAAACTCAAAAGTATCTGAATATCCATATGAAAGCAAGCACCCATGTGCTGATCGGAAAATATGATCATCTCTCTCGGTTTCAGAAAATTGGGTCAATAATTACATGCTTGAAGACATCAGACACGTGTCATTGCTGTAGCATTGCAATACATAGAAGGAAATTATTATTAAAGCGTTTGATTTTTTGAACCAAGAGCAAATTTGATGTAATAATTCATTGAGGTCGTTCTCATGATTGATGAGTCCATTACACAACCAACACCTACAATCATCTGCAGTGTCAACACACGTTTTTCAGACAACCGACAATGACAATGACAATAAAAGTTAATCCCATATTCCCATTGAACGCTTGAAACAATCCAATAAGTTCGCCGGGTAAAAAAACATTAGACAATATATTCAAACCGACATTTTTGATGTTATTTGACGTACAATAATTTCAATATATCTATTATGGATTTAGACCTTTTGGGTTCGATAAACTTTTTGGATCTTATTAACCAAAGAGATATGACTTCACCGTATGAATTTTTGTATGAAGATCATTACACAAGAACTTTGCAACTTTATGTGAAGTTGATCATACTTCCAACTTCTTTTGATCACTTTCCCTGTAATAAAACAACACGATTATGATGTTCCAGGTTGGTAAACACAATCCATATCAGAAATTGACCCCTCAACTGTTACCTATACGTCATAGCAATCGACTTCTGTTTGATACTCTTTTATTATGCTGTGTTGATGGATGCTACAACCAAGTTCAGCAAAACAAGAGGTAAACTTTATGACAAAATGAATATTAGATCCCGAAGAACATTCACAAATTTCATTAACTAAATGAAAATAAAATTGTAATCTGCTCCCATTGATTTACAAAATGATACGCATGAGGCAAACAAGAGAATCCCCAGCAACTTCAATATCGATATACGGAGGATTACTTGGTTTGTACAACCAAACAACATCATCAAACTATAAAAGCGCAAAAACAAATTTTATAGATTATGTGCACATTAGTAGATCTTTCTAACAAATACATTTAGCCAAAATTTTCTTCTGTTAAAAGATATGAAAATACAGTTTATAACATTTTATGTAATCAAATTATATATTAATTGTTGTTTGATTCAATATTTTGGTGCAGCAAAAGATAGTTATCAAGGTGCAAGTGAGATAGCAGCTGTGGCAGATGGTTAGTTTCAGATTATAAATTTGTTCTCTTTAACCAAAAAATGTATCAAATGCAGAATTGTCTGCCCATTTTTGATGTTTCTCAAAGATTGTGTAATGATGGTGTAGGTGTAATTTCACTTGCATGGGAAGGAGAAGACAAGAACAAAGTAGTAGTGATTGGAGATGGAGTTGATGCAGCCACTCTGACTAGAAATTTGAGCAAGAAACTTGGCTTTGCAGACTTGTTACTTGTAAAGAAGTTAAGGAAAAGATGGAAAAAGAGAAAGATCCAGAACCAACTCCACAAGGACCACAATGTCAACCAGCATCTTCGTTAGAGTGTGATCAATTGTATAAAGCAGTTGTTGTTTATGAAGATGATTGCTCAAGCCCTTGCAACATTATGTGAAGTTGATAAAATTTCAAGAGTTGTTTTTCCTACATTTTCATGTCAATTCTCTCCTATGTTGTGGTTGTGGCTCCTTGGTGTTGTGGCGACTATTCGTGTCTACATTCGAATAGCTAGAAACATGTTTGTTCTTATGTTGTAATGTGATGTTCAGCTGAAATAAATAAAGCAGCATTTCTGTTTGATACTCTTATTCTGCTGTGTGTGGATGGATAGTTGGAATGTTGGATACTACAACCAAATTCAGCAAAACAAAACTGAGGAAAACTTTACGACAAAACGAATTTCAGAACCCGAAGAAAGTTCCGTACAGATTTCATTAACTACAGATGCATAAGGCAAACAAGAGAATCCCTCATTTACTCCAATATCCAAATACTGTCAAAATTATCAGACTATCCATCTGAAAGCACCCGTTTTGTCTGCTGGGGATGTGGAACTTGTAGACAGCTAATTTGAAAATATGATCATCTCTCTCTCTCAGTTGCAGGAAATTTCCTTAGTCAACTATTACATTTTTGGAGGCATGAGACGTGTGATTGCTGTAGCCTTGGAATAGCTTTTGATTTTTTGAACCAAAAGCAGATGTAGACAAGTCAATTATTTCATTGAGGTCGTTCATCATGATTCATGAATCCATAGACTTGTACAATCCTCTGCAGTGCCGCAACACGTTTTTCAGTCAACTCGAACAATGCAATGCAAGTAAATATGTTCATCGATCATCCTTGTTAAATAATCTCATTGACCTCTGGACTTACTGTATGATTTTTTTGTGATGCATATATAACTAGAATTCTAACAAAACAACACATTGGTCACTTTTTCTTTTTTTTTTGGAAAATCAAAATGTCGACACAAACAGAATACCAGTATTGGATATAACGCGGATGATTTTTGACGATTGGGTACTAGAGAAATGAATGAAATATAAACCCATTTTTTATGTTCTCAAAGATTGTGTAATGGTGCGTGTAATCTCAGTTGCGTAGGAAGGGGAAGACAAGGACAAAGTCGTGGTGACTTGAGATAGAGATGGAGGTGATGTAGCCAGGGCCGGTCTTGACTTTCTTATAACCCGGGGCGAAAATCTAAAATGGGGCCCTTTGCTCCTATTTATTATTTATAGTTTTTTTTTAAAAATATTTATATCACGTTGCTGAAATTTAATAGTATTTATTGAATTTTGGAATAATTTTTTCCATGGATGATGTAAAGAATGATTTTTTTTTTTGAAAATTTTCTATTATAAAAACTATTTTTTTCCGACTTTTTTGAAGATATAAACTTAAAGAATAACGAAATATTGGAAAAAAATAGTTCTTGAATCTGAAAAATTCTCACATTTTTACTAGATGTATATTTTAATTTTCTTATGACATGAAAAGAATAGGCCCTATACTAGTGAGTGGTGCCGGTAGTGAGACTTGGAGATCGAGATTCGAGAGAGAGAGAGTATAACGAGCCAAAGATGATGTAGTATGTAGAAATTAGAGAAATAGAAAATGGAGAGAAAATAAAGATTTAAAAATGAGATTATGAGAATATGCAGTGTTGAGTCGGAAAAAGAGAGAGGAAAATTAAAAATATGAAAGTTTGAAACCTTGAATTGTTTGTTTGGTGCATATTTGGGCTTTGACCCAAATTTTATTTGCATGTTTTCTATGTTTTTTTTGTCTTTTTTTTTTTAAACAAACAATTGGGCCGATCTGAAAAAAAAAAAAAAAAAAAGTAATGTGCCCATCAATCCATCATTAAAACTAATAATAAGTAACTGTAATTGGGCCTTTTTTTTTTTTTACATGAGATTGGACCTTTGTCTGAAATAAAAATAAATGGGAAACAAATAAAAATAAATTGGCTCTGATTAAAGACTAATTTAATGTAAATCAAGGCTATTTTTTAGAAAACCTGGGCTATTTTTTGTGTGGATGATAAATTCATTGAAATATACTTATATATATGGGCAACACTTATCAAGTGAGGTATACATGAGGATATTATCGTATAGTTTCACTAGCGAAAATTAGTTTTAAAAAATTTCTCGATAGCGAGAATTAATGAAATCGCACGATAATATATTCAGCAAATTCAGGTAAACCCGATCCGATAATTTCTATATACATGGGTATAAAAATCTTTGGATTTATCTAAGGAGATCCACATAGAAAGTAGTATGGCCTAAGCAATGACGTTACGTCGAGTAATTATCAGTAGAAATTGCCGAAATATCCATTCAAAGAATACTGCAGTGTGTCGCAACCTTGGACTTTATAGCAAGTGAACAAATGAGAAAGGCCAATCCCCATTCCCCAGTTGGAATTATCAATTACGTAATGGCGATATGGACAATATTTAATCATTAAAGTTGAGACAAAATGTCAATGTCGGCACTCTTGAATCTTGATTAATTACTTTTCACTCACGGGGTCACGGCACGTGGTTTTACATATATAACCAACTTTTGCCATTTCCAATAAGCATATATGGTACGGCTACTATTTTGCACTCTAAAATATGACCAATTGAGTTTAAGTAATAAGAACCGAATAATCGAATATACAAATGGATTCCATTTCAAACTCTAATATATAGACAATTCTTCCATTCTCATATTTTTTGTCTAGTCCCATTTGGATCAAAATATCTCGTTTGCGAACAATTGATCTCAGTCTCACTAAGTACTGATTTTTTTGATAAGATGAATGTATAACTATACAAGTAACATAACAATTTATAAACATGATCAATATACAGTTATTTAATTTATAGGAAATTAGGGTTCAAAATGACCATTTTAGATGAATAATGTGACGAAAATAGTCATTCAATCGCACTCTATTCAACTTTTGGCATAATAAGAGTATTTTTGATAAAAGATCAAATGCCAATTTGGTAAAAACATAAAGAAGTAAAGTTTGAAAACAAAAACTAATATGTCTAAGTAAAAAGAGGAGTTTTTAGGTTTGTAATCGATTATAAGGTTTAGGGATCTTCTTCCTTCAAATTCTCGCAAACTTTAGAAATTTCGGACTTGCACACTCCATTCCCTTTCTTAAACGCAAAATATTCTCCTCATTCCCCATGGATTTAAGCAAAAATAGTCTAGGGTTTCTACAATTTTCCCTCTTTCCTCTTTGTTCTTCCTCAAGCTTGTTCTCCTTTTCATTTAGGGCTAACAAAAATATCAGGGGCAATCTATTTTTAAATTATATTTTGCAAACAAATTTCCAGCTCAGTAAAAACCTGGCCACATCAATAGATTCCGTCAAAAAAATGAATTAAGTGTAACATAATTACTATTTATGTCACGTTGTTCACCTTAAATGGTCATTTTGAACTGAATTTATTATCTAATAGTCATTTTGATAGGATCTAACCAAATAGGTGGCCACTTGGGTAATATCCAATTTTTCTCTCATAGACACATATGTTGTAGGCATACTTATAGCATAACAATACACATCACTACACTTTTGCCATGTAAACAATATAATTTTTCTCTCATAGGCACATATTATATGCATATTTATAGCATACTAATACACATTACCACACTTTTGTTATGTAAAAAACATAACTCCAATCATAATAATATACATAGCAAAAATGTAGTGATATGTATTAGTATGCTATGTATATAATTTACCATGTATATTATTATGATTGGAGTTTACATGGTAAAAGTGTGGTGATGTTTATTAGTATACTATAAATATGCCTATAATGCCTATAATGTGTGCACATGAAAAACTGGTAAACGACATAACTTTAATCATAATAATACACATAGAAAAAATATAGTGATGTGTATTAGTATGACATAAGTATGGCCGTGAGATAAAAATTGGGGTAATATCACATTTCATTTAAAAATAATAATAATAATGTTAATTTGTTCAAATTTGGTGCCTAAATGATATGACAATTAAAATTACATGATTGAAATGGTTGGATTTTAAGGATGTCACATCATTTGGATCCTAAATTTAGGCAAAATAACATTATTCTCATTTAAATAAGCAAGTTCAATCTGTAACTGCACATCACCTCTTAGTAGAGTTGGTAGTGCACCTCCCTTCCACATATGTGGTAAGGGGTTCAAATCCCATCATACGTATTTTACAAACATGTGTAGGGAGTTTTTTTTCCGGGTTGTGGGAAGTAGTTATCTTCCATTATAGGAGTAGATATCGGAGTAGATATCTTCCATTATAGGAGTAGATATCGGAGTAGTTATAGGAGTAGATATCGGAGTAGTTATCTTCCACATATGTGGTAAGGGGTTCAAATTACACGAAGTATCCTCCATGGAAAGCTCAAAACAAAGTGAACTAACAGGAAAACATGTGGTACGATAAATATTAAAATTTAAAATCACCTCTCTGTATAGTCTTGAACCGATGCCCCCTGAGTGCTGGTGCGCAACACCATAGATGACATAACCACCAGTTGGGAAGGTAAAACTTGTCATTTTCATGTTAGAAGTGCACTTTGTCCTCGATGCATCATTGAATATATTTTGTTTTTCTAGTAAAGTGAAACAAAGACATTCAAGATCAGGATAGAAACCCTATTTCCAGCTAACCTATACAATTATCAAGATGTCATCATTCACAGTATAATATAACAAAATACGAAGATTTTGAAGATGAAGTAAAGTAAGGTCAAGTTCAATTCAAGAAATGTACAAAAATCACACAACATAATTTGTTCTTTTACTTTCCAGTTTTAATGAGATTAGAGTAAAATGAATTTCACTTACCAGGCAATGATGCTCTGTTCTTAGTCCTGTCGAATCATTAAACCTTTTCCAACTATCAGTGACGTCGAATATAAAGATTTTAACAGGCACAACAGAAGTATCCCAATCAACCCACTGCACGGTGTATTTCAGGTAGAGGTTTCTCCTGACACCTTCAAAACCATGTCTCAGCTTGCACTGAGCATGATCATAACAACATGATAAACCTCCTTTGTAATCTGGCCTCAGAGGTCGACCATGCTCGTCCTTTGTAACGTTATAGAGATTGCACCTGCATTCAGTGCATCCCTACTTATCTTCCACGCCTCTCGTATCAATTGCGTGGACATTAAGCATCCATCTTTCCTCATAACCATGAGGAATTTCAGTGGGATTTCCAATTTCTAATGCATAAGGATCCGGAATGTGTGTTTCTGTTGTTCGTGTTTCAGATCCAAGGCCAAAGTACTGCCTAAGAACATTAGACTGGCAAAAGCCACCATTTTGCACAAAAATAAAATCTGATTCCCGAAGCGTCCTGTTGCCATTGTTCTCAAGAACGTCTGCATCTTTGCGTATATAGTATCTTGCAACAATCCAATGGTGGAGATAAGTTTCATGAAGGGGAACCGAATTTCCTGCCTCGTCAACTACTTCTGCATCGAAAGCCTTGAGAGCAATATGACCACTTGGAAAGTCAATTCCATAGTAAAATTTATTCTCAACTGATCCTGGTCCTAGCACGAATTTTGGTGACAGGAAAACTTCAGTGTTGATCTTTTCGTTTTTCAAATACGCTTGTGAGTGTGGCATGCTTGATGCCAGCACAAAAATTGCTATTACAATCCACCATATTGAACAATTTTTCATATTTACCTGTCAGCTGCAATATCCCTAGTTAAGCCATAATAAAATCTTGTTTAGACTCGAGACCATACTCTAAAGTAAAGTTGCAAATACAAAATTGTGAACGATTGAGTGAAATCGAACTGAGATACAATATATAGAGGTTACTCATAAAGTTCGCTTGCAATTTTTTTATGACAGATAAAAACTAGTGAAGATTTACATTTACCTGACAATTGCAGCTCTATATTATTTTAAAGGTGTTTTTAGTTCTTACCACATCAATTGGATAACATCAAATTAATTTCATGGTATCTGAAGCCAAACTTCAAAACCAGCGCGGCAAGTTTCAGCAAATTTAGCATCTATCATTAATGATTTTGATTCCCAACTAAACCTGAGAATGGTCATCTCTAATGAAAACTCCATCTCTTTAATTTCCTAGAGTTTAGCAGTCTATTTTGAAAATGTTTAGGAAATTTTTCAACACTTCTATTACGCTAAGAAACTAACTGTATCAATACATGTTATCAAAACCATTAGGACACACAATCTCTACGATTGCAACACAAAGAATGCCACACTAAAATTCTAAAGAGAACCAAACTCCTACGTTGTTTCATTGATTAACACACCATAAAAAAATAGCCTTGATTTACATTAAATTAGTCCAGCCCTGGATGCAGCCACTCTGACCAGAAATTTGAGCAGGAAACTTCGCTTTGCAGAATCATTTGTATAAAGTAGTGTACGAAGATCTTTACACAAGCACTTGCAAGTGAAATTGATCCAACTTCCAAGTTCTTTTTCTTAACATTTTCATGTCAATCCTCCCCTACGTTGTGGTTGTGGCTTATCTTTTTTTCCATGTATCTATTTGTGTAGATGATAGCACCAGTCTTCTGCCATGAATGGTGTGTTTCGGAGTATTTCGAAATCATACAAAGTCCATTCGAATAGCTAGAAACACTTCTGTTCTTATGTTGTAGTGTTCAGTTGAGATAAACAAAGCACTTATGTTTGATACTCATATTATGCTCTGTTGATACAGTCTACAACCAAGTTCAGCGAAACAAACCCAGGAAAACTTTACGACAAAATGAATTTTAGAACCAGAAGAAAGTTTACAGATTTCATGAACTAAATTTGTATTATGTTCCCTTTGATTTACAAATGATGCCTGTGGCAAACAAGAGAAACCCCAGCAACTCCATTAATGATATGCAGAGGAATTACTTGGTTTGTACAACCAAGCAACATCATCAAACTATACAAGCAGGTAGGCACAAAAACAAATTTTATAGATTCTGTGCACATTTTATGAACAGAACTATTGAAGAGGTACAGAGAAAGCAATTAGACAAGATCAGGGTCCCAACTCCCAAGTAAGCTGCTCGATACTCATCCGTCTAAAGGATCTAACCATCTGCTCTTTAGAACCATGTAGTCTGATCATTTCCATCCTCTGAAATGACAGATCATCAATTGCGACAGATATTCTTTCCCACAGAGATGGACCTTCAGAAAAATTTATGTCAGCCTCCTTAGTAATATCTCTTAGCTCTTCAGCCACTTCTGATTCGTCATGCAATACGTCAATCATAAGTGGCACTGCCCCCACATCAGCAAGTGCTACGCGATCTGCCTCGTCATAACTCAACTTAGCAATAGCCCCAGATACCCTTTCCCTAACTTCAACATTTCCATCACTCAAAAGATTAACCAGAATCGGGATTGCACCGGAGCTTATAACAACAGGTATTGAATGCTTGTAGTCTGAAAGATCACAGAAAACATCAGCAGTGACATCTTCTGATTCGTTGTCACCTTCTCTGAGAATTCTAACCCAAGTGTTCAGCTATTGAAACTGCATTCTCTTCTGCAACAGCTAGTACACAAAACACATCCTCAGCAATTTCTTTCCCCATAAAATCAGGTTCTTGCAGTAGCTAACCCAATGTAATCAACATGAGACAATATCACACCAAGAGAATTACCGGCTACCAATTTTGTTGTAGAGTCACCAACACGAAACAACTCCACAAGAACTGGGATGACTCCCAGTTCAACAAGCCTATGCCTAGCGCACCTCCTAACCCCGAGTAACCCTATTGCTTGACAAGCTCTTTCTCTAGAAACCATACTTCCGAAACGAGCTGCCTCGACAAGAAATCTCAACCCTCCTAAACTAGAAAGACCTCCCTCATCAATGTCAAATGCACTAAAAATCTCCAACAAGTACCTCCTAGTAGCAACATTATACGAATTCAACATAGCCACAACAATCTCAGCTCCAACCCACCATTTGTAGCCACAATCACCCAATTTTCACTCCCAAAGGTGACTGCACACCGCAGACATCTTACCAAAATTCTTTGAAAATCATGATCAGATTCAGGCAATAACCTCAACAAAGAATGTATAGCACCAGATTGGCTGATCTCAATTGCCAACCTACCATCACCACGACAAGAAATTCGTCTTAAGCAACAAGCGGCTGCTTGTTGAACAGACCAACTCAAACCATTAGAACTGTCATTATCATCAACAACATTGGCAAGGATTGGAATAGTCCTGTTTAATATCTCTTCTGGGACACAATTACATAAATAGACTCCATACCCCACTTGCAAAGCCTCATCAATTCACTAACAACATTAAATTTTCAATCTTTCTCCATACCCCACTAAGGAATTTCCAATATCAACAGCAAACAGCAACAGATATGTGAAGTCATTTTGTCTTCGTTCCCACTTGCAAACTTAACAATGAAAAAGCTTGTACAAGTCTGTGTAATACCTGTGAAGGATTTCAAAGGGCTTCTCTTTTTGTCACAAAAACAAGCAAACTTAAAAAGGGCATGTGGAGTCATTTTGTCTTCGTTCCCACTTGCTCTGCCCAAAATCATCCAAATCCCTTTCACTGTTGCACCACCAACAGCAAAAACACAAACTTTTGTTGATGATGAACTCCAATCCACTCTCTTTCTGTGCCTTCTCTACCCTCAACAATCCCGAAAATCCCTTCCATCTCCCCACCACTCTTCACTATCTCTGTGACACATCCAATTTCGCTGTTTTTTCATTCACTTTTCGCCGATTCTTTGTTTTCAAATTCTAGGGTTCTTAAATTTCCAAACTTTTCAACTGGGCTTTATATTTTTTTTCCATTCAATTCTACTTTTTTGTTATTTTTTCTGATTGATTTTGCGCTTCTTCGATCTTCCATTTTCAATCCACCCAACGAAACCTCGTATAAAAATTCACTGTTATACTGACTGGACACGTCAGCGTAGTGGCTGACTTGACCGTCCACTTGATCGGGCACGTCAGCTAATAGTTGATGACGTACACGTTACACGTCAGCCCAAGAGTGACGTGCTGGGCATGCGACGATGACTAAGCAGTGGTGCTGATGTGTCATGTTACGTCATCATAAGTGTGACTCACCGGGCCTGTAACGCTGACGTAACATGACACGTCGGCCATAGTGTGTGCACGAATTATAACGTGTCACGTCATCTATTCAAACTTTCAATTGAACCCACTTTCTTTCCAGTCATCAAAACCGATGTTCAAACTTTCAATCGAAATTTCATCGAAAACCAATCACTACCCGAGAGTTTTCAGTCCCGGGTTTTCGGAAACAACAACACCTTTGAAGCTGTAACCCGCTGAAAACCGCTAAACAGAGCCACTGAAGAACTGGGTTGTGATGAAAATCAAATTTTGTCTCCAGATTTGGAGAATGTTAAGGTTTTGATTATTTGGGGAATCGTTTTGGGTGCAATGGTGTGTGGGGTTTTGATGTTTGGTTGCAAGCAGAGAGTTTTTTGCTGTAGAGAGTGCAGTGAATGCAGGCTATGGCTGAAGAACGCTTGGCCCAAGCTTCTGGGTTTGTCTGCATGCCTTCGTTTCAATGGCTGAGCATTTGAATGTTGAGGCTGTAACTGTGACCGCGTCACCACGTGTTTCAATCATGAAGGAAGTTAAAACTAGGCTGGCATGTCTTGTTCACACAGCTTCCAAATTGGTTCAAACATGTGATTGTTCCTCTGACTTTGTATTGTTAATAGTATTAAGGATGTTCAATCCAACTCAATCTCTGAGTAGAAGACTCATACAAATCCTACTACCTCTCACCTGTTGCCGTTAGCTTTTAGGATTGTAATTAGTGTTTATTGTAATTACCTTTTCGTTATAGTGTTTAGCTTAGACGCAAACTGTGCAGACTTTTCCTTATAGTGTTTAGCTTAGACGCAAACTGTGCAGCATATATATTTACTCGTGTAAATTCAATTGATTAATTAAGAAGTATCAGTTTCTACATGGTATCAGAGCACAACCGATCCAACATGACCATTGCTGCAGCCTCCTCCTCCACCAACTCAATTACCGTCATCTCCTCCTCCTCCACGTCTCAAGACATGACCCTTTCCACAAACACCATTATCTCTATTAACATAGCTGCACAAGCCCCGCTGAAACTCACAGCAACAAACTATCGCTCCTGGAAACTCCAATTTCATACCCTTCTTATAGGTTTTGACCTCATGGGCTTTGTCGATGGCAAACGACCATGTCCCCCGGCCACCACCACTACCGCCGACGATACCACACCCAACCCGGCTTGTCATGTGTGGATTCGACAAGATCAGTTATTGCTAAACGCAATACTTGGGTCCATATCTCCGTCCATCATCCCTTTTATCGCTTCCGCCAAAACTTCACGTGATGCTTGGACTGCACTCACCAACACCTATGCCAAACCTTCAAGAGGCCACATCATGCATCTCAAAGGTGTGCTCACCAATATCACCAAAGGTACTCAATCCATCACTGAATACATGCAACATGCCAAGAGTATCGCTGATGAGCTAGCCATGCTTGACGCACCTGAGAATCCTGAAGACCTAACAGTAAAAATCCTAAATGGCCTGGGTGATGAGTTCAAAGATATTTCGTCTGCTGTACGTGCCCATGACTCGCCGATTACGTTTGAAGAACTCCATGAAAAACTTATCAATTCGGAGGCTGTTCTTAAGCAAGAAATCACTAGAAATCAACGACTTCCAATCACTGCCAATTATGCTACAAGACCCAACAATCACCAGTCCTCCTATCATCGCCCGAACAACAACTTCGGCAACAACAGGACAAACTGATCGGCTGATCTCACTTCAACCAACTCCAATCGGTCACATGATCCCTCCTCTGGAGGCTCCAGAAATTTCTCTCGGAATCAATCAACCGGGCAGCGGCCTTATAGGGGATTCTGTCAATTATGTGGCGAACAAGGCCACACCGCCAAAAGATGCCTGACTTACAGTTTTACACCAGCTCGACCTCTCCAGCAGCAGTAGCCACATCAGCCGCACCAGCAGCCACCACTTCTGCAACCGCCGAACAGGTGGCAACCGCGTGCTAACTTCGCTGCTCCGGCGACCACCACGCCTGAATGGCTGCTCGACTCAGGTGCATCTCACCACGTCACAGCTGACCTCCAAAATCTCTTCATGCACTCTCCGTATAATGGTTCTGATGATATCATGATTGGTGATGGCTCAGGTTTGAATATCACACACACTGGTTCTCTCCGCTTACCCTCTAAAACCTCATCTTTTTTATTATCTGATGTTCTATGTGTGCCAAGTATGACTCAGAATCTAATTTCGGTCTCAAAATTTTGTGTCTCCAATCAAGTGGCTGTTGAATTTTTACCATTTTCTTTTGTTGTGAAGGATCTTCGTACGAGGGCGCGGCTCATGCAAGGACGGACTAGGAATGGAGTCTACGAATGGCCATCTCATGCTCGGTCAGAAACATTCCCCATCATTGCCCTCTCTAGTGTCAAAGCTACAATTCCTGACTGGCATCATCGCCTAGGCCATCCTTCGTCAAAAATTATCTCTAAGTTAGTGTCCTCCAAAGTTTTATCTGTCATATCGTCTAGTAAACCTGACAATCCATGTAGTGCGTGTCACATTAATAAAACTCATAAATTGCCTTTTTCAACATCTACTGTTCTTAGTTATAAACCACTTGAAGTTATCTATTCGGATGTTTGGACTTCTCTTGTTATCTCTAGAGATGGTTACAAGTATTATGTGTTATTTGTTGATCACTTTACCAAATACATGTGGTTATATCCATTGAAAAATAAATCTGATGTCCATGCCGTATTTATTCGTTTTAAATCACTGGTTGAAAAGTTTTTTAAAAACTCCATTATTTCACTATATAGTGACAATGGTGGTGAATACATCGCCCTAAGGCATACCCTTGCACATCATGGCATATCTCACTTCACTACACCACCTCACACGCCGGAGCACAATGGTGTCTCTGAACGGCGTCACAGACACATAGTTGAGACAGGTTTATCTCTTTTAACTCATGCCTCCTTACCACTTGCATTCTGGTCTCATGCCTTCACAACTGCAGTATATCTAATTAATAGGATGCCCACACCCTTGCTACACATGGTGTCGCCTTTTGAAAAGATTTTCGGTTTGAGTCCGTCATATGCCAAGTTGCGTGTCTTTGGGTGTCTATGTTATCCCTGGATTAAACCATACAATAATCATAAACTAGAGTCTAGGTCAAAATCATGTATATTCATAGGTTACTCGTTGTCGCAAAGTGCATACCACTGTCTGGATCCTGAGACTGAACGTGTGTTTGTGTCGCGTCATGTCAACTTTGTTGAGTCAGTTTTCCCATACCACACACTACATAGAAATCTTCATAGGTCTAACCCCACTACTTGTGATCTCTGGCTCTCCCTTTCCCCTCCTATAGTAACCACTCCCGTGCATGAGATACCTCGTCAGAACTCTCTCCATGATTCCCGAGCATAGGCTGCGTCCTCATCACCTTCACAGCTGTCTACCGTTGCACCCCATACTGCTGTCGATCTCTGTCCTACAGGCTGCCATGACTCACCTATCATACCTGACAATTCCCATGACATCTCTGCTGTGCCAGTCGATCCACCATCAGCCCCTAGCGCTGTACCATCTCCTCTAGTCACTGCAGGTCCCCACGACACCTTTGCCATGACCGACAGTCGACCAGCAGCTCCTATGGTTGCACGAGCTCCTTTCGGTACTCCACATGCAGTCGGTTCAGTGTCCTCTCCAGATCCAGGTCCAACAGCCCCTCCACCTGCTGTCACCGCCACCCATTCCATGGTGACAAGGTCCAAGAATAATATACATAAGCCTCTCTCAAAATTATCTCTCACATGTGCTCTCTCACTAACTCAAATAGAGCCCACATGTGTCTCTCAAGCTCTCAAATTTCCGGAATGGAGACGTGCGATGTCTGACGAATTTGATGCACTTATTCGAAATGACACGTGGGACTTGGTTCAATCTCAGCCGTCACATAACACAGTGGGATGCAAATGGGTGTTTCGTATAAAGAGGTCTCCGGATGGCTCCATCTCAAAGTACAAGGCTCGGTTGGTAGCCAAG
Source organism: Acer saccharum (assembly GCA_030490815.1). Classification (NCBI taxonomy): domain Eukaryota; kingdom Viridiplantae; phylum Streptophyta; class Magnoliopsida; order Sapindales; family Sapindaceae; genus Acer; species Acer saccharum. The sequence goes on from CM059867.1 coordinate 6,211,098, forward strand.
GGATTTCACCAACGGCCTGGTGTTGATTATACTGATACCTTCAACCCTGTGGTCAAGACTACCACAATCAGAGTTCTTCTGAGCATTGTAGTTTCGCGTGGGTGGCCTCTTCGCCAGTTAGATGTCAACAACGCATTCCTTCAGGGTCATTTGGATGAGAATGTTTTTATGACACAACCACCCGGGTTCACAGATCCTTCGCTTTCGCTCCATGTCTGTCGCCTCAAGAAAGCAATCTATGGCCTTAAGCAAGCGCCCAGGGCATGGTACAATGAACTCAAGCAATTTCTCCTCCAAAAAGGGTTTGTTAATTCTCACTCTGACACCTCCCTATTCATCTTCAATGCTAACGGATGTGTGATTTTTTTGTTAGTATATGTTGATGATATCATAGTCACTGGTAATGATGGTGCACTCATTGACACATTTGTTGAGACAATTGCTCGGCGTTTCTCCATTAAAGATCTTGGCACCTTATCATATTTTCTTGGAGTAGAGGTAATCCCGTGCTCGGCAGGCATGTTTCTCTCTCAACAAAAGTACGTGATTGATCTCCTCTCTCGCACCAAGATGTCCGACTCTAAATCGGTGGCCACTCCCCTCCCCACCGACCACTCCCTTCAACTTCTTGATGGCACCTCACTCACAGATACCACTGAATTTCGTCAAGTGATTGGCACACTCCAGTATTTGTCCTTCACTCGCCCTGACATAGCATTTGCGGTCAATAAACTAGCTCAATTTATGCATCGACCTACAACTGGGCATTGGACCCTTGCTAAGCGTCTTCTTCGGTACCTAAAAAGGACAGCCGGCCATGGCCTTCTTCTCCGACGGGACTCGCCAATCACCCTGCATGCGTTCTCTGACGCGGACTGGGCAGGTAACTTGGATGATCGTACTTCAACTAGTTCCTATGTTCTCTTCCTTGGGTCCAATGCCATCTCGTGGTGCTCTCGAAAACAAAGGGTTGTTGCCCGCTCATCCACCGAAGCAGAATACAGAGCAGTGGCCCTTGCCGCATCTGAGGTCCTATGGTTGTCTTCACTCTTGCGTGAGCTACTCATATCATCTTCATCGCCTCCCACAATTTTCTGTGATAACGTTGGCGCAACCTACCTCTGCTCTAATCCAGTCTTCCACTCCCGAATGAAACACATCGAAATAGATTTTCACTTTGTTCGTGACAGAGTTCAACAGGGACAACTTCGGGTTTCACACGTGGCATCCGCAGACCAGCTGGCCGACTCACTTACCAAACCACTGTCTAGGACAAGGTTCGCGTTCTTACGATCCAAGATTGGTGTCTCTGAAATGCCCACCATCTTGCGGGGGCGTATTAAGGATGTTCAATCCAACTCAATCTCTGAGTAGAAGACTCATACAAATCCTACTACCTCTCACCTGTTGCCGTTAGCTTTTAGGATTGTAATTAGTGTTTATTGTAATTACCTTTTCCTTATAGTGTTTAGCTTAGACGCAAACTGTGCAGACTTTTCCTTATAGTGTTTAGCTTAGACGCAAACTGTGCAGCATATATATTTACTCGTGTAAATTCAATTGATTAATTAAGAAGTATCAGTTTCTACAAATAGTTGACTAGCTCAATATTATAGCAATTGACTTTCACTCTAAACACATATGAACTTGATTTGAGCACTAAATGCTTTGAACCCATGAAAAGTGGATCCAATATGCACTCTAAAAACTAGTTTTGATCATGTGACTGCAACTTTACTTGCAGACTTCCTCATTTGTAAACACTACTATATATATATATATATATATATATGTGATCCTAGTTATTCAACTCTTATACACACAGAAACTTTTTGTTGGGGGCTGGAAAAATATGAAGGTAAGCTATAATGAACCTTTACACAACACTCCGTCTCCTTTACAACACTAGCTTATTGACATGTTTTTTTTTTTTGGTTGGTTTAATGATGCAGCAAAAGATAGTTATTATGTTGAAACCAAAATGTGACAAATGCCGGTCCAAGGCGATGAAGATAGCTGCTGTTGCAGATGGTTGGTGTTACTGTTGTATGTTTGTATAAAATTGAATTTCAATCATAAAAATGAAGAGAATGCAAACCCATTTGCCCCATTTTTGATGTTCTCAAAGATTGTGTAATATTGTGTAGGTGTAATTTCAGTGGCATGGGAAGGAGAAGAGAAGAACAAAGTGGTGATGATTGGAGAAGGAACTGATGCAGCCACCGTGACCAGACGTTTGAGAAAGAAGCTTGGCTATGCAGACTTAGTAAGTGTGGAAGAAACGAAGTGAAATAAAGATGCAGAACCCAACTCCATCTCCATGTTCAATCATCTTCATGTTGTGGCTTTTTAATGTAACTTGTAGTTAATTTGTTGATATGATTTTATTGATTTATTTCATGTGAAAGAAGATACAAAATGTGTATGAAAATGCAAGATTCAATTATAATTGATAGATTCTTCCATTATTGCAATCATCCATAAACTGTATTTCTAGACAGAAACTTCCTATAAGTCCCCCAAAAAAAACCAAGGACTTGGTACAAAATTGCAGATCAAAACATAGGGCTTTGATTTTCCTCAAAAACTTTGGACAAGGAATTATACAGTTTTGTACCATTCAAGATCATTAGTATCCACCTTCAAGCCACAGGTCTGCATACATAAACATAGGGCCTGCCCTGGGCTTGGTCTTCAGGGGCGTCCGCCCAAGGCCCATCCTTTAAAAGGGCCTATATTTACTTGTAATGAGTTATTATTGAGTTTTATACATATATATTGAAATTAAAATGGTCCAATAAATACATTTTGCTTAAAATAAAAAAAAGGCTCAAGTGTTTGTTTTTAATAAAGCCCAACAATTACATAAACAAAAACAAAATAAAGAGGCCCTCTAGTATTTCTCTAATGCCCATTTTCTTTTTTCTTTTTCTTTTCTTTTTTTTTAAGAAAATTAGACAGGTGCATATATTTCTCTCCCACTTTTTATAGGTTTCGTCACTTACTCACTTTATCCCTTCTCTTTTATTTTTAACTACCGATTCATATCCCTCTTATACAATAAAAATTAGCATCCTAAAATACATTATTAAAATTACAATCAAACCATAAACATATGGATACATGTTCTTCTTTTTTTAGCGTGAAATAAAAAAAAGGTAAGAAGAGAATCTTGATCCCAATCAATAATATTACGTTATACGACACAAGTGTTTTATGTGATTGGTCACTTACACCACATAGCGTGATACCAATAGATCAAGCAATATTGATGTTAATACTTGACTCGTAATACCATAACAATTGACTTCACCCAACACAAATCCACTATTATGTTCAAGGTAATTAATGAAAAAAAAATATTTGTTTAATAGGTTTGATTGGGCAATTATTATATATTTACTTTGAACCAAATAAAAGTTGATCGTGGGTTTCTAATCTATAGCTAATTTACTTTATTGCAGCATTTTTTATTGTGGTTGGCACCTATGAAGGTGAGTTATTTAACTTAAGACAACAAAGCTGTCTCCTTAATTAGTATTAACTTTTTTCATACAAACACATTTAACAAAAAATTTCTTCTGTTAAAAGATTTGAAAATACTACTTATAACGTTTTATGTAATCGAATTATGATATGAATATTTGTTTGATTGGTCAATATTTTTGTGCAGCAAAAGATAGCTGTTAAGGTGCAAGTGAGATGCAAAAAATGCAGGTCCAAGGCCATGAAGATAGTAGCTGTGGTAGGTGGTTAGTTATCAGATAATAAATATGTTCTAGACTTGATTTGATTTGATTTGATTTCAACCAAAAAATGAATGAAATGCAAACCCGGCCATTTGCCCATTTTTTATGTTCTTAGAGATTGTGTAATGGTGTAGGTTTAATATTCTCAGTTGCATGGGAAGGAGGAGACAAGGACAAAGTGGTGGTGATTGGAGATGGAGTTGATGCGGCCACCTTGACAAGAAATTTGAGAAAAAAACTTGTCTTTGCAGACTTGTTAAGTGTAGAAGAAGTGAAGGGAAAAAAAGGATGTAAAAGAGGAAGGAAAGAAAGATCCAGAACCAACTCCACAATGTACTCAAGTAACTCAACCATCATATCCATTTGAGTATCAATTGTGTGTATCAGTTGTTGTTTATGAAGATCAATGTTGCAACATTATGTGAAGAATTGATCAATCAAACTTCAAGTTCAAGCTCTTTTTCCTACATTTTCATGTCATTTAATTGTGGTTGTGGCTCTTCGGTTTTGTATGAATTCCATTCGAATAAATAGAAGAAACATATGTTCGCTCTTATATTGTAATGTAAATTGTTCAGCTGAAATAAATCAAGCAACACTTCTGTTTGATACTCTAATTATATTCTGCTACAACCAAGTTCAGCAAACGTTACGACAAAACAAATTTCAGAACCCAAGGAAAGTTCAATATAGATTTTATAAGGCAGAATTTCACATACGTCCGACTTTTTTGGCGGTATGTCACCTTTATAAATGTCTTTCCATATTCATCACCTTAATCTCTATTTTTTCCAAAACTCCTCACTTTAATCCATTTTACTAAATATTTTTAAATCAACTATTTTAAAACCTATAAAAATACACTTTTGCCCTTATTACTATTTATTACTATTTAGTTAAATGGATGATTTTGTTGTAGAAGAAAACGGAAATTTGAGAAAGGAATTGGAAAAGAGTGTAAAATAAAAATAGATATTAAAAAGAATATTTGTTTTGCGCTTGTAGTAAGAATTGAACCATTGACTATCATTAGTGAAATGAACAAACTATACCAACTGTGCTAAGTAATTTATAAAAAAAAATTAAAAACAAAAACAAAAAACAAAAAGCAAAAAACTTTTTGAGAAAGCCCAAATTTTGGGCTTCTCCTAATAGTAATGTTCTAGAAATCGGCCACCTAGGTCGATTAATCAGTTCAATAGAACTAGTCGGTAGCAAACTAAAGTGAAATGGCTAAAATCAGTTAGCCGGAGTCAGATTTAATATATATATATATATATATATATTAAAAACGACGACGTTTTCTTGCTGATGACGCCGATGTCCGAGGCCAAAAGCCGATCCGGAGATGAGAATAAGGGAGTAGATCTGGTCTTGCTGGAACTCATATTTGAAACACAGAGTAAAAATGAATGAAGAAGATGGGGAGAGAGAGAGAGAGTTTTTGTGCGTTGAAACTATATCTAATAAAGAAGATGAAGCTGGTTTTAGTTTTGTGCGCTGAAACTCATCTTCAGTTTTGTGACGAATCTAATTACCACTCAAAAATAAGAAGATGAAGAGAGATGGCGTTGAAATTAGTGGTGGCCACGGTTCTGGTTAACAGATGGTTTTGTCCGCGGTTAAACCGGAACCATACGGATAAAACCGGACCGAAAATCGGAAACCGAAACCGACGGTTTGAAAACCGAACCGTACGGTTTCGGTTTTGGTTTCGGTTTCGGTTTCGGTTTCGGTTTCGGTTTAGGGTGGGCCAAAACCGGCGGTTTCGGTTAAACCGTCAAAAATTCGGTTTGGTGGGCGGTTTATAACCGTCGGTTTTTCGGTTTCGATTTCGATTTAGTCCGGTTTCGGTTTCGGTTTCGATTTCGATTTGGTCCGATTTTAGTTTCGGTTTTTTTTTTAAGACTTTGCCACGTGGCAACGTCTGATTGGTTGAATTATTATTTTATTTTTTTTCTATCATCAGTCGCTGTCACCTATTTGTTTTTTTAAAAGACGCTGCCACGTGGTAGCGTCTGATTGGTTCAATTATTATTATTTAATTTTTTTTTCTATCACATGTCGCTGTCATTTGTCATCTGTCAGTTTTTTTTAAAATAACACTGCCACGTGGCAGCGTCTGATTGGTTAACTTATTTAATTAATTAATTTTTTCTGTAAAGTCACTGTCATATGTCAGTTTTTTTTAAAGATACTGCCACGTGGCAGCGTCTTATTGGTTATTTTTTTTTTAATCATTTTTTATATATCAAAAATCGGCGGTTTAACCGAAACCGCTGGTTTTGGCCCACCCTAAACCGAAACCGAAACCGAAACCGAAACCGAACGGTCCGGTTTTCAAACCGTCGGTTTCGGTTTCGGTTTCGGTTTCGGTTTTTGATTTTCGATCCGGTTTTGTCCATACGGTTCCTGTTTAACCACGGACAAAACCGTCAGTTAACCGGAACCGTGGCCACCACCAATTTCAACGCCATCTCTCTTCATCTTCTTATTTTTGAATGGTAATTAGATTCATCACAAAACTAAAGATGAGTTTCAACGCACAAAACTAAAACCAGCTTCATCTTCTTTATCAGATATAGTTTTAACGCACAAAAACTCTCTCTCTCTCTCTCTCTCTCTCTCTCTCTCTCTCTCTCTCCATCTTCTTCGTTCATTTTTACTCTGTGTTTCAAATATGAGTTCCAACAAGACCAGATCTACTTCCTTATTCTCATCTCCGGATCGGCTTTTGGCCTCGGACATCGGCGTCATCAGCAAGAAAACGTCGTCGTTTTTAATATATATATATATATATATATATTAAATCTGACTCCGCCTAACTGATTTTAGCCATTTCACTTTAGTTTGCTACCGACTAGTTCTATTGAACTGATTAATCGACCTAGGTGGCCGATTTCTAGAACATTACTATTAGGAGAAGCCCAAAATTTGGGTTTTCTCAAAAAGTTTTTTGCTTTTTGTTTTTTGTTTTTGTTTTTAATTTTTTTTTTTTTTAGCTTTTTAAAATCATATGAATTGTCTCAACTACTCTTTATAAATTTTAGATAGAGTAATTCTCATTAATTATATTTGAGTCATTATTTACCACAACAGTGCCATCAATAATTACACATTTCAATGCACATCTGACATCTCTCTATTCATCTTCTTCTTTATCAAATAATTAGAGATTTCAACTAGTGGTGGCACCGGTTCGGTTTTGGTTTGGTTTCGGACTGAAACCGTCGGTTTCGGTTTTGATTTTGGTTTCGGTTTTTGTAAACACTAAAACCGAAACCGAAACCGAAAATTCGGTTTCGTGGGCGGTTTATAACCGTCGGTTTTTCGGTTTCGATTTCGATTTAGTCCGGTTTCGGTTTCGATTTGGATTTGGTTTGATTTTAGTTTCGGTTTTTTTTTTTTTTAAGACTTTGCCACGTGGCAACGTCTGATTGGTTGAATTTTTTTTTTTTCTGCAATCAGTCGCTGTCACCTATTTGTTTTTTTAAAAAACGCTGCCACGTGGCAGCGTTTGATTGGTTTAATTATTATTATTTAATATTTTTTTCTGTCACATGTCGCTGTCATTTGTCATCTGTCAGTTTTTTTAAAATAACACTGCCACGTGGCAGCGTCTGATTGGTTAACTTATTTAATTAATTTATTTTTTCTGTAAAGTCACTGTCATATGTCGGTTTTTTGATATATAAAAAAAATAATTAAAAAAAAACCAATAAGACGCTGCCACGTGGCAGCATCTTTAAAAATCCTTGTGTCACTAGTTCAAATCAGGTTCCTGACACATGGTTAATGTATCGAATTACAGAAAAAATTAATTAATTAAATAAGTTAACCAATCAGGTTCCTGACATATGGTTAATGTATCGAATTACAGAAAAAATTAATTAATTAAATAAGTTAACCAATCAGACGCTGCCACGTGGCAGTGTTATTTAAAAAAAACTGACAGATGACAAATGACAGTGACATGTGATAGAAAAAAAATTAAATAATAATAATTGAACCAATCAGACGCTGCCACGTGGCAGCGTCTTTTAAAAAAAAATAGGTGACAGCGACTGATGATAGAAAAAATAATAATAAATAATTCAACCAATCAGACGTTGCCACGTGGCAAAGTCTTAAAAAAAAAACCGAAACTAAAACCGGATCAAATCGAAACCGAAACTGAAACCGAACTAAACCGAAATCGAAACTAAAAAACCGACGGTTATAAACCGTCCACCAAACCGAATTTTCGGTTTTGGTTTCAATTTCGATTTTAGTGTTTACAAAAATCGAAACCGACGGTTTCAGTCCGAAACCGAACCAAAACCGAACCGGTGCCACCACTAGTTGAAATCTCTAATTATTTGATAAAGAAGAAGATAAATAGAGAGATGTCAGATGTGCATTGAAATGTGTAATTATTGATGGCACTGTTGTGGTAAATAATGACTCAAATATAATTAATGATGGCGTGTTGTTTTGACGAAATGATGACTATGCTTTGTCTTGGTTAAGTCAAAGTCAGATGGTGGGTCAGCAATAATGTTGTATCGGTTAAATCAAGTTTATTATTATTAATCGGTCTAGGTGTCCGAGTTTCCGTCCGAATAACATCTAGCGCTTACTAGAACACTATCTAATAAATATAAAATAACTTTTATAAAAGGTAATTGAAAGAATTCATATATTAAAAAAACTGTTTTAAATTTTACCAAACAACAAAAAAAAAAAAACGTATTTACATGTTGCAAAAGAAAAAATACACTTATTTACATCTTAATCTATATTACGTCTTGTAAGCTGTAACCCAAGTGCTCCATGTGATTAGTCACTTAGATCAGGCGATATTGGTGTTAATGGTTGACTCACAATAGTATAACAATTGACTTAACCCCAACACTGATCAACTATAAATGTTCAAAGTAGATGAAAAAAAAAATCTGTTTAATGGGTTTGATTGGACAGTATATATATATATATATATATATGAAATTTTTCGGAAACTCTGTCCTCACTTTAATAATACGGTGAACATTATTATTATTTTTTTTTAACGTTATGTCCTGCACTCCTGCCACACTCCCACTAAGTAAGTAATAAGTTTTCTGATTAATCGGTCTAGGCGTTCGGGTCTCCGTCTGAAAAACATCTAGCGCTTACTAGAACACTGTCTAATAAATATAAAATAACTTTTATAAAAGATAATTGAAACAATTCATATATTAAAAAAACTGTTTTAAATTTTACCAAACAAAAAAAAAAAAAACGTATTTACATGTTGCAAAAGAAAAAATACACTTATTTACATCTTAATCTATATTACGTCTTGTAAACTGTAACCCAAGTGCTCCATGTGATTAGTCACTTCACTTAGATCAGGCGATATTGGTGTTAATAGTTGACTCACAATAGTATAACAATTGACTTAACCCCAACACTGATCAACTATAAATGTTCAAAGTAGATGAAAAAAAAAATCTGTTTAATGGGTTTCATTGGACAGTATATATATATATATATATGAAATTTTTCTCCTCAATACGCACGTATAAATATATTTTAATTTAATGTCTTACATGTGGGCTATTAGATTCAATTACTTTGACTTGGTCTGCTTGCATTTGTCAATGTTTATCCATAATCTATAATCTATGGCCCTATATATATATATATATATATATATATATATATATGCACACACACTTACCCATTTAAAAATTTGATTGTGGGATTCTATAGCTAATTTCATTACTTGCAGCTATGAAGGTGAGTTATATCTATAACCTTAAAACAACAAAAATGTCTCTCCTTAGTATTAATTAACTTTTTTCATGCAAAATTAGTAGAGCTTTCTTACAAACACATTTAACAAAAAATTTCTTCTGTTAAGAGATTTGAAAATACTACTTATAACATTTTATGTAATCGAATTATGATATGAATTTTTGTTTGATTGGTCAATATTTTTGTGCAGAAAAAGATAGTTTTTAAGGTGAAAGGGGAATGCAAAAAATGCTGGACCAAGGCCATGAAGATAGTAGCTGTGGCAGAAGGTTAGTTTCAGATAATAAAATTGTTCTAGATTTGATCATTTGATTATATTTTAATTAAAAAATGAATGAAATGCAAACCCATCTGCCCATTTTTGATGTTTCTCAAAGGTTGTGTAATGGTGTAGGTGAAATATTCTCAGTTGCATGGGAAGGAGAATGCAAGGAAAAAATGGTGGTGATTGGAGATGGAGTTGGAGTTGATGTAGACACTCTGACCAGAAAGTTGAGAAAGAAACTTTGCTATGCAGAATTGTTACTTGTAGAAGAAGTGAAGGTCGTAAAAACGGTAGACAAAATGGAAGTAATAAAGGTAGCAATAAAGGAAACAATAAAGGAAGAAAAGAAGGTAATAACGGAAGTAATAACGGAAGCAATAACGAAAGCAATTCCAGAACGAACTTCATATTGTTCATGTAAGCAAAAATTATGTTCATGTCAACCACCATATTGTTCATGTAAGCAACAAATATGTTCATGTCAACCACCATATCCATTTGGGTATCCATTGTTTGTACCAGTTGTTGTTTATGAAGATCCATGCACAAGCGCTTGCAACATTATGTGAAGTTGATCAATCAAACTTCGATCAAGTTCTTTTTCCTACATTTTCATGTCGGTCAATTCTCTCCCCTTTATGTTGTTGTTGTGGCGGCTATTCGTACACAGTCCATTCGAATAACTAGAAACATGTTTGTTCTTATGTTGTTGTTGTGGCGGCTATTCGTACACAGTCCATTCGAATAGCTAGAAACATGTTTGTTCTTATGTTGTAATGTAATTGTTCAGCTGAAATAAATAAAGCAACAGTTCTGTTTGATACTCCAATTATATTCTGCTGTGTGGTTGATGATGGATACTAAAACCAAGTTCAGCAACACTTATGTTTGATACTCTTGTTGATGGATAATACAAGTCTAAATTTAAGACAAAACGAATTTCAAAACCCGAAGAAAGTTCGGTAAAGATTTCATTAACCAATGGGCTGTTTGTTTTTCCCACTTATATCTTAATTTGATTACGGATTTAAATTAAGTGGCTTGTGTTGTTAGTTATTGTGACTTAAATCTTAAATTAAATTTAAAAATTTTGACTTTTCACTTATTTAATAAGTCATAATTAACACATTGGAAATTTCTTCCAAAAATAACCTCATACAATTAATCTATTACTAAAAACACCCCTAAACAAAAAAAAATCCTCAATTTCCTAATCAACCCTAAAATTAACCCTAGCTAACCCTAACTAACCTAATACTAGATTGACCTAGGAGGAGGAGGAGCCGCCGCCGCCTCTATGGGCTTATGGGATTCCTCTGTGCTTTCGGTTCACAATTGAATTGGTTAATTTTAAGGTTGTAGGCTGCCATGCCTTGATGGTTATAAAACCTGAGAACCCTATGAAGTTTATGTAATATTCAATGAAGTTCAACACAAAGTCAGGGGGAATTCATTGACAGTTTTATTTTGAAAGAAAGAATTTTTTTATTTTGATAGATGAAAATATTATACATTGATCAATCCTAGCAACTAGCAAGTGCCATTTTAAAATATTATCAAATTAAAAATATTATTATATTTAGTTCAATCACATGTTTCACCAAACAAAACATAGTATTAATTCAAACCAGTCACATGTTCTCCAAACACAGCATAATATTAATTTAATCTAGTCCAGTTCAATCCAATCTCATCTAATCTCAGTCTCATCTCAATCTAATCAAATCCCATGAAATAGCCCAATCCATTCTCGTACACCAAATGGGGTCTAAAGTTGTATTATTGATCGGATGATAATTGTACCTAATTGAGGTCCCCATTTCCTAGCTTTTGTTCTTGTTTTCGAGCACATTTTTGTATATGATGTGTTTCGGGAGCCTTGTGTAGGTATATATTCCCTACAATGGTGTTTGAGCTTAAAGTCAAGATTGGGAGGCAAAATCGAGCAAACAATGAGAATTGGAAGCCATTCAGAGTTGTTGCGGCCTCGCCGTTGACCCAAACTGTGGCGTGATTCATGGTCAACCGCGGTAAGCAAAATTAGAAGCTCCGTGGTGGATCCGCCATTGAGCTAGAACGTGACATTGAGACCGCGACATTGGTCAACTCTGATTTCCAAAGCTTAGGGGATGATACTATATAGGCGTGTGCTGAATGATCAAGTTGCGAAGGCCATAACTTCCTCCTCAGATTGAACCACAATAGGATCCACATATATATGGAAAGCTCCGGAAGTCTAGTTTCTAGAACATTTAACGGATTGAGATTCCGAGCTTTTTAGAGGGAGTTATGCCTATTTGAGTGATTGGTGCACGAAGCTGAAAATTCCACCAGTGTTCATGGCGAGTAAACATGGCGACTTATCTCAGTCACCTCAACAAGTCGCCATAAATTTCCAGTGCGCGTGGTGACTTTCCATGGCGACCAACCAAGTTGCCATACCATCTCGCCACGAAGCCTGGAAATGCCAAAATTGCCCTTTTTAAGCCCAAATCGTCCCCAAACTTACCCTAACTATAAATACACCTCTTTGCCTCATCTTTCAGGGGAGACCCACGAAATTCTTCATCTCTCTTCACTCCATCTTCATATTCTTCCCTAAATCAAGAGAGAGAGAGGCTTTCAAAGCTCCCATGGAGGTTTTCCTCCATGGGAAGCTCACCACCACCACTTTCTACCTATCATCCACCACATTTGGAGTAGATTGCAAGGAGAAAGGAGAGGTCTTTGTACCAATTTCGAGCTAGCATTCATGGAGAACTTGGAGAAGGTCACATCTTCAAGGGTTGTCTCTTTTACACTCTTCTCTTTGTATTTCTTGTTTTCTAAATGTGTAACCCCACTTGGGAAATAGTTGTTAACCTATATTGTGCTCATTTATGTTATGATTGTTCTTAAATCTATTTGGGTTTTGATTTATTCTTATTATTATTGCATAATCTCTTATCTTGATAAGCATGTGTGTGGAAATTGGAAATTGATGTGTGCTCATGGATGGGATTAGGAGTAGATTAACTTAATATGTAGGAGTAGTTGTAATTAAATATCCCATTTGTGTGTGTATGTCTTTGGAAGGTTGAAATGTCTTGTTTTGATGGGTTTGAGTGTATGTGGGTTAGGATTATACTTTTATGGATGACCTTCCGGGTATAGTCTTGATCACTTAGCTCTAAAAGAATGGATGAAACTTGTTTTATGCACGACCGTGCTAGAATAGGTTTTGGCTCTATGTTCATGAGCTTAATGGGTCTTTGACCTTAAGACACATGCTCTTCCATGACCTTTGGGGAGCAAGAATAGATTTTGGTTTCCTTAATCAACGAATGATTCGTAATAATAGATGATTTGGTTTCGGAACTCCTTAATCGTAAGAACGAGCCCATAACTTGAATTTGATGAACTTAATGCCTAACAATCAACTAGGTGTGCACTTGTTTTGGGTGAACTAATAAGTACCTTGTGTGATCATTATCATACATCTCTCCTAGCCACCCTTTTATTATTTGTCATTTTAAACACCATTCTCACCCCTCCATATTCCTTTTAATTTATTAGCATTCTTTTTATTTACATTCCTTCACACACACACACACACACACACACCTCACACACACCATTCTCACCACATCCGTATTCTATTTACATGCTTTCAATAAACACTAGAACTCGAAACGGTCGATGGATGACACCTCCCTGCGGAACGATACCCTCGCTTGCCGCTTTACTAATCTTTTGCTAGTTAGAGCACATTGCGTAGGAACTTTTTAAATATAACCAATCTTTTGATAATCGCAATTTGGTAACGACACAAAAAATGAGACTATCAATTATGTACCCTTTGATTTACAAAATGATGAATGAGGCAAAAAAGAGATTCCCCATTTACTCCAATATCCATGTAATATCCATGGATCGGATCGGATTGCAATTTCTTCGATCCAATCTGATCGGATCGGATCTTGGATCATGGCAAATCCATTGGATCCGATCCGCCGCACACCCCTAATCCATGTATTGTCAAACTCAAAAGTATCTGAATATCCATATGAAAGCAAGCACCCATGTGCTGATTGGAAAATATGATCATCTCTCTCAGTTTCAGAAAATTGGGTCAATAATTACATGCTTGAAGACATCAGACACGTGTCATTGCTGTAGCATTGCAATACATAGAAGGAAATTATTATTAAAGCTTTTGATTTTTTGAACCAAGAGCAAATTTGATATAATAATTCATTGAGGTCGTTCTCATGATTGATGAGTCCACTACACAACCAACACTCCAATAAGTTCCCCGGGTAAAAAAACATTAGACAATATATTCAAACCGACATTTTTGATGTTATTTTAAGTACAATAATTTCAATATATCTATTATGGATTTGGACCTTTTGGGTTCGATAAACTTTTTGGATCTTATTAACCAAACAGATACGACTTCACCGTATGAATTTTTGTATAAAGATCATTACACAAGAACTTTGCAACTTTATGTGAGGTTGATCATACTTCCAACTTCTTTTGATCACTTTCCCTGTAATAAAACAACACGATTATGATGTTCCAGGTTGGTAAACACAACTGTTACCTATACGTCATAGCAGTGCCGATCCTGACTATTCCGAGGCCCTGGGGCAAAATCCAAAAAATAGGCCCCTTGTGTATATTCAAAGTTTTTTCAATACATATACAAATATATAATCTGTTTTCATATATCTAAACCAAAAATGATAATTTCATTAAAGATAAATAATATCATAAAATGATAAATTCATTACAAGTAATGAATTATTTATTAATATCAATGTCATACATCAAAATAGTTGCTAATAACATATAAAATTACAAAAGATAAACAACTCGTAAGCATTTTCATCATTTTCAATTTCATTACCCAAAATTTCATTATCTTTCAAGTGTACAACCGGACTCTACTTTCTTAGTAAAGAATTTATCTAAAGCTCCCTTTTGAGACTGAGCCAATTGTTCTAATCTTTTTCTTTTTTTTCTTTTTTCAAATCCAGAAGGTTGTTTTTTAGGAAGCATGTTACTAATAGCTAAAATAACAAACAAAGAACAATAAAACACTAAGAACTAAAATAATAAATACAATAACAATCAATGTGAAATACTGAAACCAAACAATAAAACCTGTCAAGCATTCAAGCAATTGGATTCATGTTCATTCAGCAAAGTCGCACCAATCCCGTAATGCCGCAAGATTGATTTCATTTTTTGCTGAAAAATAAAATAAAATTATATATTAATTAATAATTATATATATGAGATTGACACTGAACAATAATTATATAAAATACAATAATTATATATGAGATTTGACATTTGACACTGCTCAGGCCTGCTTTTGATTTCATTTTTTTTTTTTTTACAACTTAAAGCCCAAAACTGAGATCATGTATTTGGGGGCCCTGGGCATGACGGGAGATGGAGTTGATGCAGCCACTCTGACTAGAAATTTGAGCAAGAAACTTGGCTTTGCAGACTTGTTATTTAAGCAAGTCCACAATGTCAACCATGTCCATCATCTCCATTTGAGCATCAATTGCACAAGCAACATTATGTGAAGTTGATCAGACTTCAAGTTCAAGTTCTTTTTCCTACATTTTCATGTCAATTCTCTCCCCTATATGTTGCGGTACGTTGTGGCGGCTATTCGTACACAGTCCATTCGAATAGCTAGAAACATGTTTGTTCTTATGTTGTAATGTAATGTTCAGCTGAAATAAATAAAGAAACTTGGCTTTTCAAAATTGTTACTTGTAGAAGAAGTGAAGGAAAAAAAGGAAGAAAAAAAACAAGAGAAAGAAAACAAAGATCCAGAAGTGGCACTGCCCCTGTATCAGCAAGTGCTACTCGGTCTGCCTCGCCATAACTCAACTTCGCAATGACCACAGATACCCTTTCCCTAACTTCAACATTTCCATCACGCTAAAGGTTAACCGGAATTGGGATTGCACCAGAGCTTCTAACAACATGTATCGAATGCTTGTAGTCTGAAAGATCACAGAAAACATCAGCAGAGACAGTTTTTGATTCGTCATCACCTTCTCTGAGAATTCTAACCAAGTGTTCAGCTATTGAAACTGCATTCTCTTTTGCAACAGCTAGTACACAAAACACATCCTCAGCAATTTCTTTACCAATAAAATCAGGTACTTGCAGTAGTTCAGCATATAACAGAATAGCTCCCGCTTCAGCAACCAACCTAATGTAATCAACATGAACCGATATCACACCAGGAGAATTACCAGCTACCACTTTTGTTGTAGAGTCTCCAACACGAAACAAGTCCACAAGAACTGGAATGACTCCCAATTCAACATGCCTACACCTAGCAAGCCTCCTAACTCTATTGCTTGACAAGCTCTTTCTCTAGAAACCATACTTCCAAAATGAGCTGCCTCAACTAGAAATCTTAACCCTCTTAAACTAGAAAGCACCCTCCTAACCTCCTTCATCAATGTCAATGCACTCAAAATCTCCAACAAGTACCTCCTAGCTAGTATCATCATTACACAAATTCAACATAGCCACAACAATCTCCAACCCACCAATCACCATTCGTCGCTACAATCACCCGATTTCACTTCCAAATTAAGGTAACCGCACACCACAGACATCTTACCAAAACTCTTTGAAATTCATGATCAGATTCAGGCCATAACCTCAACAAAGAATGTATAGCATCAGATTGGCCAATCTCAGTTGCCAAGCTGCCATCACCGCGACAAAATTCATCTTAAGCAACAAGCAGCCGCTTGTTGAACAGACCAACTGAAACTGTCAAAACTGTCATTATCACCAAGAACTTTGGCAAGGATTGGAATAGTCCTGTTTAATATCTCTTCAGGGAAACAATTACATAAATAGGCTAGCTTCTTCATAGCATCTACTTGCAAAGCCTCATCAGTACCAGAAGCCATAACTTGTTCAAAGTGACCCAACAGTTGTTCCTAATTAAGATTCATGTTTTCACTAGTTGTTTTTCTCAACAATATATGTGGACTACTACTACCCAGTACAGATAATTCACTAAAAACACTAAATTTTCAATCTCTCTCCAAACCCCACTAAGAAATTTCCAATGTCAACAGCAAACAGCAACAGAAATTATTGTAACCAAAAAACAATGAAAAAGTTTGTACAAGTCTGTGTCATACCTGTGAAGGATTTCAAAGGGCTTCTCTTTTTGTCACAAAAACAAGCAAACTTAGCAAGGGCATGTGGCGTCATTTTGTCTTCGTTCCCACTTGCTCTGCCCAAAATCATCCAAATCCCTTCTCTGCTGCACCACCAACAGTAAAAACACAAACTCTTGTTGATGATGAACACTGAACATACCTCCGGGCGGCTCCAGCTCCAATCCACTCTCTTTCTCTGCCTTGTCTACCCTCAACAATCCCGAAAATCCCCTCCATCTCCCCACCACTCTTCACTCTCTCTGTGACAAATCCAATTTCGCGGTTTTTTCATTCACTTTTTTGCCGATTCTTTGGTTTCAAATTCTAGGGTTCTTTAATTTCCAAACTTTTCAACTGGGCTTTATTGTTTTTCACATTCAATTTTATTTTTTTTTATTTTTTTATTTTTTTATTTTTTTCCTTTTCCTTTCCTTTTTTTGAGTAATGCCGTAGAACCCAAATAATTAACCCAAATTTCAACTCAAATGATATAGTAAGTGAGTTGTCAAACTTAACACATCATTTGGGTTGAAATTTGGACTAAATTTTTAGGTTATCTAACATTGCTGTTTTTTATTTTTTTGTTGGATTTTGCGCTTTTTCACGCTTTTTCAATCTTCCATTTTCAATCGAGTCCATTTTTGCTCACCCTCTTCAAATGTGGTGGCATTATCCCATCCCAAAAGCATAACATGTGTCCATGAAGAGGGTAAATTTGTCTAAACGGGGTTTAGACAAATTTATCCCCTCCATAGACACATGTCATGCATTTGGGAGGGGGTAATGTTTGTTTAAACAAATTTACCCCATCCATGTACACGCAATGTTGTAGAAAGCGCTAGGCGCTAGTCGGGCGACGACCCCCCGCCTAGCGCCTAGACTGCCTAGTCGGGGACTAGGCGGCAGGCCGGAAGCCCGTAAGTCGGCCGGTCAGAGGCCCGGAAGTTGGCCGGCTGGAAAATTTTTTTATAGTTTTTTTTTTTATATATATATTTTTGCAACTGATTTGCAAAACAAAAATATAATATGCAAAGTAATATGCATTGTATTATTGTAATATGAGAAGTTATCCTAAAAAGGTAAAAAAATATTAAAATAATATGCAAAGTTACTGCTGTTGTTATGAAGAATAAAAGAATTATGAAGAATAGAAGAATTGAAGGTCGGCTTTTTTTTCAAAAGGTAAAAAAATATTAAAATAATATGCAAAGTTACTGCTGCTGCTACTGCAAAGTTACCCTAGATTGCTGTTTTTTTTTTTTTTTTTTCAAAAGTCAAGGTCGGCTTCACGGCGTTGACCACCGCCTTTGACCACCTAGAACTGAATTTGACCACCGATTTTGACCGACTTTGACCATGGCCGCCTAATCCAGCCAACTACACCAAAATCGCGGTGGTAAACCTCCGCCTAGCGATTAGTCGCCGCCTAGCTGCCGCCTAGCTCCGCCTTTTACATCACTGTGTACACGTGTCATGCTTTTGAGATGGGGTAATGCTCACCCCACTTGAAGGGGAGGAGCAAAAGTGAACTCAACAAACAAACCGGAAAAGGAACAAAAACAATTATACCAGAAAAAGAAAAGACATGCTGAACACACAAGGCTGCTCACAAACAGGCTGAGAAGGAAAAAAGAAAAACAAAAACTGGAAATAGTTTTCCAAATCAACACCATAATCCACCATCTTCTAAAAATAATCTCCCTAACTCTCTCATACACCAAACTGAACCAATAGCTATCTCACGCTCTCGCATACAGTTGGGTTCAAACTAGAACTTAGTTTGACCCGTTGTGAAGGGGGAGAGAGAGAGAGAGAAGATGTTACAGCAGTCGTGTGGGTGTGGATTTGATTTCTGGTGGATGTTAATGGTGATGAACAAATGATGTGGGTGTTGAGGATGATTTCGATTTCAACTCCAATTAAAATTTTTTTTTTTCAATTTCGAGTTTTGTTTTCAAGAGAAGATATTTTTTTTCAATTTTTTTTTTCTAAGATGGTGTGGGTGTTGATTCCTAAAGATGATTGTGTTGGTGTGACTTTTGAATTCTAGTCTTGAAAATAGAGATGATGGTGTGAATGTGGCTGTTGATTTCGGGGTGTTAAAGAAGATGAAGATGGGATTAGGGTTCTAGGTTTTTTTTTTCTTTTTTTTTTTTAATTATTAAATCAGAATTTTTTTTATTGTAATATTTATTAAATAGTTTTATATTTAATTTTTTTTATATCAATTTACATGTTAGCCCTTCCAATTATCATTATTATTATTATTATTATTGAACATCATTTTCTTGTTAACCTTAAATTAACTTTTAGACACTTGTCAGGATATGGGGAGGGGGGTAATGCTAAATGAACTCTTTAGAAAATCTCCAATGGTAATGTGGGTTGTGAAAAAATTAGCTACCACGTAGGATAAACAGTCACTTTGTTAAAAAATTCGTCTCCAATGCAACCTCTCTAGTACAACTTTAAGCTGAGGTGGCAACTTTTTTTTTAGAGGTTGTCAACATGACTCTCTCAGAGGGTCTATTGGACAGCTATCTTGTTGGCCCAGTTAGCAACCACTGTTGTCTTCTACTTTCTTTTATTCAACAATTCCAAAGTATATTTAAGGAAACCAATAATAAATTGACATGTCATTAAAACATGTATTTTACAAGTGGATTTAGATCTTTACTGATCTAATATTTTTCCTAACCTTTTTAAAGCATGTGATTGGTTGTTTATAAATTGGTTGTGAAAACCAATTACATTTTACCATACATTCATTGCAATGCTTATATGTCATAAGATTATGTAAGGCCAGGATGATCCAAATTCTTTTCGTGTTTTTTCTCTGTTTTTGGGTGGGCTAGACGGTTCTTTGTTCTGTTTTGGCTGGGATTGTTTTTGTTTCTGCTCTTTGTTCCCCTGTGGTGCTTTGGCGCTATGCCTGGGGTTTTTGTTGCTTCGGTTGTTTGTTTGGTGCTGTTTTGCTGTTTCTTTTCAATAAAATGTGTTGTTCAAAAAAAAAAGATGATCCAAATTCTTTACAAGTAAAGCATTGGAAACCACTTTTTCATTTGGATGTCTATTAAGTTTAATTACATGACACATATAAAGCAATTGGCTTAACAATGTTGACATATCACAATTTTTTCAAATGTAAGTCACATTACTATTGGAGATGCTCTTAGCTTACGTGTTTTAACAAATCATCACTTCTAAGGATGTCAATGGGGCGAGTACGGGGTGGGGATACCATCCCCATTCCCCAAACCCAAATATAACTAGAATTCCCGTTCCCCGCCCCGTTCCCTGCCCCATTCCCCACTTGGGGCGTGGACGGGAAATCCACATTTGGGGAGAGGGCTCCCGGTACCTACACCATCTTACCCCACCCCATTTGATTAAAACAATATTAATAATTATACACATTATATTGTAGGCCACAGTCACAAGTGTCCATCGGTCTTTAAAAATGTTAAATGACTGAAGAAAAAAATTCGATAAAATAAATAAATAAACACTAATTCATAGTAAGTCTATAAAAAAATAATCATGCATTGGTTGAAATATACATAGCATTAGTCATGCATTGGTTGAAAGAGTAAGATATTTTATATGGTAAAGTAATTGTTAGCTATAATTAAAAATTACGGCTGTGTGAGTGCCATGTCAAAATTAAAATGGGGCAAAATGGGGTGGGGACGAGGTGGGGACCAAAATACCATTCCCCGCCCCAAAATTAATTAAGTTTTAAAATAAAATCATATTCCCGCCTCATATCCCAAATAACATGTACTAAACCGGCCCCAAACGGGGTGGGTCCCCGCGGCCCCAATTAAATAGGATTTTTGACATCCCTAAATTCATTTCCTCTGACTTTACCCGACAGCTGATGTGCCATGACACGTCATCCCCTTCTTTGAACACATACCTCCTCCTTCGAAAAACCAGTCTCAAATTTTTCATTCTCTGATTCTCTGTACAGAGCCTCAAAAACCCTAGAAGAACAAAAACACACACTCTCTTCAGTCCCCAGATTCAACCAAACCCAACACCACCAACTTCGGTTGTTTTGTTCTCATCCTCGCCAGAACAGCAATGTTGAAAAGGACAACATTGATTTAACACACACACACACACAAAAAAAAAAAAAAGCCATTTTCAACTATAGTGTTACCACCGTTCATCATGTAATCAATTTGAATTTGATCACGATTGTTTTCCTAGGTACATCTGCAAGGAGGAAGGGCACTTGCCTTAGATGTTTTATCTCTTCAATTAATGTTTGAGTGCATACTTATTGATATATGCAATGTAGATGTTTAATATGATGCATCTGTTCTAGGTCAATGCTTTTAGAGAACGAAGGGCACTTGCCTTGACATTGAACGATACAAAAATAGCTGTCAACAGGCTCCATAAGATGGTGAACATTTTGGTTGGCACTTGGCATTATCATTGTAGTTATTTGGCTCCTTATATTAGGAATTCAACCAGCAAATTTCTACTCTTTGTGAGCTCTCAGCTTGTCGTAGTGGCATTCATATTTGGAAACTCTTGCAAGACAGTATTTGAAGCAATTATCTTTCTGTTTGTGATGCACCCTTTTGACATCGGTGATTGGTGTGAAATTGAAGGAGTTCAGATACATTAGGTGCTAGATAAACTTCATTTTAATCACATTTTCAGATTTTCCTTTTCAAGATTTTGTTTTTGTAAATACTTTGGTGGGCCTAAGTTCTGTTTCATCGAATTGCAGATGGTTGTTGAAGGGATGAACATCTTAACTGCTGTCTTCTTGAGATACGAGAACCAAAAGGTCATTATCCAAATAGTGTTCTTGCTACCAAGCCCATCAGTAATTACTATCGTAGTCCTGACATGGGAGATGCTGTCGAGTTCTGTGTCCATTTATCTACTCCAGCCCAGAAGATTATTGCCATGAAAGGGAGAATAATAGAGTAAGTAACAGAGTGATAATGTGTGACACTTTAATATGTTATTGGTATACTGTTGATAGTGTATGACGATTTCTTGATTCAACGAATACTTTTCCGATTGCAGGATTATCGAGGAAAAGAAGAAAGATCACTGGTATCTAGCACCCTCGTTCATATTTAAGGACGTGGAAGAATTGAATAGGTTGAGGATAGCGATATGGCTTACTCATAAAATGAACCATCAAGACATGGGAGAGAGGTGGATGAGGAGAGCCCACTTGGTTGAAGAATTGGTTAGGATTTTCCGAGAGCTTGATCTCCGGTACCGCTTGTTCCCTCTTGACATCAATGTCCGGGCAATGCCTCGTGTCAACTCTGGTGGCCTTTCCTCAAATTGGCACATCTGATCGCACCTGAAAGAAGAGGGCATGGGCAGCCTCAGTATCTTGAAAAGTTGCAGGAAAAAATGTGTCCTTTATATATAAAATAAAATGATAAAAGAATTGTTGTTTGTTTATGTAATCTTTTGAATGAAATGAGAAGTGGGTATTTGTAAAAATTCTGCCTTGCTTCAAGTGGCAGTGGTGGATGTATAAGAAAACAGATTACGTGAATTTTATTGGAGAGGTGATTAATTTCTTGCTTGAAGTTCAAAAGGAAAGAGGTATTTCTACTGCAGAGGGCGATCATCTGCATATGGATGCTGGACTTAACAACGCAAGTTCATGTGCTTTGCTATATTCACACTTACGCTTTAGCTTTCCAAAAGTTTTATTTAATTGTTAGATAATAATGTAGAGAGTACATTTAAGAAAGCTATCTACAGGTTATTTTGAGTTATAATTAATTTGGAAATATTTATATTAATGCTTTGATTTATACTTGCAAAATGTCCAGAGATCTTATAAAGATTAGAGTTCTAAGCTGTCACTAGAGTTTTCTTCCTCACTCAATTCATCCTCTGTTTCAAATCCTATTCCATCCTCCGTTTCATCATGTATTTCATCCTCTGTTTCATACTCTTATTCATCCTCCATTTCATCCTCTATTTCAAATTTGAATTCACCTGTTTGTACTCTATCTAGTTTTGGCGTGATTAGGACTCCTTGAGAAAAGATCTTCATATTCGGGCATTGAAACACAAATACATGTTGCAATGATGGAAATTCAATACTACAATTCCCTGAGTAGAAGCTTGTAAGGCTTGGTAAACAATCAAGTACCAAATATTTCAAATTCTTGAAAATGATCCGGTCTTCCTCTTCATCTCCCATGTGTGTTATGATTTTTTCTTTCAGTTCACAGTTACCTACCTCTAATTTTGTCAGCTGCACCAAACTTTTGGCTGTTGGGAGTTCAATTAATTTGAGCAGTTGATTGCACATAAATACTTCCAAAGTTTTCAAATTTTGAAAAGATACTGAGGATGGCACTAAATATTCAAGTTGTGGCATTTTAATAGTTTTACCATTGCCAGATTTTGAAAAGCCTTATCAGATTGAGAATTTCCATTCCACAAATGCAAGTCAAACAAGTTTAAGAGCTTTAAGTGGCTCAATTTGCAATGTACCTGAGCATGTTTTTCCTTGCAGGTTGGTTCTTCACATAAGAACATTTTCTTGAAATCACTACGAGCAACAGCAAGTTTCTGAAGATTCGGTATGGTGGAAAGGAAACAGGTTGGACAGATAGCAGCTCCATTTTGACAGCCTAGAGACTCAAGGAGTTTTAATTTCGACAAGCACTCTGAAAATTTTCCATGCAAAATTTCTTTCACAAGGAAATTCCATTCCAAATACAAATATTTCAGGTTAGGGAATGCAACCAAATTAAAATCTTTTTAGCATATAGATAAAATGTACTGCAAAAGCACTAGAATAGTTATGATCAAGATATGTAGATTTTACAATTAATAATGCATAACCTATGAATTTTATTATGTGCAAGAAGTCTATATGTAGAAATTCACAACTATATATATATATATATGGGAATTCTCAGGTGCGGGATGAACAATCCAGTCTTTAATAAAAATGATCAAAGAATTTCAGCAAATATCCTATATAACAAAATTTTGCACTAGAGAATGACTATATATAGTTTACAACATATCGATACAATTAATTAACTTTTTTAATTTGTAGAAGGAGTTGGAAAAAAGCTGATCGTGTCATATTTTCTTCAAACTATCCATCTCTTCCAATAGCAAAGTGTGTTCTACCTGAATAATTCAATTAATTTCATCGCAACAATATCCACAATTAGTAACCAAGATGCTAAGAAAATGATGAAATAATAGATTAAATTTATAATCTAAGAAAAAAGAAAGTACCAACAAGGGAAATTCAAACACAGAAAAAAAAAAAATCATTTTCATTAAAGAGAGGTTGTAGGTCCTTGTTTGAGTTAATTACTTTGGATTTCTTGATTGTTGCCAAGTCTCCTCTTGTAGAATTGTTGATGAATGTTTCCATATAAGGACAATTCACAATACTCAATTTGTACAATTCAATTAAACTTCCGGTGAAGTTGCAGAATGTTGTGAGCTTTGGGCTATTCGAGACAACCGATTGACTTGATACACGTGTCAGGAGATGGGCTGGGCCTACTCTTGAAAAATCCAAATATTAATACATTACTATTGGGTTAGCCCATTTCGATAAAATCCTTTAATCAGGCCCATCAGACAAAACATCGATGTTTCTGTTTCAAAATTAAAAAATAAAATAAAATAAAAACTCTGAATTTTAAACAGAAGTAGCCCCAACAATTATTTGTTTTGATGGAATACAGCAAATGTAGGGACATCCTCATCTAAATTATTTCTCACTTTTTCTTTGTGGAGGTCTCTATCTTATGTCTTCTTACTTTCTCAGTACTGGTCATTCTCATCAAAAACAACAAAATTTTGTCAGTACTCACATAAGAAGGAAGAAGATGTGTCAAGATTTATCTAGTGCATAGATGATTACTAATTAAAATTTCAAAATATGTGATCATGATTCACTCCTTTGGAAAACAATTGATAATTGCAAATTGTAATAGGCCTGACTCCTCAGAAGTTGAAATGCAGAAAGAGTTAACACTAAAGCTGAAATCCAGCAAATGTAATCGGACATCAGTACATCACCATCAATTTTATTTATTTTGGAAGCCCCTATGTCCTCTCAGGGTACGTTTGGTGCGCGGGATAAGATTATACTATTTTTAAAAGATGGGATTGGATTAGATTAATTTTAATGTCATCACGTGTTTGGTGCAATATAGAATAAGATTAAAATTATTATTATTATTATTATTATTATTACAATATCAATTAATTTGGGACCAAACATTTTTTTTAAAAGCTTTCGCTATTGGTAGGATTCGAACCGCTGATTTGAGGGTCATTTGCCCAAACCTCAATCTCGTCCATCTACTAGCTAAGCTACGCCTCTGTTGGCGGATAAGATTAAAATTAGAGTTATGCTATGTTTGTTATGTCATGGGATTGGACAAAATAGATATAGTAGTCCTATTAGATCTAGATATCTTAAAACAAAATAATTTTTTGAAAAAAAAAATTGAAAAAGCTTTTTCCAGATTTCTTCAAATCTGAAAAAGCTTTTCAAATCTAGAATGAAGAAATCTGGAAAAATTGATGATTTCTTCGAACCAAAAAAAAAAAAAAACCTTTATAAAAACCCAGATCTCTTCAAAACTAGAGAAACGGCATGAAAGCTAAAGAGGATCTAAGAACAATAGCAGAGTACAGTGGCGATTTTTACTCAGTGGAAGAGGAAGACAGCTCATATGACTGTGATGAAGAGTCATCACCATCTTCATATAAAAACTACAACAGATCCATTCAATCATATAAAAAAATCGAATCAAATATATATATATATATTAAAATAAAAAAATAATAAAAAAAAGGCTGTTTGGATCCAATAAACAAATCAAACCTATTCTCAAATATCTCAGTCTGGGCATCAAAAGCACAACAACAGAAGAAAAAAAAAACAAAAAAAGCTGTTTGTTAAACGTGGGAAATGGCTTAAAGATAAGCTTATCCTATGCAATCCCGTCAAACAAATGGGCCAAACAGTGTTGTCAATTTTTCATCCTCATCAAGATTCAAAAGCAACAAACAGCTAATATTAAATAATGTTTAAGATATTATTAATTAAATAATTACATTCCATTCTAATATATTATTAATTAAATTCCATTCTAATATCAATGATAATAAAGCCATCTTATTGTAATTAATTAATTACAATTTGGTGGCAGAAATTGGGTGAATTGTTGAATGCTCTGTTAGAAACCACATGAATTTAATAGCAGTACTAATGTTTGACAAATAGTTAAGAGAGAGATGCAAATTGTTTACTTGGAAATAAAAGTTAATTTGAGTTTATAATTCGTTTCAAAATTATTATTGTTTTGTGTGTGTTTTTCTATGCATGGACATCCTCACATGAACATATACCCCACCTCAATTATTTTCTATATAAACGATTACAAGAATCATATATCTATCAAAGAATTATGTTGTTGGAAATGTTGACCAGTCACCCATCAAACAACTTGTCAAGCGAGTAATTGATTACTTGGAATTGGAAATTGTCAAAAATGGACTAAGAACACAAAGGTAGACTTGTGCATTGACTCATAAATCATAATAGAATGGTAAATTAAATGGTTTGATTCCACTGTGATGGCTCACTAACGTACGGTTGTGATTTAGTTGTAACTTTTAAGATTTGAAATACATACAAAACTGCAGAAGAAACACACTAGTTTTAGAAATCATTCATCTTCGTGTTTGTCCACCACAACTTTGAAAAATACACAAGTAGAGTAACAGCAAAAACTCTGAAAACTGCAACAGCTCTCTGCTCTTGTCATCCATAAGAGGTGCACTTTGTTTCTTTCTTTTAATACTTGTTCTTTGTTCTTCAATTTATTGGTTTTGCTTTGCAATTTGTTTTTTTTTTTTTTTTTTTTTTTTTTTCAGTTTTCGGTTTTTGAAAATCATCCAAGAAAAAAAAAAAAGTTATCTAGAGTTTTTATCAAATTTGTTGGTCTTGCTTCATAGGATTATCAGTATCAGTGATCTAGTGTTGAATCATCTTGTTTATTGAACATTACTTCTAGATTTAAAAAATACCTCTATAATTTTGGTCGTTACTAGTTTTAATTGTTGTTATTGTTACTCGATTTATAGCTGTTTTTTTAAAAGAAAAAAGAAAAGAAAATTGTTATTGTCATTCTTCCATTAGCTTCACTTTGTTGTTAAGTTGGAAAAAGAAAAGTGAAAAAAAATATATACTCTTGTTTGAAATCAAAAGAACACACAAAAAAAAAAAATAAATAAATAAATTAATGTCATCTCAACTCTGTTTTTCTGTTTCGTTTACTTAAAAAATATATTTCTAAACTGTTATTAGCTTCACTTTGTCAAAAAAGAAAAGAAAAGAAGGGGAAAGAGAGAGAGAGAGAGAGCAAGGAGTGATAAGAAACAGAGAGAAATGGTGGACGTAGTTATTATTGCTGTTGCAGCAAAAGTTGCGGAGCTGTTGGTTGTTCCGATCGGAAAGCACATATGTTATCCTTTCAAATACAAGAGCAACATGGAGGAGTTAACGAAACAGGTTGAGAAGCTGACAAATCGAAGAGACACGGTGCAGCATTCTGTTGACGAGGCCAAGAGACAAGGTGATGAGATTGAAAAGCATGTTGAGAAATGGATGCATAGCGTTGATGAGTTCACTAATGGGGTTGTAAAACCCATCATTGATGATCAAGTCAAAGCAGGGAAGCTGTGTTCAATCGGCTTCTGCCCCAATCTGATGGCTCGTTACTCCCTCAGCAGGAAAGCAGCCAAGATGACAAAGTATGGGGTCAAACTCTTGGGAGAAGGTAACTTTGGTAAAGTTTCTTACATTCTTCCCCCTCGAAGAACTAATTCCATCAACATCAAGGGCTATGAGGACTTTGCTTCGAGAATGTCACTTTCTGAGTGTATTATGGAGGCATTGGCAGATGCTAATGCCAACTTGATTGGAGTATACGGAATGGGCGGTGTGGGTAAAACCACATTAGTCAAAAAAGTTGCTCAACAAGCCAAAGAGAACAAGTTATTTGATCTTGTGGTTACGGCTGAGGTAACCGAGACACCTGACATCAGAAAAATTCAAGGTCAAATTGCTGATGATCTGGGTCTGAAATTTCAGGAGGAGAGTGAACCTGGAAGAGCTGCTAGATTACATGAGAGGATTAAGAAAGAAAATAGGATCCTTGTAATATTAGATAATGTTTGGGCAAAACTTGATTTGGAGTTGATCGGAATTCCTGTAGGGGGTGATGAGAAAGGAAGTATCACACAAAAGGTAGATCAGGAGGAAGGAGGAAATGTTAATAAAAGGCAATGCAAGATATTGTTTACATCTAGAAATCTAGATGTATTACACAATGGTATGGATATTCAGAAGAATTTCAAGGTAGAAATTTTGTCTGATCCAGAAGCGGAGAGTTTATTTTGGAAGATTGTGGGGTATTCAGAAGAAAAATCTGATTTAAATCCTACAGCAGTTGAGATAGTTGGAAAATGTGCTGGCTTGCCTGTTGCAATTAAAACAATTGCAACGGCACTGAAAAATAAGGGATTTACTTCCTGGAAGAATGCTCTGAATCAGCTTAAAAACTCTAATCCAAAAAACATCAGAGGAATGAATGCATATGTGTACTCTACCATAGAATTGAGTTTCAAGTTATTGGAAGATGAGGAAGCAAAATCACTATTTTTGCTTTGCAGTCTATGTAATGACGGATACGGTGTACATATTACTGACATGTTGAAATATAGTATGGGTTTGGGTTTGTTTCAAGATGTTGATACATTAGAACAAGGAAGGAACAAGCTGCATTCGTTGATGGATGATCTCAAAACTTCATGTATGTTGATGGATCATGATTATGACAGCAATTGTGTGAAAATGCACGACGTCATTCATGCTGTTGCTGTTTCGATATCAGCCACCACTAAGCTCTGGTTTAATCTTCAAAAAAATAATGATCGCTTGAAAGAGATGCTAGAGAAGGAACTGCCAAAAGAATCAGTTGCTTTTTCCATACGTTCTAGAGATATTTACGAGCTTCCTGAAAAAATGGAATTTCCAAAACTTGAGCTATTTTTTCTATACATGAAAGATGCCTCTTTACAAATTCCAGATGCCGTTTTTGAAGATATGAAAGGTCTCAAAGTGTTAGATATGACTGGAATTCATTTGTTGCAACCACCTTCATCCATTGGCTGCTTAATAAACCTTCATACACTCTGTTTGGATAGCTGCCGGTTAGAAGATGTTGCAATTATTGGAGAGCTGAAGGAACTAGAAATTCTTAGCCTTCTGTATTCTGATATTGAGCAGTTGCCTAGAGAAATTGGACAATTGACCCGATTAAGGCTGTTAGACTTGAGTCATTGTTCAAAACTTAAAGTAATCAAACCAAATGTCATATCAAGCTTGACTCGTTTAGAGGAGCTCTATATGGGTGATAGTTTTGATCAATGGGATATGGAAGGACAAAGTAATGCTAGTCTTGTTGAGTTGAAGCAATTGTCTTGCCTTACAGCTTTAGATATGCATGTTCCTAATGCCCAGATCATACCACAAGACTTATCATTTGAGAAATTGGAAAGATATCGAATATTTATCGGAGAAGTGTGGGACTGGTCAGGTAAATGTGAAACCTCAAGGGCGTTGAAGTTGAAATTGAGTAGTAGCATTTATTTGAGGGATGAGATTAAAAGTTTGTTGAACAAAACTGAAGATGTCCATCTGGATAAACTGAAGGGTGTTAAGAGTGTTGTTTATGAACTTAGTGGGGAAGGTTTCCCACAATTGAAGCTTTTACATGTTCAAAATGGTTCTGACATTCAATATATTGCTAACTCATTTGAATGGGGTCCATGCAATGTCTTTCCTCGGCTAGAGTCACTTTTTCTTGATAATTTGATCAATTTGGAGAAGATATGTCATGCCCAACTTTCAACAACGTCTTTCAGCAAATTAAGAATCATAAAAGTTAGAAAATGTGATAGATTGAAGCATCTCTTCTCTTTTTCAATGGTCAATAACTTTTTGCGGCTTCAGGAAATTGAAGTAACCAATTGCAGAAAGTTAGAAGAGATTATTTTTAAGGAAAGCATGGAGCTAGTCCACCAAAATGGAAGTACAAAGAGGATTGAGTTCACTCAACTGCACACCCTAACATTAGAATGCCTACCACGACTCACAAGTTTTGGCTTCACTGATTTCACACCTGATATCGGATCACAAGAAATCGTTGCTGAAGATGAGGCTGGTGGTATCGTGTCACATTTCAGTAAAAATGTATGTTCCTTTGTTGTATATTTGTTTTTCATTTTGAGTTGTTTGTGTAAATGTTGTGTGTGTGTCTATATATATATAAGTAGGTATATTATTATAGGTTTGTAGATCTTGCTTTTCAATCTTTAAGAAAAAGTGAAATTTGTATCTGCAGGTTGTGATTCCAAGCTTGAAGAACCTGAAACTGTCCTCAATTAACATAAGATGCACATGGCTTGATCAACTTCCAGTAATATCTTCTTGTTGTCAAGCTTTAACAAACTTGACTTTGGAGGAATGTAATGATTTGAAGTTTCTGTTTTCATATTCTGTGGTTGAAAGTCTTGTGCAGTTACAAAAACTTGAGATACGGAATTGTAAGTCGATTGAAATGATAATCAATATAGAAGAATTAAGAGGAAACGAAAAAGTGATTATGATGGTGTTTCCTAAACTTCTCAACCTGCAGCTCAAAGGTCTTCAGAAACTCTCACAATTCGGCTTTGGAAATTCAGTTGAATTCCACTCATTAACTCAAATATCCATCGAGGATTGCCCAAATTTGAAGACATTCTTCTCTGGCTCTAAGTATGCAGGCATTAAACAGAGCAAAGAAATTGAAGAAATGGATGACAATCACCATCTCTTTGACGAAAAGGTAACTCAGTTTTTTTATTCTCGAGTGCAATTAGTAGAAATTCTTTGTTTTATATTAACATTACTCATTATTCCTCACATCTAGCAAATAATTGGCTTTCAATTTATTTGATTCATTTGGCAAAGGTAAACAGTAGTCCAACACGAGAGGGCTAATCAAGTCATTTTCATTTTGATGAATTAAAACATTAATAAAAGAAGAAAAAAAATGCGACTTTCAATGTGTGCCAGAAAACATAGAAATTTTAATTTAATTAACTGAAAAAAGAAGCTATGATTAAAAAATAAATAGGAAATTATTTCAAAAACAATAAGGAAATATAACAAACAAATGAGGAGGTGGAAGTTATCTATTCTTTTATTTTTTGTTTTTAGTTAGATTAATTTATATTTGTATTTATTTTAGCTTTAATGAAGATTTTAAAATTTTATTTTAATTGAGAATAAATTTTGTAATTTTTTTTAAATGAAGATAAAGTAGATATCGAATGATTGCCGTTCTTCTTAATAAGTACAAGACGGGGGCACAAAATCATGAGCTGAATAAATAGAGACTTTTTTCTGCTTGCAGGTTGCGTTACCCACTTTGGAATCAATCAATCTGTCCTCCATTCACATCCAAACCTTATGGCACAACAAACTTCAGTCGATGTCTTCGTGCTTTAAGAATCTAAAAGAAATTATTATGGATGGTTGTGATAACGTCAAATATGGATTTACATCTTCTATGGTTGAAAGTCTCATTCAACCCGAGGTCCTTGAGATTTCCAATTGTAAGTTAATGGAAGTGGTAACAATCACAGCAGGAGAAAGGATAAGTAACACTTTGTTCACCAAGTTGCTCCGACTGCACCTCAAACACCTTCCGGAACTAACAACATTCTGCAACTTTGCCGGAAAATCGATTGAGTTGACCTCCTTGGCTGAATTGTGGCTTGAGAATTGCCCTAAAATGCATGCATTTGTCTCTAATTCTTCAAATGCAGATATGCTAGCAAGCAAGGAAGAACAAATGAATTCAGAGAAGAACCTTCATTCACACATACAACCGCTTTTTGATGAAAAGGTATTGTTTATTTCTTCTCTCTTTCTTTCCTTGTCTTCTTCTTTTTTTCTTTTCTTTTAAAAAAAAAAAAAAATCTTTTTGCATGTTCATATTTGTTTTTACTCGCTGTTGTGGAGTTTAGTTTAATCTTTAGTTCCTAAATCTAATCTATCATCTCATATATTCTTGATTTATTATTTCTAATTGGTTATCAGCTATGGGTATTTTATTAATTAATGTAATCAATTGAATTGTTCAGGTACACATCCCTGAAATAAAGACTTTGCATATTGAAAAAATGGATAACTTGAGAAAAATATGGCATCATCAACTCACTCTAGACTCCTTCTCCAAAATAGATTCTTTCTTGGTATATAACTGCCATAACCTGCTGAATATTTTTCCATCTAATATGCTTGGAAGACTCCAAAAACTAGAGGAATTGTTTATACGCAAATGTGATTCACTAGAAGAGATATTTGAAGAGCTTAAGATATCGGGTTGCATTGTCAAAGAAATCGTCACCAAGGAACAAGATGTAGAAGTAGTACCTAGGGTTGTCTTTCCACAATTAACATGGATGGTATTATTTGATCTACCTTGCCTTAGAAGTTTCTATCCAGGATTGTATATTTCAGAATGGCCAAAGTTAAAAAGGCTAATCATGTTGAGATGCAAGACAGTGGAGATACTTACTTCTAAATTTTGGGGTCTGAAGAAGAACCATGAGGAGAATCAACTTGAGAATTCAATTCAAGAACCGCTATTCATGGTTGAAAAGGTATGAGCACTAAGCACAATAATCATCATTCTACTTTAGCTGGAATATTGTCAAAAAATACCATTAAAATAAAAACATTTTTTTATTAAAAAAAAGAAGTTAAATGAGTTAAAGAAATATATTTTTTAATGAATAAATGAAGTAATGTTGTGAAATAATTAAAGATCCAAATTGAAAGCTACTCCATTCCCCAAAATTAAAAAAAATTAAAAAATTGATATGTTCACTAATTCACTATCAGATTAAGTGTTTAAATTGATATTAGATTTACATTTATATAATTGATCATATCGATTAATATAAATTAAATTTACCTAATTAGGGATGGCAAAATAACCCACGAGGACTCGCAATTATGGGGTGGGGATCGATGGGTTTCAATTTGGTGGGAGTGGGGCGGGGACGGGGATGGATAGTAAAACTCGCAATGGGCATAGGGTGGGATGAGTTTTATAATCCCTGCCCCGCTTAAAATATAATCTTTTTTATTATTATTATTTAGTTCATTGTTTCTGATTTAATATGATTGAATTTATTTTTTTAGTTTTGAGATTTATTTTTATGCGATGGTTTTCAATAGTTTTTTAGAATTACTTTATATATTATATCATATTGATCATTATGTTATATATTTATTATTTTAATAAATAATTTTTTTGACAAGATTTTAATCAATAATTTTGATAAATGGATTAAATTGGGTGGGGATGGGTAAAGCGTACCCCACCCCACCCCACCCCCACCCTGCTCCATCTATTGTTTTATGAGAGGATGGGTTTTTGAAAAATAAATAGGGCAGGGGTGGACCATTCCACCCCGAATCCAACCCATTGCTATCCCTAAACCTAATGATCATCATAAATACAAATTGAGGCCAAAATAATGAATTAAAAAAAAAAATTGTCAAAAATAATCTAACCAAAGTATTCATTATTGTTTTTAGCCTCATTCAATGTTTTGATTGTTTATAACCATTCATTATAATTTTCTTTCACTCTTTAGCCATTAAATTATAATACCTTTAATATTTTTTTAAACAAGGGTCGTTTGGACTATGTACCTTCAATTTGGTTACAAACAATCATACCAATACTTTTTTTTTTTATTAAAAACGAATTCTAATACTTTGACTAGGTTCCTTTTGAAAATGCCCCTTCAAAAATTGATTTAATCGGCCCAAATCTAAAATTAAATTTATTAATATTAGATGCAGTACAACTATATATATATATATATATATATAAGTTATCATGTCTAAGATTTTTCGTACGGAATCAACGATTGCTACCGACAGTTATTGGATTTCTACCGGTAGTAATTTAATATATATCAGGTAGCAATCCAATAACTGCCGGTAACAATCGATCATTCCGTACGGGAAAGGCCGCACCTAATAATTGATATATATATATATATATATATATATATAAATATATATGTATATATATAGTTTTAGTGCTTGAAAAATTATTATATTTTATTCATAGGTAGATTTCAATGAACTTATCATCCACACAAAAAATTCAGATCAAAATTCATTCAAATCGATGTGATTTCATGGTGGTCCTTACCGAAATTAAAATAAGAGATCCCTTATGAGAGACTCACTATATATATATATATACATGATTCAGTGTTGGAGAATAATCTAAAAGAAAGTCTGTCTAAGATACATGCAATGATCTAGTAGAAGTTCATAAATCATGCACCATTTTAAAGAGCTATGCATGTCTAATTATTCTTGTATTTACATTCGCAGTTTCGCACTATTTTAGTTATATCCACTGTTGATTTCATTTAATTACACCAAATCCACCCTGACTTACACCAACTATACTTTTATTCATATTCCAGGTTGCGTTCCCCAAAATAGAACATCTGGCATTAGAGTGGAATTTGATGGTGAAAGAGATGTTGCACGAAAACTTTTCAAAGTACTCCTGCAGTATAAAATTTCTTGAGTTGATAAGCACTAGTAAGCAAATTGGTAATTGTCAATGTTGTTTTCTTCACACATTACCCAATCTTGAGAGACTTGATGTTTATAATGGTTTTTTTGAGGAAATATTCACATGTAAAGGACTTGATTGTAAGGAAAAACATGTAGAGGCACCTAATAAATTGAGTCAATTGAAGCTCTCTGGCATGAAAGACTCGTTGCATTCATGGGAGAAGATTTCTCTACCTTGTAAAGTTCTGTCCTTTTTGTCTTTTCAACATTTGATGACATTGGAAGTATCCAAGTGTGATGAATCGGTCAATTTAATGGTAGTCTCAGTAGCAAAAAGTCTGATGCAACTTACAAGATTGAAAATAATCAAATGCAAATTGATAGAAGAAGTTGTAACATATGGTGTTGATGAAATGGAAGATCAGATCATATTCAACCAACTAGAATATTTGGAGCTTCATTGTTTACCAAGTCTTACAAGCTTCTGCTCTAGGAATTGTAACATCGAATTTCCCTCTTTACAACAAATAGTGGTGAGACAATGTCCCGCCATGAAGATTTTTCACAAGGAGTCTTAAGCACACCAAAGTTACACAGACTACAAACAGCAGAAGCAGATGTTGTAGGATTTTGGGATGGCAGTCTTAATAAGACCATACAAAAATTGTTCAAAGACATGGTATGTATCGATTTACTAGATATTTACTTATTTCTTATGAGGTTATGGTTATCATTCTATTTTAGTCCGTGTTATATTTTATTTCGAATTTTTTTTTCCCAGTAAGATCAAGGTGTCTCATCTGATTAGCACAAAAGATACCCCTCTCAGTGGATATCTATCTCTAAAAAATATGTTCTAATTTAAGAGAAACTAGCAAACTATCATGCATGATTCTGTTTCTTTGTTTAAAATGGACTTAAATGAAATATTCTTGTTTGGTAGATTGGATTCCGTGACTTTGAAGATTTGACAACCTCGGAATTTCCCCATTTGAAAGAAGTGTGGCATGGCGAATTTCCTGTCAACGTCTTCTGCAATTTGAAATCGCTGGCGATGGATGAGTGCATTTCGAGTGCTATTCCTGGGAATTTGCTACAGCAATTGAACTCTTTGGAAAAGCTGCATGTAGAAAATGGTAATTCTCTAGAAGAAGTGTTTGATTTGAAAGAGCTAAACGGTGATGGAGATTTCAAGGTGTTGTCCCAGTTAAGTGAGTTTTGCCTGGTTGGTCTACCAAGGTTGAAGCACATTTGGAAGAAGAATCACTCGGGAGTTTTGAGCTTTGGAAACCTGAAATTGATGAAAGTTTATAATTGCAGCAACTTGAAATATATATTCACTCCATCTGTAGTCTTGGGCCTTATGCAACTCCAGGAATTGGAAATAAAAAACTGTGGTATGATGGAAGAAATCATCACTAAGGAAGGAGAGAATGATGCAGCCATTGAGAAAATCACATTCCTTCAACTAAACTACCTTGTTGTGGAATCTTTGCCAAACTTGAGAAGTTTCTATTCAGGAAGTAATACTCTAGAATGTCCTTCCTTGACAACTATTAACGTATCAAATTGTCCAAATATGGAGACTGTTTTCAGTGAAAAGGTTAGTTTATGTACAATTAATCTTCTTCTTTCCAAAATTGTTCATATATTATATTTTCACATTACTTGATGCATAACCTACTTGAAGAAAATGAATATGTTTTTCAAGAAATTATGGTTATTTTGGTAGCAGCAGACCATATTTAATTAATTAGCATAGTAGTTGAATTTGACTGTATCTCAAGTTATTTTAAGAGGTTGGTCAAGTGGTATGCCCCTCACACCTACACAATTGAGGTTCTTTCAAACCCCAAATTGATTGTAATAATTCAAGTTTAGTTAAAGCCTTCAGTTTTTATTTGATCAATATATTGATGTTTCGACTGGAAGCTATTTTACATGACATGTACCTTTACTATTTATCAATAGTATTTTATCTGCATATTATTCATAAGACCAGAATTTATTCTGCAGGTTCAATTACCCACCCAGGCATCCTTGAAATTGTCCTGATCCCTAAACTCAATCGGCTTAACCTCCAAGATCTTCCAAAACTCAGAACATTCTGCTGCTTCACTGAAAATTCAATTGAACTGCCATCGTTGTCTATATTGGAGATCGAAAATTGCCCAAAAATGCAAACATTTGTCTCCCATTCTGTGTGTACGGACATGCCGGCCATCAAAGAACCTGAAGAAGTAAACATAGAGACAGAGGATTCATTCTTTGATGAGAAGGTTAACTATTCCCAATCTTTTTTTTTTTTTTTTTTTTTAGCTTTTTATAGTTTTGTATGGTTAATCTATTGATGGTCTTGTTTTAATTTATTTCATATACAATTTTAATTATTTAAAAACACTTGTGTAACTAACAATAGTAACTAATTAACAGGTTTTGCCTAAAGCTCTAGATACAAACATTCTATTCTTTTTTCATCATTTGCTATGTTGTCAATCCAAAAGGATACTAGCGTCTCATCTCTCTTTCTCATTTAATACTCTGATTGATTTACCAGGTTGTATTACCCTGCTTGAAAAATTTAGAGCTGTGTGAACTGCCTGAGCTGTTGCTTCTGTGGAAGGAAAATTCTCAACCTAGCAAAGTTTTTGAAAATATAGCATGTCTAAAAGTAGCAGGTTGTTGCAACTTAAAAACTTTAGTGCCATCTTGGATATGTCTCTCCAAAAGCTGATGACTAAGTGTGACAGATTGATACATTTGATGACATTCTCAACAGATAAAAGTTTAGAGCAACTGAAAAGAATGGAATTAATTGATTGCAAATCAATACAAGAAATTATAATAGACATGGGAGATGAAGTAACAAATGGGCTTGTTTTCAACCAATTGAGTGTTGGGTTGTGAAGCCTAAATCCTATTATGTTTAGGATTGATTCTCTATTCTACTTAGGAGTGTTTTATTGTCTTATTTAGGAAAGGATTCCTACTAGTTTTAGACTAGACCTTATTATAAATACTCCTATAATTCTTATGTGTAATTGTGTGCTGCATAAAGAAGAGAGAAAAGAATATTGAGAGCGTAAGGAGGGAGATAGTGATTCACTATTGTAAACACCGATTTCATAGTGGAAGTTGAGTGAACGTGCGCTCCATGGATGTAGGCTTACGCTGAACCACGTAAAATCTCGTGTCTCTTATTTTCTTTTGCTTGTGTGATTTAATTGTGTGTATTCCCTAAGCCAATACATCCCTAACAACCAGTATCAGAGCTTTGACATGGGAGATGAAGTAACAAATGGGCTTGTTTTCAACCAATTGAGTGTTGGGTTGTGAAGCCTAAATCCTATTATGTTTAGGATTGATTCTCTATTCTACTTAGGAGTGTTTTATTGTCTTATTTAGGAAAGGATTCCTACTAGTTTTAGACTAGACCTTATTATAAATACTCCTGTAATTCTTATGTGTAATTGTGTGCTGCATAAAGAAGAGAGAAAAGAATATTGAGAGCGTAAGGAGAGAGATAGTGATTCACTATTGTAAACACCGATTTCATAGTGGAAGTTGAGTGCAGGTGCGCTCCATGGATGTAGGCTTACGCTGAACCACGTAAAATCTCGTGTCTCTTATTTTCTTTTGCTTGTGTGATTTGATTGTGTGTATTCCCTAAGCCAATACATCCCTAACAACCGGTATCAGAGCTTTGGTTTTGAGGCTTAGGGTGTATAGGATCCAGAGTGGAGGATTCTATAGCATAAGGTTCCAGGAGTCCGGAACAGCAGCCGTGCAGCTGACACGCCACCGGAGCAGCTACCGCCAGAACAGTGGTCGCCGGAGAAGTCGTCGCCAGCCACGGAGAGTGAGTAGTCACCTCCTACACTATTAGAATCAAAAAGTGCCGATCTACAAGTTTCCCTTCTGGTCCATCATCAAAAGATCACCAGAAAGTGGTCAAATCGGCTGACGAGGTTGAAGAGGAGTCGTTTTGCCCCCCAGTTTCCGATGGTGAGTTGAGTGATACCACCACCACCAAAAGAAACAGAAAGAGACGATTTTCAAGATTGTCTTCTAGGTCATCGTCAACCAAGTACTAGAAAGTCTTCAAATCGGTCGTCGAAGTTTTGAAGAACCGAACGGTTATTGTCAGATCTACGCCGATCCGTCAGGAATCTGAGAAAACCAACACCACCAGCAGACTCAGCGTGGTAAAATCTTCTAGATTTAGTACCTTTGACATTGAAACGGAAAGTTTTGGATTTTGGTCGGATTCCGTCTAGGTTTGACTTTTTCGTTGACCAATTCAGATTGCTTGCCGTTCTTGGTTTGAGTGGAAGCAATGGGGTCCGAGAAGGATACATACAAGATAGAGAAATTCAATGGAACAAATTTCAGCTTTTGGAAGATGTAGATGGAGGATTATCTGTACCAAAAAGACTTGTATCTGCCGATAGTAGAAAAGCCGAAGGACATGTCCGATGAAGAATGGGTGGTCAAACGTAAACCAAAAGACATGACTGACGCTCAGTGGATGGTTTTGGACCAGAAAGCGCTAGGAGCAATTCAACTTGGTTTGTCGAAATCAGTCGCCTTCAACATCAAGGGTCAAGATACAGTAGCAGATCTCATGAAGGCCCTATCGAATTTATATGAGCAACCTTCTGCAGCAAGGAAGGTCCATCTGATAAAGAAGCTAGTGAATCTGAAGATGTTAGAAAACCAGAGTTTCAAGGAGCACCTAAATGTGTTCAATGAGGTAACAGATGGGTTAAATTCAGTTTCTATTGTATTTGATGATGTGGTGTTGGCAGGTATAATTCTCAGCCAAATGCCGGAGAGTTGGAGTATGATGTGTCAATCAATGGCCAACTCGTTCGGAAAAGAAAAGTTAGCCTTCCAACAGGTCGTAGACATGATTATGACCTAGGAGATCAGGATGCGTGAAGAAGGATCAGGGGCATCATATTCAGCATTGAACATGGAAAGTTAGAGAAGGCAGAAACATGAATCAGAACATAAATCAACGGGGTAGATTAAAGTCAAGAGGAAGATCCAAGTCTAGGAATCGTCAGGGCAACAATTCGGGTAATCAGCAGCGAAGCAAGAAAGACATCGAGTGCTGGAATTGTGGCAAGATGGGTCACTACTCGAGTGAGTGTAGGTCCGCCAAGAAGGACGATGGTAAGAGCAATGCAAATTGTATTTCAGAGGAGTCAGACGACTGCCTTATCTGCTCATTGGAAAGCAAGACAGAATCTTGGGTGTTGGACTCAAGGGCGTCATTCCATGCCACCTCACACAGGGATTTGTTCGAGAACTACGTCTTCGGAAATTTAGGTAAGGTGTATCTTGGTGACAATCAAGCATGCAACATTACCGGGAAGGGAGATGTGAAAATTTAGCTAAATAGGTCAGTTTCGAAACTCGACAATGTGAGGCACATACCAGACTTGAGAAAGAACTTGATCTCCATAGGGTAGTTAGCGTCAGATGGTTATATGACAACTTTCACAGGTGATAAGTGGAAGATCTCGAAAGGAGCTATGACAGTCGCCCAAGGAACTAAGAATGGGTCTCTTTACACGATTACCGATGGGTATGGTTTGGCCGCAGTGGCGGAGGGTAGAGAGGATCCGAATCTCTAGCACCAGAGGTTTGGGCACATGAGTAGTCAAGGGCTGAAGTGTTTGCATTTGAGAGGTAAATTGCCTAGGTTGAAATATGTTGAGATTGATTTCTATGAGAGCTGCATTATTAGGAAGTAGAAGCTAGTGAGCTTCAAGAAGACCGGAAGAGTACCGACAAAGGAGAAGCTGGAACTAGTGCACACTGATGTTTGGGGTCTAGCTTTAGTCTCATCAACTGGAGGTAAACAGCATTTCGTCACGTTCATCGACTATCATTCCAGGAAGGTATGGGTTTACTTCTTACGACACAAGTCTGATTTGTTTGAGGCTTTCAAGAAGTGGAAAGCTATGGTTGAGAATGAGACAAGTTTGAAGATCAAGAAGCTACGTTCAGACAATAGTGGAGAATATAAAGACAAAGAGTTCAAGAAGTTTTGCTATCAAAGTGGGATAAAGCTCTCATAAGGACAGTGCCGGGCACACCACAGCAGAATGGTATAGCAGAACGGATGAACAAGACATTGACCGAGAGAGCTAGAAGCATGCGCCTACAATCAGGGTTGTCGAAACAGTTCTAGGTAAAAGCAATCAATACAGCAACATATTTGATCAATAGAGGACCATCAAAACCTTTGGACCTCGCTATACCATAAGAGATCTGGAATGGGAAAAAGGTAAAACTTTCTCATTTGAAAGTGTTTGGTTGTGTTTCTTATGTACATGTAGGTGATCACTCAAGGAGCAATTTGGACGCCAAATCAGTGGAGTGCACCTTGGTGGTTTATGGTGAAGACAAGTTTGGTTATAAACTCTAGGATGACCAAAACCGCAAGATGATCAGGAGTAGAGATGTTGTCTTCAACGAGAAGGTCATGTACAAGGACAGAAACACAGAGACGTCTGAGCAGGGGGAACCAGAATATTTTAGGCTAGAGGATGTATCGGGTGGTGAAGTTGTGGAATGTGGTAGTAATCAGAAAGTTGAAGAGCAAGGTGTGCAGCCCCAGGTTGGAAAACCTATACCACAGAATGAAGTCCCAGCACTACTGAGTCCAATCGGTCATAGAGTTTTGAATCCGCAAATTGGGAATGCTTTAAGAAGATCCCCACAAGCCCATAATACACCGCGAATATCCACTCGCCCACATGTACCAAATAAAAGGTACTTGCATTACTTGTTGCTGACAGATGATGGAGAACTTGAATGCTATGATGAGGCATATTAGGGTGAAGATGCAAGCAAATGGGAGCTTGCAATGAAAGATGAGATGAAGTCGCTTGTGTCCAATAAGACTTGGGAGTTAACCAAGTTGCCTGAAGGAAAGAAAGCCTTACAGAACAAGTGGGTGTTTCAAATCAAGGAGGAACACAATGGTTCCAAGATATACAAGGCGAGACTGGTGGTCAAAGGCTTTCAACAAAAGGAAGGCATTGATTACACCGATATTTTTTCTCCCGTTGTTAAACTAACTACGATCCGATTAGTGTTAAGCATTGTCGCGGCAAAGGGATTATATCTTGAGCAGTTGGATGTGAAGACTGCCTTTCTTCATGAAGATTTGGAGGAAGAGATATACATGCAGCAACCAGAGGGGTTTATGGAACAGGGTAGAGAAAAGATGGTTTGCAGATTGATGAAGAGCTTGTATGGTTTGAAACAAGCTCCTCGACAGTGGTATAAGAAGTTTGATGGGTTTATGTAACGGAATGGCTATTTTAGATGCAATGCTGGCCATTGCTGCTACTTCAAGAAGGTTAAGTCGAGTTTCATAATATTGCTACTTTATGTTAATGACATGTTAGTAGCTGGTGCAAATTTGGAAGAGATTAACGACTTGAAGAAGCAACTATCAAATGAGTTCGAGATGAAGGACTTAGGTGCAGCAAAGCAGATCCTTGGAATGAGGATTAGTAGAGACGAACAGATGGGTACTTTTCAACTATCTCAAGCAAAGTACGTTCACAAGATGTTACAGAGATTCAACATGGGCGATGCAAAGTCGGTCAGAACACCATTAGCTAGTCACTTTAGATTGTCCAAGGAGCAATGTCTAGAAAAGAATGAAGAAAAAGATTTCATGGCTAGGGTACCATATGCCTCAGCCATTGGAAGTCTGATGTACGCTATGGTTTGCACTAGACTAGATATTTCCATGCAGTGGGAGTTGTGAGCAGATACATGTCTAATCCAAGCAAGCAACACTGGGAAGCAGTGAAGTGGATCCTAAGGTACCTACAGGGTACGACAGAGAAGTGTTTAACTTTTAGGAGAGAAGATCTTAAGCTGGAAGGTTATGTGGATTCCGATTTTGTTAGAGAGGTGGATCACAGGAGAAGTACCACCGGATATGTGTTCACAATGGGGAGTACTGCTATCAGTTGGGTTTCTCAGTTGCAAAAGATAGTGACAATATCTACAACTGAAGCAGAGTATGTGGCTATGATAGAAGCTAGCAAGGAGCTTATATGGTTACAAGGGTTGTTAGTAGAGTTGGGATTCGAGCAAGTGATGCATGTGTTGCATAGTGATAGTTAGAGTGCGATACACTTGGCTAAGAATTCGGCATTCCATTCTAGGACCAAGCATATAGGACCGCGATATCATTTCATTCGGTCACTAATCGATGATGGAGTGTTGAAGCTTGTGAAGATCGCAGGGAGTAAGAATTCAGCTGACATGTTAATCAAGCCAGTCAATACGGAGAAACTAGAGCTGTGCGCAGCTTCAATGGGTCTTCAAGGTTGAAGATGGAGGAGGATGAACGCACCGTATCTATCCACTAGTCATCAAAGAATAAGGAAGAAGTCTGCTCTAGTTTCAGTCTTCAAGTGGGAGATTGTTAGGTTGTGAAGCCTGAATCCTATTATGTTTAGGATTGATTCTCTATTCTACTTAGGAGTGTTTTATTGTCTTATTTAGGAAAGGATTCCTACTAGTTTTAGACTAGACCTTATTATAAATACTCCTGTAATTCTTATGTGTAATTGTGTGCTGCATAAAGAAGAGAGAAAAGAATATTGAGAGCATAAGGGAGAGATAGTGATTCACTATTGTAAACACTGATTTCATAGTGGAAGTTGAGTGCAGGTGCGCTCCGTGGATGTAGGCTTACGCTGAACCACGTAAAATCTCATGTCTCTTATTTTCTTTTGCTTGTGTGATTTGATTGTGTGTATTCCCTAAGCCAGTACGTCCCTAACATTAAGCTATCTGAAACTTCGTGTTTTGCCCAGCCTTACAAGCTTTTGCAAGGGGAATTTCACAATTAAATTTCCATGTTTGCAACGAGTAATTGTGATAGAATGTTTAAAGATGATGAATTTTTCACAAGGAAACCTGATCACACCGAAACTACAAAAACTAAGTCTGAAAGAAGAAGAGGATGTAGGATGTTGGGAAGGTGACCTTAATACACCATACAAAAGAATTTTAAAGACATGGTATGTATTTTTATTCATCAAACGTTTACCATCCTTAATATTATTTTTATTAGACCAGTCGTCCCATAAACACAAATAATGAGTGGAAAATAATCACATGGAAATAGATTTACTAGTTCAGATGAAATTGAAAAAGTAAAATCTTAAGAAACTGCCATAATCATCCTATTTGAGTATTATATATATATATATATATATATAGA
The DNA here is from genome assembly GCA_030490815.1 of Acer saccharum. Taxonomy (NCBI): domain Eukaryota; kingdom Viridiplantae; phylum Streptophyta; class Magnoliopsida; order Sapindales; family Sapindaceae; genus Acer; species Acer saccharum. The sequence continues at coordinate 6,255,079 of CM059867.1, forward strand.
GAGTAATGTTAGACGTCCTAATTTTTTTTCCCAAATTCTGTCACAAATGATGTGGCACGCGAGGTGTCAATATGTTATAATCATGAGATTATATGGTAACTGATATGATGTTGATACCTCACGTGCCACATCATTTGGGACAGAATTTTGGAAAAAAAATTGGGACGTCTAGCATTACTCATATATATATATATAATATTTCTATTGTCAATTCAAACTTGCATGTGAGCTAATCAAACCATTTCAATACTAGATTTTGGCCTCCCTTTCCGTTGCTTTTGTTCAATTCTCAGGTGAAATCGAGTATTAATGGCTTGATTGAGGCTTTTGCAGGATATTATTGTAAGCAAGGGTGTTTTGGTGTAAGAGAGAAGAATTGGGGCATAAAGTGCAATTTGGGAGTTTTGGGTGCTTTTGAAGAGATTGCCGTGGTTGGAGTGATGTTTTCTCCAACCGCATCACTCAAGCAGTAGTAATCCACAAATTGTGCCATGGTTGCACTGCCGTTTTGGCAAACCGCAGCGCTCAAGCGACAGAGATCCTCCAAAAGTGCCGCTGCTCGCGTCAATGAGCCAAACTGTTGCCGCGGTTGAAGTGCCGTCTTGGCCAACCGCGGCGTTCTAGCGGTAAAGTTTTCTGCGGTTGAACTGCCATCTTCAGCGACCGCGGCAGTCCGACAGCTGGTCTTCTAGAAGGAATTTTAACCTATTTTGGAACCCATATATAAGCCTCTCTTTCTTTCTTTTAGATCTATCCATCATCAACCACATGAAATTAGCCCAAGCTGCTGCCTTTCCACACCATTTTCATCATCCCTTCACATATTTCCTTCTCCACAACCATTTCCATCCATCCTTGAAAGTTTTGCAAGCAAGAAGGCAAGGATTCTCAAGAGGAAGCTCTCATGTTTCATATGGGTTTTCTCTATTCCTTTGTTTTTTTCCTTTTCTTTTCCATTGATGTGTAACTAATTCATTAGCTAGGGGATTGATGTAACCGTATTGGACTACTCTATGTAATTACTTAGTCTATTCTCTAATTCAATTCGATTTTAGTTTCAATTATTGCATTAATTGTTCTAATTTCTCTATTCATGTTTTGTTGTGGTCACAAGAGACATGGGTTTGAGGGTTAGTTTATTTAAGGTGTTGAGTTTAGGTGTGGGTGGCCATCCCATCTAATCCTCTCACAAGCTTAGTAATTGGAAGGGTTGGTTTATGCATGGCCATGCTAGACCAACTTGGCTTAGAGTTTTATGTTAAATAGAGAGATTTTCCATTGCTTATTACATGGTCATGTGTAAGTAATGGGAAGGACCTAGGACTTAATAGATTTATCTTAAAACAAGCCCTAAAATTGGATTGAAGTGCTTAATAAGACTAAACAAGAACATAGAGTGGTCTAAGAAGATTGCATCGAGTCCCTAGTGTTTTCTCCCTTATATCCATACATTGTGTGATTGTGTGTTGTGCTTAGCTTAGTTTTAATTTCTAAAATTTGTATCTCTAGTTTTAAGTTTGCATTTAATTTACTAGTTTACATTTTCTAATCATTTGCAAGAACTAAACCATTTTCCAAACCCAAAACGCATTATGCAATTTAATTTTCACGCACTTAGATTAGTTTTAATTTTTCCCTAGACTAAGTAGTTTCAACCTATTCGAATCACCGATCCCAGTGAACGAACTTTGATTTAAATTGAAAGTAAATCATTTTTACTGCATCATGAGCCATCAGATTTAAAAGATGCTTTAACAAGTGCATGCAGCCAAATTCAAAGCATTTAAATACAATGACCTATATGCAAGGAACTAATATATTTTATATCAGCTCGAACTGACAATAGAAAAACTGTATATATATACAATAGAAAAACCGTATATATATATATATATATATATAGTTTTTCTACTGTCAGTTCGTCCTGATATAAATATATCAGGACGAAGAATGTGGACTATTAGATTTACATACTTTGACTCAAAGTATATGCACTTGTCAAAACTTCTCTATAATCTACGGTCCACATTCTTCGTACTGATATATTTTATATCAGGACAAACTGACAGTATAAAACTGTATATATATATATATATATATATATATAAGTATTATCAAGTGTGGGATCCCGTACGAATTTTTCATATGGGATTAAGGTTTATCATATGTGATAAAACGTGTAAATTAACATTGACCCTGCACGAAAAATTCATGTGGGATCCCGCATTGGAAAGTGACTATATATATAATATATTGAAACTTAATATTGTATTAGAATGGGGTGATTTTGTGTAGTTCTGTTTTGTTCTTGCTTTTGTACTTTGGTATCGTTTTTGGTTGTCTGGTTCCAGGTACTGAAGTTTGTTTGTTTTGTTCTGCTGTCCGTTTGGATGGACAGTTTTTTGGTTTGTTTTGGTTGGCTTTTTTATCAATAAAATTGCTGTTTCAACAAAAAAAAAAAATTGTAGTGAAACATTGTTTATTTTCTTTGTTTTAAGAGAATTAAAACGACATATTTGAGTTTTGCAGGTTGGATTATGCTATATAGAAAATTTTACGGTCTGACTTTCCCCATTTGAAAGAAGTATGGCACGAAAAACTTCTTGTTAGCTACTTCAGCAATTTAAAATTGTTGGTGGTGGATGATAAATGTTTCAGCTTGAGATATATATTTACTCCATCTGTGGCCTTGGGCCTAGTGCAACTCAAGGAATTGCAAATAAAAAAACTGTGATATTTTGGAAGTGATAACAGTCATAGAAGAAGAAAACATAAGTAACACTATGTTTCCTAATCTAAATAGTCTGAAGCTCATGGATCTTCCGAATCTCACATATTTCTGCAACTTTGCTGGAAATTCAATTGAACTGCCCTTCTTGACACAATTGCGGATTGAGAATTGCCCCAACATGCAAACATTTATCTCCAATTTTATGAGTGTGGACATGTCAACAAGCAAGGACAACCGCCGCACTGACATACAACCACTTTTTGATGAAAAGGTATTCTTTTTTCTTTTCTTTTTTCACGTTTCTGCAACATCACTTGAAATTATTTATTCTCATTTCTTTCCTCCTTTATTTATTCATCCATATCAATTCCTGGTGTCTTATATATATGTATATATATATATAATCCATAACTTTGTTTAATTATTGTTCTATTAATGAATGCATTCAATTGAATTGTTCAGGTAGGACTCCCTAATCTAGAGTTTTTACAACTAGACAAGATGGATAAATTGAGAAAAAAATGGCATCATCAGCTCAGTTTGGATTCCTTCTGCAAATTAGATTCTTTTGGAGTACATAAATCCCATAACGTGTTGAATGTTATTCCTTCAAACATGCTTGGAAGACTCCAAAAACTAGATGAGCTGTTGCTAATAAATTGTAGCTCACTATGTGAGATATTTGAAGTCCAAGCTTCCAGTTGTGGAAAAACACAAGCTATAACCGCCACTCAATAGGAAAAATTGATGCTAAATGATTTGCCAAAGCTGAAGCATATATGGGATGTGGACTCACAAGGTCTTCTAACTTGTCAGAATCTAATCTCAATAGAAGTTACAGGTTGTGGCAGTCTGAAAAGCATCTTTCCAGCCTCGGTAGGTAGAAATCTTATTCGACTTGAAGAACTTTGGATAGAAAACTGTTGCATGGTGGAGGAATTTTTGCCAAGGAAGAACAAGTAGATGAAGCAGTGCCTAGGTTTCCTCAATTAACGTTTCTGAGACTAGCACAGCTACCGAGGCTCCGAAGTTTCTACCTAAGGGTACATATTTCAAAATGGCCAATGTAAGAATTGCAGGTTTGGAACTGTGACAAGTAGAGGTATCAGCGTCAAAAATTTTAAGCTTTCAAGTAACTGATGGCAAGAGCCAAGATGAGATGCAATTGGGTCAACCCCTGCTCTAACTTGACAAGGTAAGCCCCAATTACATTATTGAACACATTCAAGAATCTACTAAAAATTCATAGGTTATGCAACATTGTGAGAACTAATATATATATATATATATAGTCTTTCTACTATCAGTTCGTCCTGATATAAAATATTATGATAAAGAATGTGGACCATAGATTATGAAGAAGTTTTGACAAGTGCATACACTTTGAATCAAAGTATGTAAATCTAATGGTTCACATTCTTTGTCCTGATATATTTTATATCATGACAAACTGACAATAGAAAATTGTATATATATATATATATTTATACACTATGCAAATTAATTAGAGTTGGCTAATTCTTACAGACTTATACACTTCCAATCAGCTATAACCACTACTTAATTATCTCTTATATTCTTTAACACCCGGTCCACCCTTGTCGAACCATTTTTCAGGTTCCATTGACCAACCTGGAAAGTTTGGGGTTGGATTGGAAGTGGATTGAGAAAGAAGTGTTACATGAAAAACTTCCAGAGTACTCTTGCAAATTAAAATTTCTTACATTCAGAGATTTTCATGAGGAAGCTGATATTTGTGTGTACTGCTCCTTCACAAACTACCCAATCTTGAGGAACTTCAAGTTTATTAAGGCTTTTACAAGGGGGTATTCTTATGCGACAGATTTGGTTGTGAGGAGAACATGTTGAACCAACTGGTTATAAATTAAGCCACTTAATACTTGTTGATTGGTTTGACTCGCTGCATCTGCGTGAGGAAATTTTCTATGTAGCAACTTAACAAGTTTAGTGCCATCCTCTGTATGATTCCAAAATTTGATGACACTAGAAGTGTTAAGAGTGTAACAAATTGCTTAATTTAGTAGCAGTCTCAACGACTAAGAGTCTGGTGCAACTTACAAAATTGAGTATATCTGCATGCAAAATGATGGAAGAAATCATAATACATGAGAGAGATAAAATGAAAGATCGGATCGTTTTCAAGAAATTAAGAAATTTGGAGCTGAAGTGTTAACCGAACCTTACAAGCTTCTACTCCAGGAGTTATAATACTACTGAATTTCCATCTTTACAGCAAGTTGTTGTGAGTGAATGTCCGAATATGAAGATTTTTTCTCAAGGAGTTTTAAGCACCCTAAGGCTGCATAGACTACACACAACAGAAGAAGAGGGTAAAGGATTTTGGGAAAACAGCCTTAATACTACGATAGGACATCTATTCATAGAAGTACAGGGCGGAGCCCTTCAGGGGCTTGGGTGGGCTACAGCCCACCGAAGTTTTTTTTTTTTTTTTAAATTTTAAGTTTTAGTTAATTAAATGAACAAGTAGTTATACCAAATTCTTGCTTGGCTCATAACAGTTTAATTTTAACTTTAAATTAAACGTACTAAAGCCCAATAAACAAAAGTTTATAAAATTTATCCAACTACCCCAATAAACAAAACTTTAAAACCTTGTTAAAATAGCTTAGCCAAAAAGAGAAGGAAAAAAAAAAAAAAAAAAAAACTCCTCTTCTTATTTCAGCAATCTTCATTCAACGGATTCCCAAACCCCTCACTTTTCTTTCTTTTCCATTTTCCCAATCTCAAACTCTAACTCTCTCTTCTCTTAAATCTCTCAATTGAAAGTAAATTCCCTTAACTTTAATCTTTTTTATTTATTTTCTTAGAATGAATTTGATTTCAGGTTTTGTATTTTATAATTGTTATTTAAGTGTTGTATTTTATTATTGAGATTTAGGTTTTGTATTTTAATGTGTCTTCTTATGGGATAGCAAAGTTAGAAAAAAGAAGAAAATTCTTAGGAAAGCTAAGGTTTATTTTTACTTTTGGGGATTTGAAAATAAAAATATACATTGAAAATTTGTATTGTGTTACCATTATCTCTAGGGTGGGTGCGGTTCGATTCGGTTCGGTTTTGGCCTAAACCATATTGAACCGTAATATTTTCGGTTTTTAAAAAATTGAATCGGTTTAAACCGTATTAGACCTTGAAACCGAATTGAACTGAACACCTTTATCTCAGTTCGGTTCGGTTCAGTTCAATTTGGTTTTGGGCCTATTGGGCCTATTGGGCTTTGAGGTTTTTTTTATATAATTTTTCATTTTTTTATCCTCTAACAGCTAGTTTGTATTTGGACATTTGGACAATGGATATTGGGCTGTTTTTTTTTAACAATCCCTTGCATTCAAAACACAACTAAATAGACCCCATTAATCAAATTTAATCCAAATCAATCACCATTATATATATATACACACAGATATACCTGCTGTTCTGCTCAATTGCTACCACCATTCTATCAAATTCAATTACACAATGATAGAAGTCCAAAATGTAGTCCAAAATGGCAAAATGCAGTCCAAAATACAGTCCAAAATAAAATAAGATCACACATAAATAATCCAACATACAATCCAATCCATAATAAAATTAAACTTCAAATCATGTCTTTCTTCCACTTCAAATCTTCACCTATACAAAAGGAAAATAAATTAAAACACATAATTATAAATAGAGATGCATTAAGCTGTATTTGGATGAGTTCGCCAGGCTAGGCTATATAAAAAGCTGCTCTGGAGGGTAGTGCCCAAGATTGATAAGCTTGGTGATGAACTTTTCTTCTAGAAAAGCCAAGTAGAGTTTAAGGTCACCTGGGTGGTTATAGCCTTATAGGTTTGTAGGACTGCTGAGAGTCAATTTGAATTTGAAATAAGGAATTTGCAGCACATTTTTAGCAACTTTCAACAACTACTTGCCTTGTATAAGGGCATACAAAATCACAATTTATAGTTTTAAAAAAAGAAGCATAAAGATCACAATTCCTAATAGAACGAGGCACACAACTACACAAGCAAAACAGGCACAACCCACCTGCAAGCAAAACCAAAGGCACCTGAAACAGAGTAAGGCACACAAGCAAAACAGACACAAATTGATAAACTAATAAAGCAAAAAAAATCAATAAAGAAGTATAAAACACAAATTAGAAACAATAAGTATTCAATTTACAATAACCCCATGTCAATTTATCATTTTTTTACACAAATTAGAAAACAAATATTACTTATAAAACCAGGCTTGAAGAAATAAATCAAGAAGAAGAAGCAAACCAGGCTTGAAGATTGACGAATGACGAGTGCAGGCACTAGGCAGATCCACGAAAGAGACGACTCCTTCAAGCCTTCAATAGAGAGATGCTTCAACTCCTTCAAGCCTTCAACAGTTCAACATGTGAGAACTGAGAAGAGATGGAGACGTGGAGAGTGGATTGAGTCGAGTGACTGAGTATGAGAAGTTGAGAACTGAGAAGAGTAGAAGACAGAGAGATGCGTCGGCCGGCGGAAGAGAGATGAGAGATGGGGTCTGCGGCGGAAGATGAGAGATGAGAGTGAGAGAAGATTGAGAAGTGAAACCATGTTTTTTTTTCTTTTATAGTTCGGTTTGTCGGGTCAGTTCGGTTTTGGAAGGCCCAAAACCGAAACTGACCCATTTTATATCGAATTGAACCGAATTGATCAGGTGAACCAAACCAAACACCATATTTTGACTCGGTTTGGGTCGATTCGGTTCGGTTCGATGAACTGCGCCCACCCCTAATTATCTCTTACTAGGTATATCATTAATTTTTATTTTGTTTTTAATGAAATTTCTCTTGTAGAGTTTTAATTTGATTATTATAAAAAAAAATTTTGCTTAGTAGTTAGTCCAAAATTTTAGGATTTTGAAATAGGAAAAAAAAAATTAGATTAGCCCACTAGCCCAACCCGAATTTTTTTTCAGCTACGCCCCTGTAGAGGTAAGCATTAATTTACCAATTTTCTCATTTCCCTTACAATTTGATTTATCGTATTTTTCTGTCTATGGCGTGGAAATATATTTGCTACTTGAAATGAAATAATTGAATTATTTGTTTAATTTTTCTGTTTGCTAACTGAATTTGAGACTTCTGGGTGGAACAATGAGAGTGGAGTTTTCATGGTTGCAAAATTGTTCATAAAAATTCCAAATGAGCATTAGTAGTTGAGAATTAGCTTGATTAAATATGGATTATGTGATTGAAGTATTGAATTACTTATCGACTGAATATTGTCTTATTTTATTTTCCCAATCGGTGGTTGTTTTTAGAACTGCTTTTGTCTTTGTTATGATATGTATTATAATTAAAAACAAAATGTCTAAGAGTTGTAAGACAACATGAGTCGATTCTTTTGTTTATCTCTATTGTTATCTTCATGTTTTAATATCTAATAATTTATTACTAATACAATTCTTTAAAATCATAGAATGGCCAGAGTTGTAAAGAAAATTGAGATCTTCCTTTTCATACAATCTGGGACATGCCAGTCATATCTTTTACAGTTTGTGAAAACCGCAACTCATATATATTCCTCCATTTGAAGAGAGCCTTTTGTTTCCTTGGAGTGGCACTACTGTTTCATCATTTGAAGAGAGTTTGTGTGACTAGTAGTGTTAATGGTTGAAAAATGGTGTATGTGAACTTGTGCATTTACACATCATTTGTACAATTCAATTTCGAATTTCTGATTTGTTTTCCAACTGCATGATTAAATCATCTTATTGCTACTGGACAGATTTTGGCAGGGTTCTTAGTCATATTTCTAATGTTTTTCCGATGCCATTTGTGATTTGTATTGCATTTTTTCATTCATTTTAGTTTGTGATTTTGTAATAGTTTCATACATTTTCTTTGGGGTAAGGCTCGTTACCTCCCCCGTTATTAGGTGTACCTGTTGTATGTATAAATTCGCCAACCTGACACGTCAACAAAAGAGCCAATGAAAGACTGCCACGTCACTCATTGACCGGGTCAAGGGAGGAAGTTTGACAAGTCAGAATGCTAAAATAGCTCAAAGCCAAAGGGAGTCAAAGATATGGTCGCCGAAGCTAGAGACCTACTCGCCGAATGCAACAATGTGCTCGCCAAATATACGATACCCAGAAAGTAAAGATACTCGCTGGACCAATACACTGGGCCCGAACCTACTCGGCATAAACGCAGAAATAAACCCTAAACTTCTAGAAGACCCAGGACAACGAGAAATCATAAAAAGAAAGTAGACCTGATCCGTGACAGAAAAGGATCCTAGTACGAACCAAAGAGGGAAACTTTCCATCCACACAACTAAAAACAAAGGGAAACCCTAATAAACATGTATAAATAGAACCAACTATCCCATGAGGAGGGGGTTTAGAAATCTAGAGAAAGAAAAGAGAGTAATTGTGAGAGAGATCTAAGCGTGTAACAAAGCAACGAAAACCTAGCATTATTCTTCTGCCCTCAGGGGCGCCGTGGTTTTTTCCCATTCAAGGGTTTTCCACGTAAAACTTGTCTTTTGCATGTGTTCTTAATTTTCTTGTTTCATATTAAATTGATATAATTGTTGAGTGCGTGGCAATCCAAATTTCACCGTCAACAATTGGCGCTAGAAGGAGGGGGATCTTTGAACAGAAACTTCGAGGGACCCTTGCGAATCAAACAACATGAACAACGACAGCGACAGAGATGGTAACTCCAGCGGAGATATAGTTGTTGAACCAACCGCGCCGACAGGAGACAGGGCGGTGGCGATCGGGGAACAATCAGCGGCAACGCCAGGAACTAGGGCAGCTGACCCTGGGATTCTGCAGCACTTCCAAGCTGCACTGATAAACTTGGTCAGCGAAGCCAGCAAAATAGGGCTTTCGCTTCCCATAGGGTTGGGAGTTTCATCTCCTTACGAGTTAACCACTCCTGAAATCCATCCGCCCGGAAGGTTACGATCAGAAGTTCACATTGCAATCCCCGATGCTCAAGCACGACAATCCACTGAGGAGACTCCCAGGACCATACTAAGGATTTCGAGGGAGAAAACAAAAGAAGGGAAAAGGTGTGATGAATGAAGAATCCAGGGAGGAGCGAGACCAGGCGCGAACACATGGGGTCAATTCCAGTGACACACATCAGCGGAACCGGCGGAGACACCGTTCCATCTCATCTGAAGATAAGAGTCCTCGTCCACGAAGGGAACTACGGTCCAAAAGAGCGAAGCGAAGAAGATCCGAGAGCACAGAAGATCGAAGAAGCCCGGATGAGAGAGGCAATCATGGTAGGATGACAATCAAGAGCAGACTCGATCCAGCAGGAGAGCCAACTGGTCATCGAGATGTAATCCTACAAGAGCTATCAAGAAAAGTTTCAGCAATGGCACGAAGGTATGGTCGTAATGTATCTTCAGATGATGAGTCAGACAGCCCATTCATCGAAACTATTGCTCGCACCCAATTTCTAGACAGATTTAGGATGCCCACCATTGAACAATATAAGGAGAACAGGGATCCAAAGGAACATGTTCACCGATTCCACAATATTATGGCCCAGTATTCATCCAATGATGGGCTGTTATGCCTCACCTTCCCACAAACATTCGGCGACCTCGCCTCCAGATGGTTTGGAAGACTCCCGCCCGGAACCATAAGCAGCTTCTCAAACCTCAGTAAGGCATTCATAAGGCAATTCATGGGGAGTGTCCAAAGAAGAAAGTCACTCGCTCATCTGTCAAACTTGAAGCAGGAACGTAATGAGTCAATCAAGAAGTATCTAGCCAGGTTCGGGAAGGAAGTAGCTCAAATTGAGGATGCCAGTGATGTAGCTGTAATCGCCGCTTTCACCAATGGGCTACAAAGTGGACGATTATCCTTTGACCTGCGAAGAGATAGACCGAAAATTTACGAGGAGATGATGGAAATAGCTGGCGACTATGCACTGGAAGAGGAAGAAGAAGTAGCGCAAGGGGGTAGCTACGTGCATGGGCACAAGCCTGACTCAAAATCAGACCATAAGGACGACAAAAAGATGCAATCACGTGATCGCCAGAAAGATGAGAAGGGCCAAAAGGGGTATTCAAGAGAAAGCAGAGGAAACACTCGAGCCAATAAGTTTCGAGGAAGGTACAACCATTACACCCCTTTAACTGGCGACCAAGGAGATATTGTCTGTGGTAGAAGACAAAGGACTCGCCAAATACCCTCGACAGCAATCAGCAAATGCCAGGAGAGATACAACTAAGTACTATCGATTCCACAAAGATCATGGACATGAAACTTCAAAGTGTTTTCAGTTGCGATATCACATTGAGAGCTTAATCAGAGATGGGCACCTGAAGGATTTTGCTTTGAAAGGTGACAAGCACGATGGTCGCCGGGATGGCCACCAAGGAAACGGGCAGGACAGGAAGAGTCCAAGGAGGAACAGCCCTAACGCAAGCTATAAACACCATTTTTGGCGGACCTCATACTAGGAGGAGCAATCGAGAAAGGATGTCAGAAGTTCGAGAAGTAATGTATGAAAGCAGAAGCATGGAGATCAATTCTGTGCAGAGAAACCCCAAGAAGGGAAGAGAAGGACATGATCCCATAACATTTACAGCAGAAGACTCAGACGGAATTGATGCAAAACCCAACGATGCAATCGTTGTGGGGGTTCGAATAGCCCATAGGGATGTCCTTCGGGTGATGATTGACAATGGAAGTTCAGCCGATATCCTAAGTGCCAGGGTATATGATGAGTTGCAGCTGGACAGAAAAGATCTTGAACCATTCCATGTGCCATTAAAGGGATTCGGTGGCGCAGAAGTTAGGTCGTTAGGAACTGTGAAGTTGCCGGTAAGATTTGGTACAGCACCATGCCGGTGAACAATCATGTTGGACTTTGTCGTGGTTGACATCCATAATTGGCTGTATAATGCTTTACTTGGCCGACCGTTTCTTAACAAAGCTCGAGCTGTTACTTCAACCCATGCGTTGAAAATAAAGTTCCCTACAGAATTCGGTGTCGAAGAATTAGAGGGTCACAGGAGATGGCTCGCCGCGCCAACCTATCGATCTTCAAAGATAAAGCAGGGATGGAAACCTTGAACATATTCGAAGTAGACAGGGAAGAGCAGGAAGATAATCCGGAAAACTTCGAACTGGACCCAAGAGACAAAACGAGCAGAGAGAAGGAAGAACCGACTAAGTCGATTATTCTAGATGAAACGGAACCAGATAAAACAGTAAAGATCGGAGCAAGGCTGACTGAACAAGTTAAGAAAGATGTGATGAACTTGTTGAAAGAATATAGGGGGATTTTCGCTTGGTGCCACAAAGACATGCCAGGGATTGATAGAAGCGTAATTTCGCACAATCTGGCTGTGAATGAGAAATGCAAACCGGTGGTGCAGAAAAGGAGAAGCTTCAACCCAGAAAGAAGTGCAGCGATAAAAGAGGAAGTATCAAAGTTGCTCGCCGTAGGGTCAATTAGAGAAGTTAAGTACCCAGAATGGGTGGCGAATGTGGTCTTAGTAAAAAAGAAAAACAATCAATGGAGGATGTGCGTCGACTTCACCGATCTGAACAAAGCCTGCCCCAAGGACAGCTTCCCGCTACCAAGGATTGACCAGTTAGTCGATGCAACAGCCGGACATGAGACGTTGAGCTTCATGGATGCATATTCAGGATATAACCAGATAAAGATGCACAAGCCAGACGAAGAGAAGACAGCGTTCACCACAGATCAGGGGTTGTATTGTTACACAGTCATGCCATTCGGCCTGAAGAACGCTGGGGCAACTTACCAGCGCTTGGTCAACAAAATGTTCGCCAGGCAAATAGGGAGAAATATGGAGGTCTACGTTGACGATATGCTGACAAAAAACGTCACCGCAGATAGACATGCAGATGACCTGAGGGAAACGTTCGACGTGCTGGTCAAGTATGGAATGAAGTTAAATCCAGCAAAATATGTATTCGGCGTACCATCTGGGAGGTTTCTCGGATATCAAGTACACCAAAGAGGAATAGAGGTGAACCCTGAAAAATCCAAGCACTAGCGAGAATGGTCTCGCCAAAGACTCTGAAGGACGTCCAAAAACTCATGGGGTGCTTAGCATCGCTGAGCAGATTCATAGCCAAGTCAATAGACCGATGCCTACCATTTTTCAAAGCTCTAAAAAAGGGAAAGGGAATCGAGTGGAATGAGGATTGCAAAAAGGCCTTCCAGGCCTTGAAAGATTACCTTGGACAAGCACCACTACTATCAAAACCAGAACCAGGAGAAACATTGTACATGTACTTGTCCGTCTCTGAAGCAGCCACAAGTTCCGTGCTAGTGCGACAGGAAGATGGAATCCAAAAGCCAATATACTACACCAGCAAAGCACTGTTACCAGCCGAAATAAGGTACTCGCCGGTTGAAAAAATGGCACTCGCCCTAATAACAGCAGCAAGGAAACTAAGACCATATTTCCAGGCTCATAAATCGGGGTATACACCAACTGCCCACTAAAATTAATCCTGCAGAAACCAGAAGTATCCGGGCGATTAACAAAGTGGGCGATCGAATTAAGTGAATTCGATGTAGAGTATCTCCCAAGGACAGCAATTAAAGCCCAGGCAGTGGCAGACTTTATAGCAGAGTTCACCGAGCCTAGTATAGAGGTGGCGAGAATGATGGTGGAGCAAAATAAGAAAATATTCAAATGGCAACTTCGCGTTGATGGCTCATCAAACACGCACGGCAGCGGGGCAGGGGTAGTGGTGTCAACCCCGGAAGGAGATTCAATCGAATGTGCCTTGCGTTTTGACTTCAAAGCTACTAACAATCAAGCCGAATACGAAGCACTCATAGCAGGTTTAAAAGTTTGCACAATCCTAGGAGCAGATGAGGTAGAAATATTCAGCGACTCTCAAGTCGTGGTCAATCAGGTGTTAGATGAATACCAGGCGAGAGATGAAAGCATGATCACCTACCTGGAATTAGCAAAAGAGCTTTTAGAAAGATTTAAAGAATACAGGATTGTTCACATCCCCCGAGAAGAAAATGAAAAGGCTGATGCCTTAGCCAAGTTGGCATCTGCCACAATCAACATCTGGCCCAAAAATATCTCTATGATTCGCCTATCGCAGCCGAGTATAGTTAAAACAAAGGAAGTTGGGGCAGTCTTTGGCGAAAGGAACAGCTGGATCACACCAATCAAAGAATATCTCGTTAATGATGTACTCCCAAGTGACCCATTAGAAGCAAAGCGGCTGAAGTACAAAGCTACAAGATATTCAGTACTCAATGGAGAACTGTACAAACGGGGATACTCGAGGGCATTGCAGAGATGTGTCGGACCTGAAGAAGCAGAAGGTATCCTGAGAAGCATACACAGTGGAAATTGCGGGAACCACGCAGGGGGTGCCAACCTAGCCCACAAAACATTAAGGCAGGGTTTTTACTGGCCAACACTGTTCGCCGACTCTAAAAGGGTGGCAGCGAGATGCGAGGCATGTCAGAAAATCGCCAATAATATCCGACAGCCACCTGAACTCTTGCAAAGTATTACCTCGCCCTGGCCATTCGCCATGTGGGGAATTTATTTGATCGGCCCAATGCCAACAGCAACTGGAGGAGCGAAGCATGCCATAGTAGCAGTGGATTATTTTACAAAATGGGTAGAAGCTGAGCCATTGGTACACATAACAGAAGCAAACACCATAAGCTTTGTGAAGAAAAACATCCTGTACAGATTCGGGATACCAAATACCATCATCACAGACAATGGGACCCAATTCGATGGCAGGAAATTCAGGGAGCTATGTGATAAATATGGCATCAACAACTACTACGCCTCTCCAGCACATCCATAGACAAATGGCCAGACTGAAGCAGTGAACAAAATCATAAAGCATAACTTAAAGGCTAAATTGGCAGCAAGAAAGGGCAGCTGGGCGGATGAATTACCACAGGTGCTTTGGGCATACCGAACCACAGAAAGGAGTTCAACAGGCGAGACTCCATATTCCATGGCATATGGAGCTGAGGCCGTCATCCCCGTGGAAACATCTTTCTCTTCACCAAGGGTACAACTCTTTCAGCCAGAAATCAACATTGATATGCTAAAGTGCGGCTTAGATGAGTTAGAAGAAAAAAGAGAGCGCGCGCAAATAAGGAATGCTGCGTACCAACAAAGGGTAGCCAGATATTATAACTCACATGTGCGTGAAAGAAGGTTCTCGCTGGGTGACTTAGTGCTGAAAAGGGTGAACCCAGGAACAAAAGACAAAGCTGCAGGGTCACTCGCAGATAAATGGGAAGGGCCTTATCAGATTACAGGCATAGCTGGCCACGGGGCATATCGCATCACTCGAGAAGGATTTGGCGAACTACCCCGTCCATGTAATGCCCAGTACTTGAAGATATATTATCCTTAACCCGGGGATCAAGTTTAAAATTTTTGTGAGCCTTTTATTTTTTCTTAGAGCAGTTATTCGTTTTAGCATTTTTCTTTATGACTGTGTTAACAAAGTTGCAGGAAATATTCAATAGAGTAATTTATTACTGAGAGATTCTCGATTTCACTCGCCAAACGCAAAAGGCATTCGCCATCACACATTGCTATCATCACATAAAAACGAGTTTTATGCTCACTGCAGCGATAACTGGCGAGAAATAAAAAGCCAAAACTCAGCAATGGTAGCTGAACAAACAAAAAGCATGTTAAAAACTCGGTGCATGGTCGGATAAATCCTGACAAAACACTGAGTACGCCAAAATACAGCAACGGCAGCTGAATAAAAGATATAAGACATGCTAAAAAACTTGGTGCATGGTCGGATACGTCCTGACAAACACTGAGTACGCCGAAAATACAGCAAAGGCAGCTGAATAAAGCTATAAAATATGCTAAAAAGAACTTGGTGAAAAAGTTAAACAAAGCCGAAAAATCAGCAAAGGCAGCTGAACACAAAAAAGTGAAGGAGAGTTTATAACTTGAACAAAGGTTATTTACAAATAAAGAATTACAAATAATGGAGCAAAAATAAGATTTACAGTCCTAAAAACAACTCAACCAGCTGTAGGAGGGCCCTCGCTATCCTCCTCGTCTTCCATCTCTTCCTCTGAAGGCCAGGTGACTTCCTCATCCTCTTCTGGCATGAATGGCTCATAATCCCTTCCAGCAATAGGGCCCAAATCTGGCTCAGCACCCGAACCAGAAAAACTGCCTTTCTGACCCGAGTAGTATGTGTTGAAAACGCGCTTGCTGGGGATCTCCAAATGCATGGGATGAGGGTCAGTCCTATTATAACGGTAGTGGGCTCGCCATCGTTTTATTTGCTCTTTAATCGAGCCCACCCCACTGGCCATGTGCTGCTGAAAAGACCTGTCAAAACGCCGCAGAGCTTTCTCGGTTGAATGATCCTTCATGGCAAAAAACTTTTTCGCCTGCCTCATGCCCTTTTCAAACTCACGCAGCAAAAACGCGTCATAGGCAGGGGATCTTTTGAAACGATCAACCGCTTCAACCTCCAATACGGCCTTAAGATCAGTCAAAATGACTTCATGCGAGGCCAACTGGTTGCGTAAATCTACAACCTCACGTTCGGCTTTCTCCTTCGCATCCTCAGCTAGTCGCTCAACCTCAAAGCGTGCAGCGAGCGATTCTTTACTAGCAGAGAGTTGCTCTCGCAGTAAACGAATCTCTGCCTCAGCAACACCTAGTTTCTCCTCAGCAGCCAATTGGGCTGAAAGGTGCCCATCTACCGATTCTCTTAGTTGTGCAAGCTGTTGAGCGTGGGTTTCCTCAGCCGAAAGCTTCTCAGCTTCCAAAACAGAGACCTGTTCCCGCAGGCGCTTCAAATCCCTCGATAAAAAATTTCCTCGCCTGTAGCTATCAGTCAACTCATACAGCATTTGAAAAGAAAAGAAGAGAAAAACAGAAGTCAGGAAACGCGCTAAACAAATATACATAAGTACAGCGAGAGGCTCACCAGAGAATGGCAGTTGAAAAAGAATTCCATTTTCTTGTTGCAGGATCCCTTCTTCATCTGCTCCCAACTCTCACCAACATAGACATTGTTATTCATTATATAAGAACAAATCTCAGCAGCCGTAAAATCCGAGAGGGAGACAAACTCATCCCCCTCACCAGCCTCAGCTGGATCAATGGGAGGAGCTCCGTGAGTAACGCCAGAACCAGATGCAAAAACCCCATCCTGTCTGGACGACCCCGGTTTATCAGTTGGCCCTTGTCGACCAGGTAACCCAGGCTGACCAACAAAAGAGGTATTCGGTTTGTCCACAGCTACCGGAGGAGGAGTTGCACTGGTTGGGGGAATGGCAGAAGCACCAAAACTACTTACCCCCTCCGGGAAGGGAGACTCCGCCAAATCTGGTCCCTCAACAGAAGCCCCAGGGACAGTTGTCTCAGCAGAAGGAACCTCGGTGAGCACAGGTTCTTCAGCGACCTCCTCATCTGAAGAAACCACGTATTGCACGACCCTTGACGCCCGCTTTACAGGCCGGGCAGTGTGGTCAGGCGTGCCCTCTGCCGAACGCTTACCTCTACCAGTTCTGGGGTTTAGGTCGCTTGAAGGATCCGGGGGAGTCTCGGGGACATCCGCATCAAAAATAGGGATCTCACTAGCCACCCCCGAAACCCCCACTTTCTCTTTTCCCTTACGGCTAGGAGCTGTCGCAGCAGTACTCGCAACCACAGTAGCAGTAGCAGCAGGGGTACTCGCAGTTGCCCCCGGACGAACAGAAGATGGCCTCAACTCGACCCGCCCCCCATCGACATCGCCAGTGTCCTCATCATCTGAAGGGTCACCGCCATCCGGACTAGCGACACCTTCCTTGGCCAAACCAGCGGCGTGTCTCTTGCTGGCAGCCTCGGAATTTTTGACCGCCCGAGCTTGCAGATCACAAACTTTGTCAAAATCATATACTGCAGAAACCTACCAAATATTAGCGAATGGACACAAGAAAACTATAAAGAAAGCAAGTAAAACTTACGGCGAGGAAGTTTGGCTGGTAGATGAGGGAACAGCCCTTTTGCGATCATTTTATCCTCGTCCAAAAGAAATGATCGGCCCCTTTCATCCAGAGGGAGGACGGCTACAGCAGCGAGGTGAGATACCTCCGCATCCAACAAAACAGGGACAGCTTTTGACCAGGCATCAGGAGAAGTAAAATGCCTAGGAACTTTCTTCGCTGCAAGACTTAGGCGACCACTTGCGGACACGTTTCTACCCCATTCGCCGCCGACAAAAAACCAGCTGTTTTTCCATCTTTTGTTTGAAGAAGGAAAGCCCCAAATAAAGCCTTTCTTCTTCTCATCGTTGGAGACCTCCACTTGCCCAGGGTTCGACACACCCTCTGGAATCCAGTTCTCCAAAGGCAAAGAAAGCAGAAAATATGTCCCACTATTGCCAGCCTGCCTCAAAGTGTAGAAATGGCGAATCTCGCGGGGCGTAGGGGATCCATAGCCTTTCAACTTCCACATTAAACCCAAACACATGAGGATCCTATAGCTATTCGGGGCAAGTTGAGCAGGTGCAATTTTTGCCTCCGCGAGGAACCGAGCAATAAAAGGTTGCAGAGGAAGGGTGATCCCGCAGCTAAGCATGGCGCCATAAATGGTGACTGCGTTCTCAGGAGGATTCCACGCTGCTCGGCCACCAGGTAGTATCAAAGTCACAGAATCTGGGATCCCAAAGCGACTCTTGAACTTGCTGAGCTCCGCCTCGCCGACCACGTTGACTTCAGTATCAAAGGAGCACGGGCGATCAAACGAAAAATTCAGCCTGTCCCGTTGATGGTCATCAACATCTGAATCAACGGTCGTTTGGGCATCCAGAAGGGATCCACGAGGAGCCCTAGAAGTGCGTCATTTGCTTCCGCTTGGCTTAGAAGATCTCGGCATCATGGGAAAATCACTGTCAGAAGACGGAGGAGAGATATTAGGGATAAAAGCATCCTCAGAGGACGGAACATAAACAGAAATTGGCACCGGAGAACCCGAACGAAAATTACGAATCAGAGATTCGATTTTGTCCGCAGTACTTTTATCACCAAGCTCCATGGCTTGCATCATCCGATTAAAAAGAGAAGAACGTAAAGAAAGGTCCATGGGAACTCACCAGAAAACCCTAGATTCACGAAGGATATGCATAGAAGCGGGAATAGTCGATCCCGGTGAAACTGTCCGGCAATAAAAAACACAGGGAAAGGACTGTAGCAAGTACTCGAAGAAATGAGGCAGATAAAAACGAGAAATCAAACTGTTCTTTTCTGCTCTGGAAAAACGGTGGGGAAATAAATGAAAGAGTGAAATGGAGAAAAGGAAATGATCGGGCCTTAAAAAGAGGGAACTTTGAAATTCAAAAAAAAAAAATCAAGTGCAATGATGCACAATTAATGAGAATGACGGCCAGTCACCAAAACCGCAATAGTCACCACCAAACAAATGACATGTGGCGTCTCGGGGACAACCAAGCTGTCAGAATGTCTTTTCACCTGTTAAACAAGTGGAAACGCCAGAAGTTGTGTGGCTCAAATTGAAAGGTTGCACTAGAAGAATCAATTAATAAATACAGCGCGTGGTAAAAAGAAAAGGAGGAGTTATTACAAAGTGTTCCAAAAATCTTGTAAGCATAAATATAAATACTGCTCGCAGAAGCAAACGAAGTGGGAAGAAAAAGTCATTCGCTCAGCTCGAAGTATTTATGGGGGTATTGTTGTATGTATAAATTCGCCAACCTGACACGTCAACAAAAGAGCCAATGAAAGACTGCCACGTCACTCATTGACCGGGTCAAGGGAGGAAGTTTGATAAGTCAGAATGCTAAAATAGCTCAAAGCCAAAGGGAGTCAAAGATATGGTTGCCGAAGCTAGAGACCTACTCGCCGAATGCAACAATGTGCTCGCCAAATATACGAGACCCAGAAAGTAAAGATACTCGCTGGACCAATACACTGGGCCCGAACCGACTCGGCAGAAACGCAGAAATAAACCCTAAACTTCTAGAAGACCCAGGACAACGAGAAATCATAAAAAGAAAGTAGACCTGATCCGTGACAGAAAAGGATCCTAGTACGAACCAAAGAGGGAAACTTTCCATCCACATGACTAAAAAACAAAGGGAAACCCTAAATAAACATGTATAAATAGAACCACCTATCCCATGAGGAGGGGGTTCAGAAATCTAGAGAGAGAAAAGAGAGTAATTGTGAGAGAGATCTAAGCGTGTAACAAAGCAACGAAAACCTAGTATTATTCTTCTGCCCTCAGGGGCGCCGTGGTTTTTTCCCATTCAAGGGTTTTCCATGTAAAACTTGTCTTTTGCATGTGTTCTTAATTTTCTTGTTTCATATTAAATTGATATAATTGTTGAGTGCGTGGCAATCCAAATTTCACCGTCAACAGTACCTATTTTGTTTTCATAAATAAGTTTACTAGTACCGTGGTGAGGAGTTCGAATTACACCATATGTAATTTACAGATATGTGTTGAGAGTTTTATTTTACCCTGGTGTTATGGAAGTAGATATCTTCCCTTATGAAAATAGACTTCCAAGCTGCGTACGTAGTGTTTGATATTAGTAGGTCCTGATAGATTCATGACACGTCAGGTGTCGATACTTAAAAACATTCAAAAATATTATCGAATCAATCAGAATCAATATTTAGTTTTGAAAATATATTACAAAATGAGGTTTCAAATTTCCAATAGGCAATTAATTGGAGGCTCTACTCTCTAGTAATTTGCCAGCTAATACTCGGACCCAAATTAGAAAAACACGTGGGGCTTTTTGGGGCCCAAACAGAAATGGACGCTGCTCAAACCTCAATTTTCAACAACTTAGAAATGGACGCTGCACTGTTGAAGTTTTCAAGTCTCAACCTTGTGACATTATATAAACAAGAAGCATATGATATGAAATACACCAATAATTTGTAACAATAATATAACTTAAAAATCCCACTTCCATGGCTCTTGCAGAAAACTGGTTAAGTGTCCGTTTGGGAGAGCTTGTCTACTGGCTAAAAGAGCTTTTTTAATTAAAAAAGCTCTTTTCAATTTTTTTTGTATCGTTTGGTTGTCACCTAGTAGAGCTTTTAGATAATTAAAAAAGCTGTTTTACGTCTACTTGGAGAAGCCCAAATTTAAAGCTTTTCCAAGTAGATCTTTTGGAGTTTTTTTAATAACACTAAAATCTCCAATATAACCTTATAATTTAATATTTGTTAGAGTATTTTGGTAATTCTATCATTAAAAAAGCTCTCTTTTAATTGACAACCAAACGACCAACGACTTTTATTTAAAAGCTCTACCTCAAAAAGATCTACTTCTAAAAGATCTACTACAAAAAGATCTACTTGAGAAGCTCTCCCAAACGTACTCTAAACCGTGGTGGGGATTATTTATTCAACAGAATACATGCATGCAATGCACTTGCCTTTGGCCCTGTCACATTAGCTAATGGTGTCTTTTTTGCTGGTTCAACATATGGAAAAGGGCCGACATATGACATGAATGCCAAAACCGGAAAAGTTCTATAATGCCGATTTTATGCATTTGGTTACTATGTAGAGGCAGGGGTTATGGTGAGAGGAGTATGTACGATGATAGGAACGATTTCAAGGCGAATTTATTCTCGATTTTCATCGACAACATTAATCCACAGACGGATGTGGCTTGTTTGTGGGGAGTTTCTAAAGTTTTTGGGAGAGTAAGAGATGTCTTTCTCTCCTCTAAGATCAGTCCAACAAGGGGCCGTTACGCCTTCATTAGGTTCGAAACTAAGGAAGAAGCTCTGAAGGTGGCAAAATCTGTTCACGGGATGCATGTATTCGGATGGCCAATTAACGCAAGGTTGGTAGAATACAACTGGAATAGTCAGAGAGGTTCAGGTTTGCAAGGTGAGAGGAAGCGATTTGAAGAGGCATCAAGTAGGAGAGGAGTTGAACAGTCTCTGTCAGAGGTGTCGCAAAACCATTCTTTCGCAGAGGCAGTGAGAGGAACACGGATGGAACTCAAGGGCGACAGGAAAGGTACTCTGCTTTCCATGTCATGGAGGAAACACAGACAAACTTCGGACTGGCTTTCAAAATGTGCGATAGGGTCTTTAAAGGAGTTTTCCTATGTCTCTAACGTTAACAAGAGGTTGAGGGATAGAGATTATTCATTTTCATCTTCGTATGTGGGTGAGAGAAGCATTATATGGCATTTTGATTCAGAGATAGAGAAGACAGGTTTCATTAGGAATCGATTTTTTTGGAATGATTGTTTCTCATCAATGACTGACTGGTCGGAAAAATGGACTCCAAAAGGTAAGTTAACTTGGATCAATGTCTTTGGAGTACCGTTAAATTATTGGGAGGTGCCTTTTTTCATGAAACTTGGAAGTCTAGTAGGAGAACCTTTGTGGGTTGATAAAGAAACTTCGTCGAGAGCAAGGCTGGACAGAGGCAAGTTATTGGCTATAGTTCCTTAGGCTTGGGAACACACTCGCGATATTTTCGTCTCAATGGAGGAGGCGTCCTTCATTGTGAAGGTTGAAATCGAACCAATACCGGTGTCTTTGTCATGGTTGAATCAGTTTCTGGACTTGGACGATTTCTCACTAGACAAACCGGAAAACAGCCTATGCTCATCTGATTTCGAAATTCAAGAAGGTAGGGAAACTAACAGGGGATTGAACAAAAGTCAGCTTTTGGATGTGGCCAAGAAGAGAAAAAGTAAACCTTTTGCTGACAGGAGCAGTAGGAAGGATGATTGTTCCTTTCCTAAATTAGTAAGATTTCAAAATTGTGGAGTAGGTGGAGCTCCGACTGATGTTGACAAAGGCAAAAAGCAGTGGGTTTGCATACCAAGGCCTCGAACCAATTCTCGTTCAAATCGAAATGCAAAGATAGTGATTAGAGATAATCTGGTTCAAGAACTAACAGGGTGCGTTGGTACGTGGGACGGGACGGGACAAAACAGGACAATTTTCTCTTGTCCCGCGTTTGGCGCGTCCGTAACATGGGACAGAACGGGACAAGGTGGGACAAAAAACCCAAAAAATTGTCAAACCCAAAAAATTGTCCAACCCAAATAGCTCGGTCAGACTTGTCCCATGCATGGGACAAGTATTAAAATGACTCTTTTACCCTTAATACTTCCAAAAATTACAAAAATATCAAATGTAAATTGAATCCCAAAGCAATTTTCCTCCTTCTCTCATTCTCGTCTCTCTCTCTCTCTCCCTTCTTTCTCTCAACTAATACTCATCTCTCCCTCTCAACCGTTGCTGCAACGGCCGCCGATGAGGAGCAAAAGTATTCTTCTCAGTCTCTCCCGCTTGTCTCTCTCTCTCTCCGTTCGACCTCTTTCGATTTTTGAGGTGGTGGCTGTTGTTGATTTTGATTTTGATTTGGGTTTTCGATTTAGGGTTTTCGATTAGGGGTTTTCGATTTAGGGTTCTCAATTGGGGGTTTTCGATTGGGGGTTTTCGATTTAGGTGTATTGTTTCGTATGGGCTTCAATGGTTTCGATTGGGTTTGTTTAATTTGGTGCAGTTCTTGGTTGATTAAAGGTGGTTTAGGTGGTTATGGTTGGGTTTGTTTAATTTGGTGCAGTTCTGGGTTGATTGAAGGTGGTTGATTTCGGTTATGGTTGGGTTTATTTAATTTGGTGCAGTTTTGAGTTGATTGAAGGTGGTTTCGATTGGGTTTGTTTAATTTGGTGCAGGTTTGGGTTGATTGAAGGTGGTTTCGATTGGGTTTGTTTAATTTGGTGCAGTTCTGGGTTGATTAATCAGTTTCTCTACTTAAAATTGAGCTGTTGATGCTTGATTTTTTAAGATTTCTATAGTATTAAAAGAGAAAAGAATGACAGAAATTTAATGTCATTGCCGAGCTTTAGAAAGTACATGACTTTCAAGAAGGACTACAATTGACTGCTACTTGAACTTTTTCGTGAGTTTGTGAAGAATGCACTGCGTTTTGAAGAAATTGTTTTTGGGTCTACTTCCAAGCTTAATCATATTGATGTGAAACTAGTGGATCTGCAAAACATGGTAACAAAATGTTGAGGCAGCTTTTCTAATTAAATTAGCTATGTATGCATGATCATATTATTGACATTTGTGTTTGATTCCACTTCTAACAAGCACAAGAATGTGAAATCTATGATCTACGACCATTTTTCAACGGTGGCGAATTTTTCGGAGCTGGTTTTGAGTTGGATGAAGTACGGGGATTTATTAGGCACCACCTAGCAAGATAATGGTAGCATTTTCTGCAGCAAGTCACGCATGGGCAGGCAATTATTTGGGGTAGTACCATTTGGATCAGATTATGTAGCAAAATATTATTTGATTGTTATTTAATCAGTTCGATCTATATTTAAATTTTTATCGACCTTTGAATATGTATTTTGTGCATATATTTTCTTCATGGCTGTTTTATCAAGTTTGTGGACTAATTTGTCTTTATATTATTTTAACAAAAAAAATTAAATTAATATTTAAATTTATCATTTTATTTAAGGTTTTAAACTTTCAATCAATACTTAAAATTACAATATTATTATTTTATTAACTATGATATATAAATATATTTATTTAATAAAATCAAATAAACATGACAATAGTAGCACTCTGGTCATTTGAACCTCTTGTCTCATCCTGTCCCAGCCATACCAAACGCGTAACAGTACAGTAAACAGTTATGTCCCAGGCCTTCTAAACATAATACAGAACAGCTTGTCCTGTCCCATCCTGTCCCGTCCCGTCCCGCATTGTCCTATCCCATGTCCGTGCCAAACGCACCCACAGAGAACAGGTGGAGGACTCATCCTCGTCAACATCTGATTCTGAAAAAAGTTGGGGGGCTTTTTCTAACTTCTGTTTGTTGAAAGGTAATTACTCCAATAAAAACATTTCAGATGGGCTATTGCAAGATGGGCCTCCTCTTCTTGGGCCTAGTAAAGGAACTGATGGGATTCTATCAGTGCAAGAGGAAGGGGAACTTATTTCGTATAGGATCAACTCTGTGGGCCAAGGCTGTGTAACCCACAAGAGGATATCTGGAATTACTATTGATTTAATGGGGGAGTGTGAAGCTGAGGACCATTTGGGCCAATCCTTTTTGCAGCAAACAGATCAGGGAGTGGGCTCTTTAGAAAATCGATCTCATTCAGATAGGTCTAGTAAGTCTTCAACCTCTTTTCTTCAAAAGGACGCAGAAGCTGTCACTCAGCCAAAAACTCCCAACAAAAGAAAAGGGGGAAAGAAATGCAGGACCTCCAAAAATCATGCAATGAAGACTAAGAACTCAAAGGTCAATACTGGAGGGTCTGAGGAAGCTGTGGATAAAGACAGTAGTGAAAACAGGTCTTGGAGCTTAGAGGTCGAATTAGCAAAAGTCATAGAGAAAGGAGTGGAGCTAGGAGTCAATTTCAATAAATCCAATTATGAGGAGGTTCGGACAGAGGGTGGTCAGCCTTGGAACTTGGATGAGGAAGTGGTTAAAATAATAGAAACGAGGATTGTTCTTGGCTTTAATTTCAATGGAAAGGAATACGAGATGTCCACGATTTTAGCTTCAAGGGAACGAGAGGATACGGAGAAACTCAGAGCTGAATAATCAAGTATGTTCTGTTTTGCTTGGAGTTTGGGCGGGGATCTCTTTAGTTTTGATGTTAGCTCTTTCTTGGAACATAAGAGGGTTGGGTAAGGATAGCAAAAGGAAGGTTGTGAGAAGGTTGGTTAGCTTGCACAAACCGATGGTGTGTTTTCTTCAAGAATCGAAACTTAATTGCTTTGACAGCAAGGTTATCAATTCCTTAGGTGGTCTCTGGCTCGATAGAGGTATGGGTGTGGAGTTGATCGGTTCGGCTAGAGGTCTAATATCTTTGTGGAATGAAGATCTGTTTACTGTTAAAGCTTGTATTAAAATAATTGTTGTATTATTTTAGCTGGGTAATTGGTGAAACTTGGAAAAGACATTGCTTTTTGTAACATTTATGCTCCAAATGTTGAGAGGGACCAGGTTGAATTGTGGGAGTTCATTCTCAGAGCCCAAGTTTCTTTTCCCTTTCCTTATGCATTGGGGACAACTTCAACACGGTGCTTCGAGCCGATGAAAGAAAAGGGGGGTGTGATTAATTCTGCTTCCATGAGGGCATTTAATTCCTTTATTTTACACATGGAAGTTATCAATATTCCGTTGAAAGGAATTCCTTTCACTTGGTCTAACAATAGGAAACAAGCTTCGTGGGCTCGTTTGGATAGGTTCCTCATTTCTCCTTGGATTCTTTCTTGGTTTCCTAAGATTTCTTAAAGAGGGCTGCCGAGAAACATTTCGGATCACAGCACAATTCTGCTGGAAGAACCGAAGTTGGACTGGGGTCCTTGTCTCTTTCGGTTCTATAATCACTATAAGAAATTGGGCTTTCTATGACAGGACATCCACCACGGGTATTATGGACCTGTTTTAGATAAATAATAACAACAACAACGGGCCTATAAATGCCCCGTTGTTGATATTATATGCACCATGGGCCCTTGTATGCCCGTTGTAAATAATTTTTCATTACCACGGTCAGCCAATGTGCCCGTTGTTGATATGTTTATAATCACCAGAACTCCCTAAATTAATATCCAGTGAAATTGAAAACCCTAACATCACTCTCTTCCTCCAACGATTCAACGACCTCCTCCTCCAATGATCCGACGAACTCTTCATCTTCAACCTCTCCGACCTTGTCCTCTCCTCTCTCAACCTCCCCTTACCCAGTCCTACCCCATCACTGTCCACTGATTTGGTGTTTTTGACCATGTCTTTGATGAGAAGTGTAGGATGGGTTTGGAAGTGTTTCTGAGGCCGACACAACCAATGTATCGCCTTACTGCGTCTCCTCCTCTTCTTCTTCACTGCTTTGTCTTGTTCATCTTCAAATAAGTTTGATTCTTCTGTTAGTGACTAACCCAGAACAGAATCTCTCTCTTTCTCTCATCTTCGAAGATCTTTTTTTTTTTCTTTTGTGTGTGTGAACCTCTCTATCTCTGGTCGGTAAGTTTATTGATCATCTTTACTCTTTTGTTTCATTATCTGATTTATATGGGACATCTGAAAAGGAAAAAAAAAAAAAAAGAGAGGAAGAAAATGCATAGAGCTCCAACGATTCCCCAACTCATTGACTCCAACAGACGAATCATTGATTCCAATCCTAAAACTCTCCGTCTCTATCAAGTCTCCAATGTCTGCTCTCTCTCTTTCTCTGTTTTTTTTTTTTCTTTTTTTTTAATTCATTATTGTTAATTTTTATATATCTGGTTCATTATTTTCATTAATTTAGTATATTTAAGAGTAGATGCTAGCTGGGTTTTGTTAAATTTCAATTTTTTGTTGTTTTTTTAAAATTAAATTTTGTATTATTATGTGAATTTTGTTTTTGTTGTTGTGGTTGCAGAGGTTTTACTGTGGAGGTAGAATAATTTTTGGACCAGATGTGAGGTCAATTTTCCTTACAATTTCCCTGATTGTGATTCTAGTGATCTTGTTTTATGCCTTTGTTTCTCAAACCTTATCAAGGAATTCCAGCATCAACTAGGCCATTTGATTGTAGCTACATGTGCTGTCTTCATTGTATATGTGAGTGCTTCCTCTTCTTCCATGTTATATCTCTGCACAAACTGTTTTTGAACAAGATCTAACTATGTTGCATCTCCAATCCATATAATTTTTGTCAGAATCTAGGAAGTTATACGTTTGACAATGAAAAGTTGGATACCAATACTCATTTTTGTATTCGTTAGAAAACAGAAGAATCTTGGGCTTAATATTCTATAGTTTGGTTTACAAAATAGTGAAACCTCATTTTTTTTCACTAGGCTGAATGACTAAAGAAAATTTTGTTGAGTGTATTTGGTCCCACAATTTTGTTAGGAGTATAGATATTCACCATTTAAGGTTTGACATTCGAACGTGGCACAAGAAAGGTCTTTTTTTTTTTATTACTTTGGTTTGAGACAGAAACAAACTTCTTTTTGTTAGAGAAATGATCTGTGTACTGTTGAGTTAATGACCAGCAAACAAGCCTGAACTACTTAGAAAATTTTTAGTTAGATGTATGTAATAATTTTGCATTGTCGAAATAGCTTCCAAACACAATATATGTATATATCTTTTAACCCTTTTTTGGTTATGACCAACAAACTAGCCTGAGGCCCTGAACTACTTAGAAAATTTTTAGTTAGATAAATCCCTTGATTCAAATCCAATTTTAAAGCTCCATCGTTATGATTGCTAGATGCTTAGATGTCAACAGACCTCTTTCAGGCATGGCAGGATGAGCAAAAATTCAAAATCCAAGAAAAATAACTGCATTAGGAACTAGAAGCGTAGTTTAACTCTGTTGGAAGCTACCATTTTCATTCTAACGTTACTAGTATAAGCAATTTAAATTTTTTTCAGGTCCTGAAGTCATGCAATGTTGGATTTTACCATTGGAGATGACATGCAAAAAATAAACACAATGGGAGGGCTTTCTGATTTGTATCGTGCCTCCCCCCACTTCTTCTTGTTCTTTACTGCTTCGTCTTTTTTCTTGATCTCTTATTCTCAATTTCAAACAAGATTTTGTTTTGTTAGTGACTGATCCAGAATCTCTCTTTCCCTCTTCTTTGCAGATCCATTTTTTTCTTTTGTGTGGGTGTGCGTCTCTGGCTGGTAAGTTTTCAAAAAAATGTTTATGGACCATCTTTACTTGTTTGTTTATCTTATATGTGTGGTGTATGTGAATCTGCTACTGTGAATTAATCATGGGTTTTCAAAAATTTTGGAACTTGCCTTTTGTTGTGGATGTTGGAAATTTTGTTTCAATTTGGTTACAATTGTTCTGTTTTGATGATTATATGTATTAGAACCTTACCTGATATCCTTCAACTTGGAGGACTCTGTCCATAAATCTTTATATATATATACTAGAGAGTAGAGTCAGAGGCATCCTAAGAGCGGTGTGGTGGTGGACCGGTGATTGTGGTGGTGGTGCAATTGCTTATTTGTTTATTATATCAGTTTGCAACTCTTGTGACTTTCATGTAATTGATTTTCCTTATCCTAATGATTGGTTTATTTTTGTTATTAATTATGTAAGAATTGATCCATGTCTTTGTGTTTGTTTGTGTTAGTGTATGTTTCCTTATTTATATAATTTTTGGTTTCATTTTGGAATCGCCGGTAAAAGGTTTGCTGTTTAAGTGTGTCAGCATTAAAAACTCTTGGCAGTTAAGCATAAGAAATGGTTAAAATGTTTACTTTGTTCTTTCTTCGCATACAGATGTGATTCTAAATGTGTAGCCGTGTAGGACAACTGAATAAAATTGCTGAATCTTTTTGTGTTGCTGTACAGGTATGGAATGTTTTGATGTATTGAAAATATCATGTTGATTGAGGTTAGTTTGATAAATCTACACTTATGGAATGGTTTGTTTTTACTCGTACAGATGGCATTTTTTTTTTCCATGATTCATCCGGTGGTTTTTTGCCCTTCCCTTCAATATAATCCTGTTACAGGAGGAGTTCCAATTAGTATTATTCAAGACAAACAAAAAAGAGAGCTTGAAGATTTGTATGGGTGAACTTATTGTTATGATTATTAGACTTTTTAATTAAGTGAATGTTTATGGGTGAATGTAATGTTAATACTTAAGATTTTTAATTGAATGTTTATAGATTTATAAATTTTAATATATATATTGAATGCTTTGGAGTTTAATCTTCCAATTATTTACACTAAACAAGCTACATATAAAATCAATAAATTAATTTTGATTTTTTTTTTTATTAAAAAAATACTCATCGACCACGCGCAATGACCGTTGTAATTAACGTATCGACAACAGACAATGAGCGTTTTCAATAACGTATCGACAATGGGCAATGAGCGTTTTCAATAACGCATCGACAACGGGCATTGCCCGTTGTAAAAACGCGCCTTTTTCCATAACAGCTTAATAGATAGCGGGACCCGTGCCCGTTGTAGATACTCTTCTACAACAGACGTTGCCCGTTGTGGATGATCTATTTTCTAGTAGTGAATGTTTGGCTGGAAGATGAAAAGCTGATGAATCAAGCGAAGATTGGGTGGATCAATTGTAATTCAGCTGGGTTGGCGAGTTTCAAGTTGGCTGCTAGAGCCAAATCAGGAAAAAATCACCTGAAGAAATACTTGAGCATGAAGAAGAAGGATTCCTTTTCTTTGCAAGACTGTGAGCTGCGTTTGGATACAATGGAGAAAAGGGCAGTGTCGAAGGGATGGACGGTGGCCTTGAGGGATGAGAGAATTAGTATTCTTTAGGAATTATGGAAAGGAATCCGCAAGGAGGAGCAAGTTTGGCGCCGAAAATCTAGGGTCAAGTGGTTGAAGGAGGGTGACAAGAATTCTAAGTTATTTCACTGTATGGCAAACAGTAGAAGAAGGAACAACTTCATTGCTAATATTCTTATTGGAGGCACTAGAGTTTCGGACCCCTCCCGGATGAAAGACGGGATCCATGATTACTTCAAAAACCATTTCAATGATGTTCCTTGGCAGCGTCCTACAATTATTGCCCTGGACCTTAAGCAACTTGCGGATGATGATAGGGAGTCTCTTGAAAAGGAATTCATGGAGGAAAAGGTTTGGGAGGCGGTTAGTGATTGTTATGGCAATAAGGCGCCGGGTCCGGACGGCTTGAACCTTAATTTTGTCAAAGCCAACTGGGGCTCCATCAAAGGCGATTTTCTGTGCTTCATCAAAGGTTTTCACGAGGATGGGGCAATTGTAAGTGACCTCAACAAAACCTTTATTGTGCTCATTCCTAAAAATGGCAGACCAAAGTCCCTTGCAGATTATAGGCCTATTAGTTTGGTAAGCTCCATGTATAAGATTTTGGCGAAGGTCCTTTCAAATAGATTAAAGAAGGTGATGGGAGTTATTATCAGCGAGTCGCAAACGGCTTTTGTGAAGAATAGGTAGATTTTAGATAGCTTCGTTGTGGCGGAGGAAATAATTCAATCATGGAAGAGGGATAAGGAAGGCGATTTGCTCATCAAACTGAATTTCGAGAAAGCGTATGTCAATGTGGACCACAATTTATTGGACTCTAAGATGAGTGGTATGGGGTTCGGGGAGAAATGGAGGC
The DNA here is from genome assembly GCA_030490815.1 of Acer saccharum. Lineage (NCBI taxonomy): Eukaryota > Viridiplantae > Streptophyta > Magnoliopsida > Sapindales > Sapindaceae > Acer > Acer saccharum. Next base: position 6,285,969 of record CM059867.1, read on the forward strand.
ATTGGATGAAGTGTTGCGTCTCCACTCCGATGATTTCTGTTCTGGTTAATGGATGCCCTACTTCTCAGTTTGGTGTGGAGAGAGGTCTTCGGCAGGGCAATCCCCTCTCCCTTTTTCTCTTTAACATAGTCACGGAAAGTTTAAATTGTCTGATTGATAAGGCTACTGGTTTGGGTTTGCTTCAAGGTGCTACGTTTGGTGATGAGGTTGTACACATAATGCATCTCCAATTTTTTGACGATAAAATCCTATTCCTCAAGTCGAAGGTTGAGTATCTTCAGAATGCCAGGAGACTTCTCAAATGTTTTGAATTAGCTACGGGTTTGAGAATCAATTATCACAAATCCTGCTTGGTCAAAATTGGTAAAGGGGGCCCTGCAAATATGGATTGGGGCGAAATTTTTCACTGCAGAAATTTGGAGCTTCCTATTTCCTATCTTGGCCTTCCGCTCGAGGCTAGATCGTCTTTGATGGTGTTCTGGGACTCGGTGTTGAAACACATAAAGAATAAGATGGCTCTGTGGAAAAGGAAGTTTTTAAACAAGGTGGTTGTTTGGTTCTTATCAAAGCGATGTTGACAAGTATCCCTGCTTACTATCTGTTGATTTTCATAATGCCTCTGGGGGTGGCTCTTGCCATTGAAAAACTTCAAAGAAGCTTCTTTTGGGGAGATGGGGTAGAAAAGAGATAAACCCATTATGTTAATTGGGACATTATATGCAAGAGTAAGTGTTTAGGTGGCCTTGGCATAGGTAGAATGGGTGATGATGTAGTAAAAATTACTTTCAATTTAATTTAAGTTTGTTCACTGGGATCGGTGATTCAAACGGTTGAAACTACTTAGTCTAGGGAAAAATTAAAACTAATCTAAGTGCGTTAAAATTAAATTGCATAATGCTTTTGAGTTGGAAAAGTGATTTTGGTTATTGAAAATGCTTACAATTGCAAACTTGTAAGCTAAAAATAGAAACTTGACACTAAAGATGCAAACTTGAGAATTGAAAATTAAGCTAAGCACAACACACAATCACAATGTATGGATACAAGGGAGAAAACACTAGGGGATCGATGCAACCTTCTTAGACCACTCTATGTTTTTACTTAGTCTCGTTAAGCACTTCAATCCAATTTTAGGGCTTGTTTATCATTAAGAGCTAGGTTCTTCCCATTGCTCCCATAAGGTCATGTGCCAAACAATGGTTATCACTTAATAATTGTATAAACTCTAAGCCAAAACAACATGGCACGGTCATGCACATATTATCTTTCTCAATTACTAAGCTCATAATTGATATTAAGGTGGAAAGGTCTTTCTCACCAAAATCCAATTTCATAAATAGTTTACACTAAACACCCACATCAATTGAGGTCTCAAAATAATATGAGTAATAGGCAAACACAAACTAATCAAGTAAAAGAGACTAAAATTGAATTGAATTAAGAAAAATAGACTAATTAATTCATAGAGTAGTCCAATACGGTTACATCAATCTCCTAGCTATAGAACTAGTTACACATTAATGGAAAATAAAAAGAGGAAGAAAAGGTGTAGAGAAAACCCAATAAGTCCATATGAGCTTCTTCTTGCATGCTAGCCTCGAATCCTCCTTCTCCTTCCTTGTATCTTCCAAAAATGAGTGGAAATGGTTGTGGAGAAGGTAATATGTGAATTGATGATGAAAATGGTGAAGAAAGGTGGTGGTTTGTGTGGTTTTTGTATGTATGTTGATGATGAAGGAGAGTGAAAGCTGCTGGGTATGATATCTGGTGATGGAATCAGCAAAAGATGGATTTATATAGGTAGGGCACGAGTTGGGCTTGAAAATACTATTTTACCCCTGTTTTGCTGCGAGGTGACTGTTGTGGCGACTTCATTGGTCGCCATGAGAAGTCGCCAAACATACTGGAATTATGTGGCGAGATGGTGAAGCGAGAAGGCAAAGTCTCCTTGGTTGGTCGCCATGCACACTGGAATTATGTGGCTCGAAGCTGAAGCGAGATATTGTGGCGACTTCATTGGTCGCCATGGAAGGTTTGGAGGATTGGAGGTTTGGAGCTTGGAGAAACATCACATGGAGGCTTGGAAATGGTGGAGAACAAACCGGGGGGAGGTGCGCCGCCGATCTGGGCGGAAAACTGCCTGGAACAACGTCGGAAAATGGCTGGAACAGCCGGGTCTGAAACCGAGTCACGATCCGGGTCGTGCGCGGGCCTGCAAGTCGGGTGGCTGAGTAAAGAAGACAAGGTGACGTCACGATGACGTCAGTGCCCACAAGCCCAAAATGCACAGCTTCATTAAATGACGTGGCATGCTGTGCTTTTTCTGGAAAATTACAAAAACCTCCCCTCAACTCTTCTAAAATCATAGAATCTTCAATACTTGCTCCATATTTTCAATTTGACCCCTTATTTTCTAAAATTACGCCAATGCCCCTGAACTCCAAAAATATCTGAAACACTTATTTTAATATATTAAATACCCGGTTTTACCCAAGGAACAAGCACAACAAGTAGGAATTGGGGACCTAAAAATAGGTATAAAAATAGTACGATCAGGTGACAAGAATAGTAGTTTGTTGGCAATGTGGGTTTGGAGATTCGGTACTGAGGAGAAGGCTCTGTGGAGGCGTGTTATTTGTGCGAAGTATGGGGTTCCTATTCCGGCTCTGAAATGGGATTGGAAGGGCCCTAGACATCCCTTTCCTTTTGTGAAAGCGGTAGTGAGTCTCTTTGCGGAAGACTCAAGCTCATGTGGGATCTTAAAGTCTGGTCTGCAGATCATTATAGGTAATGCCAAGAGAAGTGAGTTTTGGGAACTTGATGTTGGAAACAATAGCTAGCTAAGGAGTGCTTGTCCTAGAATATATGCTTTGGCTTCTTGGAAAAAAGGGGTGGTGAGCGACTCTGGTAGATGGCAAGACTCCCTATGGCAGTGGGACATACCTCTGCGAAGACTTTTGTTTGATTGGGAAAAGGAGCAGTGGAGAATCTTCTTGAGTTTGCTGAATTGTATTACCATCCGAATTTCGATCCAGGATAAGTTAGCTTGGCAACACATACCGGATGGTAAATTTACAGTGGGTTCGTTTTGCAAATGTTTGGAGGACTTTTCTTCTTCTACCTCAACCAATTATAAAATGATTTGGCAAGGGGTTAGTCCTCCGAAGATCGAAATCTCTATTTGGCAACTATTAAGAGGTAGGGTCATGGTGAAGAAAGTAATGCAAAGATTTGGTTATGATCCTTCGGCCTCTATGTTGTGCTCGTTGTGCAGTAAAGAGGAAGAATCAATTGATCATTTATTCATTCTGGACTACCTGTATGAATTAGTGGGATGTGGTGTGCTGTGCTAACAATTCGGTTTTTGATTGGTTCCGCAACTGGTCTAGTTTGTGCCCACAGACCAAGTATGGTCGTGCTTGGAACTCTTTGTTTTGTGCTGTGTCTTGGACTATTTAGGAGGCTCGGAATCAGATGATTTTCAAAGACACGCAGACGTCCATTCCGCAGGCTTTGGACACCGTAAAGTTTCGTGTAGCGTGGTGGTTTAAGCACCATGGGAAGGGCTCCAAGACTCCCTTATCTACAATGCTTCTGAATTTGAAGGAGAGCTGTTCCGATAGCAAGCACTCTAAAAGTTTGAAGCTGACGAGTTGGGCTCACCCTATTGGTAATGCTCTGAAATTTAATGTTGACGGCTTGGCAAGGGGTAATCCCGGAAATGCTGGGATTGGGGGAGTGTTGAGGAACAATATGGGGCAGATTTTGGGTTTGTTTTCTGTCGCAGTGAGGGTTGGTAATTCTAGTTATGCAGAGCTGTTAGCCATTCACAGAGCAGTCTCTCTTTGTGCTAACTCTGTTTCTCTTCTTGGAACAGAAATTGACATTGTTAGTGATTCTTTAGAGGTGGTGTCTTGGGTGAACTCTGAAGGGGTGTGGAATCTGCTGAATATTAATACAATTTATGAGATTAGGAATTGTTTGTCCTTTCTGGGCAACACTCAGGTCTCCTACTGTCCCAAATCTAGCAACTCTTTTGCGGATTGTTTAGCTAGGAATGGTTCTGCTTTGTTGGGTGATTATGTAATCTGGGAGGTGCACTGATTTTTTCTTTGCCTGCGTGCTCTGCTGTGTTTTTGGCTGCTGGTGGCTGATGCGTTTTTTGGCTTTCCTTTTGCTTCTCTGCTTTCCTGTTTTGTTTTGCTTGGTCGTTGTGCTTTTGGCTTCGTTTGCCGACCCCGGGTCCATGAATAAACTTTGATGTTCAAAAAAAAAATATATTAAATAATATCAATTTACTTGCCCAGCATAAGTGTATTTTGTAAGGATCCGGAGGATTGAGTCTTAAGGCTTTGTCCCCTTGCAAAGTCACAGCTCTCTTAAGGATTGAGTGACGTTCCATAAAATGTTGCAGAAGAAGCCTTCTTGTAGCTCAGAAACAAAAAAAATTCAATTAAAATACCATAATTGAAAGTTTTCTCAATTAAACTTTTCAAGGAGCTACAAAAAAATAAATAAATAATCATATAGGGATACAATTCCTGCAGACTTCAATGGCAGTTCCTGGATGCTACAACAATAGTGTTGGATATTTTCTGTCAATAATAGATCGTCTTTCTTGATCCCAAACCAAAACACTATTAACAGATAAATACTGCAAAGAACAAAATTAGTCCAAAATAAAAACAATAATACAACTGGCTTCAAGCACGATATGTTGTTGCTCTCCTTAAGACGTTATTCTCCTCCACCAATTCTGTGATGCACTGAGTTTGCGAATACGCCTCCAGGATACAATGAAGCCTTTGTTTGTATGCGTTGTGCACTTCCGAAAACAAACCAAAACACCTTTGAAAGTTGCAAGTCTATTTATGACAATATTCTATTTTCTACGGTGAATAGAATATTGTTGCTGTATGATTTTTAGAAAATAGAGAGGAGAAAAAAAAAAGTGATTCAAGTGTTTTATGTATACTGTCTGATACTAGTATTTATAAACATTAAAATAACAGTCATATAATTTAAATTTAAAACAAAACAATGTGTTTGTTTGAAATAACACATTTTTTTTATTTATGACAAAAGTTGTGTCTTTTCAAATTTAATTTCAAATGTTATTTATTTTAAAATTTTCTCTAACAATCCTCCACCATTTTCAAAATAAATTTATTTGAAAAGCATTCTTACATAGACTTGGAAACCTTAATGCATAAATGAAGGTGTCTCTCGACTTGAACCTCCACTTAGTGAAAATACATCAAAGTTAATCAAGGTGGCATGGTAGACAGGCTTTGAACCAGCTACCTTATTTGATTAACCGGACACATCTCACACATAAGTTTTCAATTTCTTAGGTGTTCATAATACCGACACATGGATTGGCCTTGTGTCCTATATCCTCTATCATGAGTGCTCTAGTAACTAGCCAGGTCACATAGGAAACGGCACCATCTTCGAACTCATATAGGTAGATGTTATCAAGAATGTCCATGTAAAAACATTCTAACAGAAGAAACTGTTATAACTCTATTAAAAGCTTAATAGCTTAACCTTCCTAAAACATATAGGTATCAAGCACTTTCACCTTTGGGACACATGAAAATATTATAGTGCTTACAATCACAACATATGATATACTTTACTCATTGAACCCAAGATCTTGATGTTTCAAGTGTTGGGTTGAGGTTCCATCATTGGTGATTTTAGAAGTTGGCTTCAGTCCCATCCCTCTTGATGTTTTATATACTAGATCCCTTGCTAGGCCTTTTGTAAGGGAGTCTGCCAAATTTTGGCATGATCTTACATAGTCAATGGTTATCGCACCATATGTGAGTAGTTGCCTCACATAACTATGTCTTAGACCAATATGCCTAGATTTACCATTGTATATCGGATTAAATGCTCTAGATAATGTTGCCTCACTATCACAATGAATGGATAAATGAGGCATTGGTTTTGGCCATAAAGGAATTTCTATCAATAAATTCCTTAACCACTCTGCTTCTTTACTGCATGATGCTAATGCAATAAATTCAGAAGCTATGGTGGAGTCTGCTATACATATCTGTTTCTTGGAACCCCAAGAAATAGCTCCTCCACCAAGTGTGAAAATCCATCACTTGTGGATGCATGATCACTTCGATCTGTGATCCAACTTGCATCAGTGAATCCTTCTAAAACTGAAGGATAGTTAGCATAATGTATACCATGATCCATAGTATGCTTTAAATACTTTAAAATTCTATACACTGCTTGCCAATGTAGTTGACTTGGATTACAAGTATACCTACTAAGCCTTCCTATAGCAAATGCAATGTCAGGCCTAGTACAAGTCATTACATACATAAGACATCCTATAACACGAGCATATTCTAATTGAGATATTGCCCTTCATGTGTTTGGGTATAATCTTATACTATAATCAAATGGTGTGGATACTGGCTTTCAATCAAAATGACTGAACTTTTTCAATATTTTTTCAATGTAGTGTGATTGGGTCAATACTGGGCCATTATCTCTTTTGATAATTTTAATACCCAAAATCACATATGCAAGCCTCATGTCTTTCATATCAAAATTGGATGACAATAAAGTTTTTGTGAGTTCAATATTCTCATTATCGGTTCCAAAAATTAACATGTCATCCACATAAAGAAATATAATCACACCTTTGCTTCCTTTGAATCTGCTATAAACACACTTATCGGATTTATGAATTCGGAAACCATTTGAAACAATGACTTTATCAAACTTTTCATGCCATTGCTTGGGAGCCTGTTTGAGACCATATAACGACTTGACAAGTTTGCTAACCTTGTGCTCTTGTCCTGGAACTACAAAACCTTCAGGTTGCTCTCCATTAAGAAAAGCTGTTTTTATATCCATTTGATGGATTTCAAGGCAATAAATTGAAGCTAATGCTATCAATGTTCTTATAGTAGCAGTTCTTGCAACTAGTACATATGTATTAAAATTATCAAGGCCTTCCTTTTGGGTAAAACATTTTGCTACTAGCCTTGCCTTGAATTTATAAATCGTTCCATCAACTTTCATCTTCTTTTTGAAGATCCATTTGAAACCTATTGGTTTTGACTTAAGTGGTAAATCAACCAATTTCCAAGTCTTATTGCCCATTATAGACTCCATTTCATCATTAATTGTCTATTTTCAAAAGGCAACATCTTGTGACTTCATTGCTTCCTCAAAAGTGGGGGGATTCGATTCAATTCTCGGCGAGACCATAGTTTGTCTCATATGTGTATCCCTAGTACCTTCAACTAGATACACAATGAAGTCGTGGCCAAAAGATTTTTCCTTTCTTGCCCTTTTACTTCTCCGTATTTCAAGAGGATCTTCTGTGGCAGTTCGCTTTAGTGTTGCCACCTTTTCCACAAGTGTATCAGAATTCATAATTTTAGGTATAGCAAAAAATCTAGATTCATAAAAAATGGCATCTTTAGATTCTATTGTTGTATTAATCTCAACAGAATTATTAGGTTCAGTAACCAATAACCTGTATGACTTGCTATGTTCTGCATAACCTAAAATATACATTCAACACCTTTCTCACCTAATTTTTTTTTATTTTAGGTTATGGTAGTCTAAATATAGCTCTACATCCCCAAACTCTAAGATAAGATAAATTAGGCTTTCTTTTCTTCCAAAGTTCTTTTGGAGTAGTTTTAAGTTTCTTAGTAGGCACTCTATTTAATATATAACAGGCAGTTAATAATGCTTCACTCCAAAATCCTTTACCTAAACCTGAATTCGAAAGCATTGCATTAACTATTTTTGTGAGTGTTCTATTTTCTTTTCTGCTGCCCCATTTTGTTGTGGTGTGTATGCAGTAGATGTTTCATGTACAATGTCAACACATTCACAAAAATCAGGGAATTGATACTCACCACATTTATCACTCCTAGGAACTTTAATTTTTGTGTCACATGCATTTTCTACTTACTTTTTGCCACCTCTAGTAGGATTACTATGCATATCACACACATCACTATGAATTAGTTGTAATAAAGATGAAGTTCTTTCAATTTTAGGGAAAGGAGTTTTTGTAATTTTTGTTTGAGCACACACTTTGCATTTTTCATGCATGTCATAGTTATATCTAGGTATTAATTAAAACTAAATTAGCCATATTATGCAAACGCTTTGTATGAACATGTCCTAATCGATTATACCATAACGATAATGAGTCAATAATATAAACAAAAGAAACATTCATTTTATTGGTATTAAGCTTAAACATACCCTTATACATATAACCTTTTCCCACAAAGGTTCCACCCTTAGACAATACAAATGTGTTTGACTTAAACACAAGTTTAAAGCCAAACTTATTAAGAAGGCTACCAAATACAAGATTTTTTCTAACTTCTGGTACATGAAAAACATTAGTTAAAGTAAGAACTTTTCCAAAAGTGAATTCAAGTTGTACTATGCCTTTTCCTTTTATTGCTGCAGTAGATGAATTTTCCATGTACAGCACACTTCCATCTTCAATAGATTCATAAGATGTGAAAAGGGTACGATCCTTACACACATGCTTTGTAGCTCCCGAATCTATCCACCATGCATAGTCATCTTCGAGAATATTAACCTCAGATATCATAGCCACAAAATTTGAAGTCGAACTCTCCTTTTGTTTTTTAAGGAGTCAACATTCTTTCTTGACATGGCCTGGCTTACCGCAATGGTAACATGAAAATTTCTTTTTCTTGCCATCTGGGTTCACCTTTGCAGTAAATTTTCTTTTGTTGTCTTTTGGGTGTTGGGGTTGTTTAGACTCTTTCTTTTCTTCCACCATATTTATTTTGGAAGACATAATGGGCTGCTCATCATGACTATTAAGTCTATTCTCTTCCTCAATATGAAGATGCCTGCCCAATTCCTCAAGAGAGATGTCTTCCTTTTTATGTTTGAGACTATTCTTATAGTCTTTCCATGATGGAGGAAGTTTGTCAATAATAGAGGAAACAACAATTGACTTTGTGCCCGTTGATTGCTAGTGGGGAATGGGGTACAAATGGTGGGGACATCGAAAATAGGAAGGAGAGGGAGGAGTGGGTTTCAGTGGGGAGTTGTGATTCGGACTCTGTTGATGGTGATTCTATGGAAGGGGACAACGATTTGAAGGGGGTTAATATTGATGGTCCAGCTATTGATCTTTTTGTTGATCTTGGAGGTTTGGAACCCTTTGTTCGGAAAGGTAAGGTGGGAAATTCTGTGGATTCTTTGTGCCCGTTGATTGCTAGGCGGAGTAATAAGAATCCTTCTCTACCAAGATCTCACAAAATGAAGACTAGAAGAGGGGCTCGTGGATTTGATTCCAAGGCATCCATAAAGAGTTTTGGAAAGGAAAACATAGCTTCTAAGGTGAAGAAGGTATCTTGGAACTTAAAAGAGGAGTTAGCTAAGGTCATCATAGCCGGAGTGGACTTAGGATATGATTTTAAGGGAAGAGAAAAGGAAACGGTTAAGGAGATTGTTAGGAGGATCAAAGTTGGATCCTTTGGTAAATTAGAGGGGATTCTGCCGTTTAAAAACAATTAGCGTTTGTGGTTTTTTATTTTATTTTACTTTATTTTTTGTGTGGCTTGGATGGTGCCTATGGTTGGGGGTTCTTTGTGCTGGGTTTGCTTTGAGGTGTTGGCGGCTTTCTGATAATGCCCACTTCTACACTTGGTGTAGCCCCGTTTCCTATCTTTTTGCATCCATTTTCCGGGTAAAACCAAGTTTTTGACGCTTTAAATAAGCTTGTGCAGGTTTCGGGTCTTCTAAGGGCTTTATTTTAGATAAATGAAGAATGGGAGGCAAAAACATCAAGTTGAGGATTTTTTCCAGGCCTGAAGAAATGGGGACAGAAAAGTGGCGTTGTACGGGCGCCCTACAGGGGCGCTCTACGTACAGCGCCCAAGCCTGAAGCAGCCACATTGGAGAAGTGGCACTGTACAGGGCGCTGTACAAAGCGCCCTACGTACAGCGCCCAAAAATAAATTCGAGATCAGAAGAGTGGCGCTGTACGGGCGCTGTACAGAAGCGCCCTACGTACAGTGCCCACACTGCCACATTAGAAATTGGTCTAGGTTTTCATGCCCTAATTTCATACACTATAAATACCTCACCTCAGCTCTGTTCCAGCATACCTTGCACGACCAAAAACCTCCAAGACACCTCTTTTCACTCCCAAACTCCCAAAATCACTCCTTTCATCCAAATCCTTCACCAAATCACTCACATCCTTCATCAAATCATCACCCAAACCCATTTCTCACCTCATCACCCCACTTCCTCACCAAAACTCACCATAAAGACCACATCTTGGAGCAAGGAAAGGGCAAGAAGAGAAGAAGCTTAGCACAATCAAGCCAAGAGAGGAGGAGTGCTCAACTTAGTTTACTCTAAACCCTTTTCTCTTTACTTTTATTCATCTTTTAGTATGGCTTGTAATTATTTCTTACCTTTGATAGTCATTTGTTGTATGATGAACTAGACTTCCTTGGCTAAGGCCAAGATGAAGCCTTTTCCATGAATTATTAATCAAGGCCATCAATTTATCATTTATTGCTTGTGTGTGTATGCTCATTTCATGTTCTTATCATTATTGAATGTCTAGCTAGCATTTAATAAGTGTTTGGTTGTTGTGTGAAGTACCGAGAGGTGAAGCACACAACGTGCTCGATGAAATGTGTGATAGAGGTTGGTAAGATAGAAATATGCAATGCTAGCCTCTAGGATTCAATTTGTGTGCCATGAAACTTAATGAATTTACATGTAGTTCGGATAACCATTGAGAAATAGGTTGTTGGTGCATGTAAATGTTGTCTTTATCACTCGAGAGAGGTTAGAGACAAATTTAGGGTGTCACAAATCTACACACACTTGCATACTTTATCTTAATGATGTGCCTAAAATTGATGAGAATTGGATAGGTGGATTCAAGGTCTTAGCTTAATTTCTCATAAGAAATACAACCACTTGCTTGTGTTTGGGTTGTTTTAGTTTGTTTGCTTACTTAGTTTAAATTATTGCATTTTAGTTTATGTTTAGTTTAGTTGAAGTTGAGTAGTATAATTCCATCATCACATATTTGTTTGTCTAGATAGTAATTGAATCAATCAATTGTGGTAATCAATACGCCAATCCTCGAGGAACGAATCTTATTCACCATTTTACTACTCCTACGGCTCCGTACTATTGCGGGTGCTCAATTAGGAGTGGTCAATTTTTGGCGCCGCTGCCGGGGATTGAGCGGTTTATTGATATCACTACTAGTTGGTTTATTTAGATCTTTTACTTGTGTTTATTTCTTTATGTTTGTAGGCGGTTGCTCTTGTATGCATCATTGTACAAGGAGCAACAATTTACAGGACTTGCATTTTGATCCGGATATAGAAGGGACGGCCCGAAGGAATAGAAGGAACCGGAGGCAAGCCATGGATAGAGACAACGAGAATCACGATCCGATACCACCCGCAGCCCAAGAGGGGCAACATGCACAAAATGAGCAATTTGGAGGGGATGATAGAGTCATGAGGGACTACGTCATGCCAAGGGTGGATCAAAACTTGTCACCGATCCAACTTCCGGCCATCAATGCCAACAATTTCGAGATCAAGTCCCACGTCTTTCAACAATTGGCAATGATGGGGCTATTTAATGGCAAGCCCACGGATGATCCAAACGAGCATTTGAGGAATTTTAATCAAATTTGCTCGACCTTCAAGATCAATGGAGCCTCGGATGATGCAATTAGGCTAAGGATCTTTCCGTTCTCATTGACTAGCCGAGCCAAGTCTTGGTATGATGCACTTCCACCAAGGTCGATCGGTAGTTGGGATGCGTTGGCTCAAGCTTTCCTCCACAAATACTTCCCTCCCGGAAGGGCAGCTCAACTAATGAATGAAATCCATGAATTCTCCCAATACGAGGCGGAGACCTTATATGAAGCTTGGGAGAGGTACAAGGAGTTGCTTAGGAAGTGTCCATGCCACGGAATGCCAAAGTGGTCGATAGTGGAGAAGTTTTATCGGGGTATGAACTTAGCCACTCGCCAATTTGTGGATGCTTCGGTGGGAGGCTCTTTGATGAACAAGTCGATGGATGCGGCTTATGACTTGATTGAAGATATGTCCATTGCAAATAGTCATTGGGGTAGCAATAGGAAGGCACCGAAGAAAGCACCCGGAATGTTGGAGGTTGATCAAGTGACCGCATTGCAAGCACAAATTGATGCCTTGACAAGACAATTAAGCAATATGGGAGCAAGTTCTAGTGCGGCCCAAGTCAAGATGGTGAGTTGTAGTTTGTGTTTGGGACCTCATGAGAGCGTGGATTGCCAAGCGGGGAACCCTTTTGCTTCCAGACCTTTGGAACAAGTTTCTTTTGTGAATTACAATAGAAACTTCAACAACCAACCAAGACCCCAATATAATCCCTACAACAACAACAACTACAACCCCCTTTCAAAATATCACCCCAACTTCTCATGGAAAGATAACCAAAACGCTCTCCAACCCGAAGCCAACCTTAGACCACCAGGATTCCACCAAAACTAGCCTAACCAAGCCCCGAGCAACCAAGTGGAGAGGAAGTCAAACCTAGAGGAAGCATTCTCTAAGTACATGGGCAAGTTAGACACTAGAATGGAGACCCAAGACTTAGCCTTGAGGAAGCTTGATACGAAGATTGACCAACTTGCTCAACATTCACAAGCCTCGATCCAAAACCTAGAAATGCAAGTCGGTCAACTAGCTAGGGGACAACAAGGAAGACAACAAGGAACATTGCCAAGCGACACGATAATAAATCCTAAAGAGCAATGCAAGGCAATTTCTTTAAGAAGTGGGAGAGTGGTTGAGCAACCGGAAAAAGTGAGCAAAAAGAAGGATGAAGTGGTTGGAGAAGAAGTGATCGAAGAGGCAATTGAAGAAGAGATTGTTGAGGAGAAGAAAGAGGAAGATAACCCATCCAAGACATCTTGTGATCCACCCCCACCACAAGTCAAAGCATATGTGCCTCCAATTCCATACCCCCAAAGGTTGAGGAAGCACAAAGATGCCCACCAATTTGCAAAGTTCTTGGAGGTGTTCAAGAAGCTTCATATTAATATTCCATTTGCCGAAGCCCTAGCTCAAATGCCCACTTATGTTAAATTTTTGAAGGACTTACTTTCCAACAAAAGGAAGCTTGAAGAGTTTGAAACGGTGGCACTAACGGAGGAATGTAGTGCTATTTTGCAAAACAAGCTCCCTCCTAAGTTGAAGGATCCGAGCAAGTTCACCATACCATGCACCATTGGAACCTCGGAATTTAGCAAGGCCTTGATCGATTCGGGGGCAAGCATAAACTTGATGCCCTATTCAGTGTTCAAGAAGCTAAATGTTGGAGAAGTGAAGCCTACACATATCACTCTCCAATTGGCGGATCGGTCAATCAAATATCCTAGAGGAGTGATGGAAGATGTTCTAGTGAAGGTAGATAGCCTATACTTCTCGGTGGATTTTATCGTCTTGGAAATGGAGGAGGATGTAGAAATACCTCTTCTCTTGGGAAGGCCGTTTTTGAAGACGGCGGGTGCTTTAATTGATGTAAAAGATGAGAAGATGACCTTGAGAGTGGGTGATGAGCAAGTGGAGTTTGATATGTCCAAGGCAACCAAAAGGGCATTAGACATGGGTGATTGTTATAGGGTGGATGTGGTTGAGCCTATGATACAAGAGTACGTGAAAAAAGGGAACCCCAAGGAGCCACTTAAAGCGTGTATAATGCATGGAGTGATGGAGGAAGATGAGAACTTGGAGGTTGAAGAATGTGCCAAGCAACTCAACTCCTTACCCTTGAGGACACTCAGGGGAAGATGGCACTTTGAAGAACTTGGTGTGGGAAAGCCAAAACTCCCACCATCTATTGAGAAGCCTCCCACTCTAGAGCTCAAGCAATTGCCATCTCACTTGCGGTATGCTTTTCTAGGAGATGCATCAACACTACTGGTAATAATCTTGGCGAGTTTGTCCAAGATTGAAGAGGAGAAGCTACTAAGGGTGTTGAGAGAGCACAAAAGAGCAATTGGTTGGTCAATATCGGACATCAAAGGGATTAGCCCATCATTATGCATGCACAAGATCTTAATGGAAGACAATTTCAAGCCTTCGGTGGAACACCAAAGGAGACTCAATCCTAACATGAAAGAGGTTGTGAAAGCGGAGGTGTTGAAGCTTTTGGATGCGGGAATCATTTATCCAATATCGGATAGCCCTTGGATTAGTCCGGTTCAAGTGGTGCCCAAGAAAGGAGGAATGACGGTGGTACCGAATGAGAAGAATGAATTGATCCCCATGAGGACCGTCACCGGATGGAGGGTGTGCATCGACTATAGGAAGTTAAACAATGCCACCCGAAAGGACCACTTCCCACTCCCCTTCATAGATCAAATGTTGGAGAGGTTGGCCGGCCATGACTACTATTGTTTCCTTGATGGTTTTTTCCGGTTACAACCAAATCCATATTGATCCCGAAGACCAAGAAAAGACAACCTTCACTTGTCCCTATGGCACATTTGCATATAGAAGAATGCCATTCGGGTTATGCAACGCACCGGCCACATTTCAACGGTGCATGATGGCAATATTTTCGGACATGGTGGAAAAAAGTATTGAAGTTTTCATGGATGACTTCTCGGTTTTTGGAACATCCTATGATGATTGCTTGAAGAATTTGGGGTTGGTTCTCAAGAGGTGTGAGGAGACAAACTTGGTACTCAATTGGGAAAAATGCCACTTCATGGTGAAGGAGGGCATTGTACTTGGACATCGGATCTCCTCTCAAGGAATTGAAGTGGATCGGGCCAAGGTAGAAGTCATAGAGAAGCTACCACCTCCTACCTCGATCAAGGGCATTAAAAGTTTCCTTGGGCATGCCGGTTTCTATAGACGCTTCATCAAGGATTTCTCCAAAATCACGAAGCCTCTTTGCCACTTGCTAGGTAAAGATGTTCCTTTCAACTTCGATGAAGAATGCCTACTCGCTTTTGAGACATTGAAGAAGGAGCTTACTTCTGCTCGTATCATGTCGGCACCGAATTGGGAGCTCCCCTTTGAACTAATGTGTGATGCAAGTGATTATGCCGTGGGAGCCGTTTTGGGGCAAAGAAGAGAAAAGAGGCTACATGTGATTTACTATGCGAGCCAAACCCTAAATGATGCTCAAGTGAATTATGCCACCACGGAAAAGGAACTCCTAGCCATTGTCTTTGCCTTTGACAAATTCTGATCTTATCTAGTGGGTTCAAAGGTGATTGTGTACACCGACCATGCGGCAATCAAGTACTTGATGGCAAAGAAAGATTCCAAGCCACGACTACTAAGGTGGATTCTCCTCCTACAAGAGTTTAATTTGGAGATTAAGGACAAGAAGGGGTCCGAAAACCTTATGGCGGATCACCTTTCAAGGCTAGAGAGGGATGAGAAAGATGAAGAGCAAATAGCCATAAATGAAGCATTTCCGGATGAGCAACTACTAATAGCCCAAGACTTGATGGCTCCTTGGTTTGCCGACATTGTGAATTTTCTAGCAAGGGAGGTCATACCGGTGGAGATGAATTCCCACCAAAAGAAGAAATTCCTTTGGGATGTAAAGTCATACTTGTGGGATGAGCCACTCCTATTCCGGATTTGTAGTGATGGTCTCGTTAGAAGATGTGTACCTGAGGAGGAGATGAGGGATATCCTCATGCATTGCCATTCCAAGGAGTGTGGAGGACACTTTGGAGCGATTAGAACCTCAAAGAAAGTGCTCCAATCGGGATTCTATTGGCCTACACTCTTTCGAGATACAAGAAGCTTCGTGGAAGCATGTGACCAGTGCCAAAGGACCGGGAATATTAGCAAGAGGGATGAGATGCCACTCAATGTGATGCTTGAAGTGGAATTGTTTGATGTGTGGGGTATTGATTTCATGGGACCATTCCCAAGCTCTTACGGAAACCAATATATCTTGGTGGCGGTGGACTATATGTCTAAGTGGGTGGAAGCTATAGCCACACCAAAGAGTGATGCCAATGTGGTCACAAAATTCCTAAAGAAGAACATCTTCACAAGATTTGGTACTCCAAGAGCAATCATTAGTGATGGCGGCTCTCACTTTTGCAACAAGTTGTTTGAAGCTCTATTGAAGAAGTATGGAGTGAAGCACCGCATCACTACCCCTTATCACCCTCAAGCAAACGGCCAAGCGGAGGTGTCAAATCGTGAAATCAAGAGCATCCTAGAAAAAACGGTGGGAAGCAGGAGAAAGGATTGGGCTAAGAAGCTTGATGATGCCTTATGGGCTTATAGGACGGCCTTCAAAACCCCTTTGGGCATGTCTCCTTATAGGCTTGTCAATGGAAAGGCGTGCCATCTTTTGGTGGAGCTTGAGCACAAAGCGTATTGGGCCATCAAGAAGTTGAACTTTGACATGAAAGCGGCGGGAGAGAAGAGGTTGCTTCAACTTAATGAGCTTGATGAAATCCGCCTTGAAGCCTATGAGAATGCCCGCATTTACAAGGAGAAGACCAAAGAGTGGCATGATAGAAGAATTGTGAAGAAGGACATTCAAGTGGGGAACCAAGTTCTCCTTTTCAACTCAAGACTCCGTTTATTTCCCGGAAAACTCAAGAGCCGGTGGACGGGCCCATTTACCGTCACCCAAGTATTCCCCTACGGAAGTGTAGAAATTGAAAATGGAGCAAAGGAGAGGTTCAAGGTCAACGGGCAAAGACTCAAGCTTTATTGGGAGAATGCTTCGGAAGAGCCAAAGGAGAAGATTCTTCTCAAAGAACCGCCGTGATCATCCATCTAAGGGAGGTACTTTTTGTAAATAGTAGGTAGATTTATTTGCTTTCATGAATTTTAGTTTATTTTGGAATTGAATTCTCCCCCTCCGAACTTGAGTTGTGCTTTGTGATGAATTTTGTTAAATGTGTGCACAACGTGGACTTTGCGCAATTTAGGTTTGGGGGTATAGAAAACTCAATCATTTTTACTTTAATTTAATTGAGTTGTGTTTATTTAAATTTATCATTTAAAAAAAAAAAAAAATCCATGCAAGTAATGTTCTAGTTGAGTTTGATAAGTGTGTGCAGGACCAATTTCAAGTATGAAATTTTAGGGGCAAAACAGGTGTGAATCAGACACAATCTGCCCAGAATTGAAGACAGGCGCTGTACGAAGCGCTGTACGTAGCGCTGTACATACAGCGCCCATCCTAGGAGAAGGGGGGCCCATAACTTACCCAAACGCCGCAGTTTTAGGAGTGGCGCTGTACAGGGCGCCCTACAAGGCGCCCTACGAACAGCGCCCATACCAGGTTTGCGTTCTTAACGCCAGCGACGAGCAGCAGTTTGCACACTCTCAAATTTTACAAAGACAAAACGCTCTCCTCTCCTCTCTCAAGGGTTTTTCATCCCAATTGGTAAGTAATCCACCCAAATCCCATTCTCTTTACTCCTTTGTCATCTCAAATCTTTACATTGCATGATTTAAACCAATTTTGGCAAGGTTTGGGTGATTTTCGCATAATTAGGGCATAGATTGGGGGTTTTCGATTTTGTGTTGATTTGGTGGATTGTGGATGTGATTTTGGTCCATTTTGGCTACAACTTGCATGGGTTATTGTTTATTTTTGATTAATTTTCGAATGGAGCAATTTTTGGCATGATTTTGGTTGGGTTTGCTTGAGAATCCGAAAATTGGCTTAGTATTTGGAGGTTTGTGTGGAAGAAGATTGTTGTGTTGGCTTTTGAAGTGAGGTTTGGGTTGATTGAAGACTTGAAGTGTTAGATTTAAGGGTGGTTGTGCCTTGTGAAGTGTTTGGGTAGTGTTTTGTGGTTCCGGATTGCCTAATTTTCAGTCGAAGTGCTGCCCGAATTGTACCAAAAATGCCACCAAAAAGCAACAAGCGTGCTAGACCAGGTGAAGGGTCTTCAGCGGGTGAAAGCCAAGAAGCAACCCCATGTGTGCGAAACAGGGACTATGCCACAAGAAAGGCTATACTCATGGTCCGTCCAATCATTCATGAGAGAGGCATCCTTGTTTCTACCTTGGAGGACACTACCATTCCAGCAATTGTTGAGGCTAGGAAATGGGAAAAGTTTGTTGCGCCACGTGGATTGGTCAACCTCACTTGGGTGAGAGAGTTCTTTGCTAGTATGGTGCCCGAGACATTTAGGAATGGGGGGTGTGTATTGGTCAGAGATGTAGTGGTGGAAATTTCAGAGAGAAGGATCAATGAACACTTTGGCACAACCCCCGTGAGACAGAGTGCCCTACCTTTAGGTTATGCCTCCTTCGACGGTGACTCTGAAAAATTGGCCAAGCTGCTGAGAGGAAATGATGATGGGGTGTGGACCAAGAAGCACCCAATTAGGCAGTCAGATTTATCCAAAGATATGGCCTTGATGAACCTCTTCAACTCATCCTCCTTGAGACCGGTATCCCACACTAGCTCCATTTCAGTAAAGCGGGCAGAGTTGATAGCTTGCTACCTCACTGGAGGCCTGATTGATGTAGGGAGAGTCATCAAGGCTGAACTTAATGAAGCAGGGGACATTGACCTCAAAAACAAGCCTCAAGCAAAGAAGAAACCCGTCCCTTTCCCATACTTAATTACTGTGCTGTGCAGGGAAGCTGGTGTTCCAGAGTTTGACAATGATGAATGGGCCAAGGGAGATAAGGGGGATCTTAATCTCCGCTCTTGGAATGATACAACCAGCAAGACAAAGGGAAGGAGAAAGTTGTGGAAATTGCCGTCTTCCCGTCCTAGAGCAGATTCTGGGCCTGAGGAATCTGATGAGGAAGATGAGGAAGATGAGGATTTTGAGCCTCAAGAGGAGGAGTTGCAGTTTGGAGAGTCAGGACAGGCAGGCAGTTCAGAGATGTCTCAGTTCAATCGGATTATGAAGGCCATTGCGGGCAACCAGCTCGTCACAGAACGAGTGGAATCGAAGATTGATACCCTCACCCGGCAGTTTACTAAATACATGCAGACACAGGACTTCTACAGGCAAGAGCAAGAGGCCGAAGTGGAGGATGTCAGGGCGGACGTGGCAGCCATGAGGGCACAGCTTGGTTTTCAGACCTATCAGAGGAGAGAGCGCCGCAGGCCACCCACACCCGCACCACCACCACCACCACCGTCGTCTGCCGATACCCTAGGCTTCTCAGCAGCTGATTATGTGCCCGATGACATGACACCTGCAGACATTGAGAGGATGAGGAGAGGCCAAAGTTCAAGGGGGTAGGATTGGTCGAGCCCACCATTTCATGCCACCGGTTGCTCTGTGTTTTATTCTCTTTTATTAGCGTTTATTTTCATGGTTGACTGCTTAACTGGATAGTTGTTTTATTTTGGTTTTTCGCTCACCTTTTGGATCTTTTGGACCTTGTAGTTACTTTTTGCATGCTTTTATCTCGGATTTTATAGTTTCCAGTATTAGACTTCTATATTTTCGCTTTTATTGCCTTTTACTTGCCTTTATTTTGTTTTATTTATCTTTGCTATTTATTTATTTTTAATTTGCGGAGTTGTATTGTGCCTAGCTTTTAGGTTTAGTGTGTGTTAGGGTTGCATTGTGGCTTCCCTCCCGCTTCTAAGCTTACATTGTCCAATCTTTTTATGTGCAAACATTGAGGACAATGTTTCGTTTAGGTTTGGGGGTGCGGCCATCTAGTTACCCTCTCGCGTTTTTCATTTTATACGTATTTATATATATATATATATATATATATATATATATATATATATTTATTTATTTTTTTTTTCCTTGCATGAGTGTCTTGTATGCTATATATATATATATATATATATATATCAAAAAAATAAAAAATAAAAATAAAATTTTTTTTGCATGATTGTGTGGGCTTAAAGCCAAATTTTGTCGCTTTTCTACCATTTTGAGTCAAAATCTAGAGCAGTAAGGGCTGCTTGTTGAGATGCCTTTGAGTTGAGCCGTTGTAGGCACCTTTGTATGCCATGCATTATTAGAGAGGTTGTGTTGGTCAAAGCTACATCACATTGCTTGCACACATCCTACCGGACTCATTTTGTGTTTTAGTAAATAAGGTAGCGCGCTTGAGATGTCTAGATCATTAGTGGAGGCTACCCATGTGAGCTTCATTGCCCAAATATTGCGTCCACAAGAGTGAATTTTATTTCTATTCTCTAAACACTCATCATGTAGATATTAGGCATAATAAAAAGGACCTCTTTTCATTGCATTGAGCATTAAAGATCATATCTTTAGTATTTTACCTCATGTTCTCCCTTGTTTGCTTGTTTGACTCATACCTTTAGAGATGATGTAGGCAATGTGTGTAAGTCACTAAAAATGGCCCAAACACGTCCTTAAGCCTTGTGTGTGTGTGCTTAATTGTCCAATTAAGGTAGACCTCCACACTAAACTCATTCACCATATCCACCCATCTTACATTTTCACCACATCAAACCCAAACACTAGACCACCCCATACAAATGATCATGGCTAGAAAACATGAAGATAAAATTGAAGCCCAAAAAGAAACATACCAAATTGTATCCAAGTAGCGTATGCTTAGGCTTATTGTTATCAATTTATCATTTAAAAAAAAAAAAAAAAAAAAAAAACTAGAGTAAGTTGCCCAAATACCAAGCAACTACAAAGTGTACAAAGTCTTAAAGTCAATAAAATGCCTAGACGCTCAAAAGGGGTTTCCAAAGTGCTAAGTAGAAGACTCTAGCATGATCATTGGTTCACCAATAATTCCATATCCTCCATCACCATTCAACCATCAATTTTGCTCGTACTTAAAAAGAAGTCCTAATTGATCTTTAGAAAGAGTCTAGCTTGAAAGCAAGGGTGTTCTTAATGCTTGATTCCATTCTTGAGGTTCATTTGCATGAAAATATGAGCGTTCTTGAAAACTTTTCATATGTGTGTTTTTTTTGAAAATCTTTTTATGCATAAACTCCAACTCGCATATGTTTGATGAGTGAGCCTAGGTTCGGTGTGATAAAATAATGAGAGAACCCAAGAGAGGCTTAGAGTCAAAGCGAAATGTTATCAATGACTCTTGTGTTCGATGCTTTTGATACTAAATTCACTAAGAAGTCCGGAATTGCAATCATTAGTGTTGTAGCACCTTGGCTATCGCACCTCTAGATTGCACTCAATGATCTTGGCATGCTTGTGTCTACTTTACGGTTCGCTCAATGTCGCATCTCATCTTTCGTTGGCTCGGTAGAAAACACGTTTGTGGGTACCGTTCTGTAGGCCCTCACGAGACTTCACTCGTCCACTAGGGATCGCCTAGGGGTTTAAAAGGCTTGTGGCACGTGCTAAGTGCCATCGTGTCACCCACGAAAGTGGTGTTTTCTTTTCTTTAAATTTTAGTAGGTTGATTTTAGTTTTGTTTGCTTTGGTTTTGCTCGGGGACGAGCAAAAGATAGGTTTGGGGGTATTTGATAATGCCCACTTCTACACTTGGTGTAGCCCCGTTTCCTATCTTTTTGCATCCGTTTTCCGGGTAAAACCAAGTTTTTGACGCTTTAAATAAGCTTGTGCAGGTTTCGGGTCTTCTAAGGGCTTTATTTTAGATAAATGAAGAATGGGAGGCAAAAACATCAAGTTGAGGATTTTTTCCAGGCCTGAAGAAATGGGGACAGAAAAGTGGCGTTGTACGGGCGCCCTACAGGGGCGCTCTATGTACAGCGCCCAAGCCTGAAGCAGCCACATTGGAGAAGTGGCGCTGTACAGGGCGCTGTACAAAGCGCCCTACGTACAGCGCCCACACTGCCACATCAGAAATTGGTCTAGGTTTTCGTGCCCTAATTTCATACACTATAAATACCTCACCTCAGCTCTGTTCCAGCATACCTTGCACGACCAAAAACCTCCAAGACACCTCTTTTCACTCCCAAACTCCCAAAATCACTCCTTTCATCCAAATCCTTCACCAAATCACTCACATCCTTCATCAAATCATCACCCAAACCCATTTCTCACCTCATCACCCCACTTCCTCACCAAAACTCACCATAAAGACCACATCTTGGAGCAAGGAAAGGGCAAGAAGAGAAGAAGCTTAGCACAATCAAGCCAAGAGAGGAGGAGTGCTCAACTTAGTTTACTCTAAACCCTTTTCTCTTTACTTTTATTCATCTTTTAGTATGGCTTGTAATTATTTCTTACCTTTGATAGTCATTTGTTGTATGATGAACTAGACTTCCTTGGCTAAGGCCAAGATGAAGCCTTTTCCATGAATTATTAATCAAGGCCATCAATTTATCATTTATTGCTTGTGTGTGTATGCTCATTTCATGTTCTTATCATTATTGAATGTCTAGCTAGCATTTAATAAGTGTTTGGTTGTTGTGTGAAGTACCGAGAGGTGAAGCACACAACGTGCTCGATGAAATGTGTGATAGAGGTTGGTAAGATAGAAATATGCAATGCTAGCCTCTAGGATTCAATTTGTGTGCCATGAAACTTAATGAATTTACATGTAGTTCGGATAACCATTGAGAAATAGGTTGTTGGTGCATGTAAATGTTGTCTTTATCACTCGAGAGAGGTTAGAGACAAATTTAGGGTGTCACGAATCTACACACACTTGCATACTTTATCTTAATGATATGCCTAAAATTGATGAGAATTGGATAGGTGGATTCAAGGTCTTAGCTTAATTTCTCATAAGAAATACAACCACTTGCTTGTGTTTGGCTTGTTTTAGTTTGTTTGCTTACTTAGTTTAAATTATTGCATTTTAGTTTATGTTTAGTTTAGTTGAAGTTGAGTAGTATAATTCCATCATCACATATTTGTTTGTCTAGATAGTAATTGAATCAATCAATTGTGGTAATCAATACGTCAATCCTCGAGGAACGAATCTTATTCACCATTTTACTACTCCTACGGCTCCGTACTATTGCGGGTGCTCAATTAGGAGTGGTCACTTTCCTTTGGTAGTTTTGTGTTTTGGTCTTTTAGGCGTGTGGGGCTGTTTCAGGTGTGCGTTTTTGTTGGTCTGTGGGCTTATGGTCCGTCTTGTTGCTTTATGGCCTTGCTTGTCTTTTTATGAATAAAATTTTGCCGTTCAAAAAAAAATAAAATAAAAAAATTGACTCATCCATAACCAATTTATGTTGTTGAAATTGATTATAAATATGCAGGATCAAATGAAATTGCTCAACAACACTCCTACCATCAACCATTTTGTATTGAAAATATTTAGATGTCAAAAATTTCTTACTTGTTGCATCTTCTGTCATATATTTTGCCTCCAGGAGATCCCATATTTCTTTGGCTATTTGTTTGTTGTGATACTGATCAAAAAGTGTATCAGACATGGCATTGCAAATGTGTCCCTTACGCCCTTGCATATGTAGTCATCTTGTTCCCATTTTTGCCGAATTCAAGTTTCCGCCAATGTCTCATCCTCACGTTCCAAAGGCTTCGGTGTAGTTAGCACATATACAACTTTCAGGGTTGTCAACAGGAAATGCAATTTCTTCTGCCAACGCCTGAAATTTCCACCATCGAAACGATCCAATTTGACAAAATCCACAGCAAAGTCATGCAATGATGAAACCTGTGCCATTGATGATAAATAACGTCTTAAGATTGTTGGATATTTTCTGTCAATAATAGATCGCTTTTCTTGATCCCAAACCAAAACACTGTTAACAAATAAATACTGCAAAGAACAAAATTGGTCCAAAATAAAAACACTAATACAACTGACTTCAAGGCACGATATGTTGTCACTCTCCTTAAGACGTTATTCGCCTCCATCAATTCTGTGATACACTGAGTTTGCGAATATGCCTCCAAGATACAATGAAGCATTTGTTTGTCTACGATGTGCACTTGCGAAAACAAACCAGAACACCTTTGAAAATTGCAAGTTTATTTATGACAATATTCTATTTTCTACTGTGAATAGAATATTGTTGCTATATGATTTTTAGAAAACAGAGAAGAGAAAAAAAGTGATTCAAGTGTTTTTTGTATCCTGTCTAATACTAGTATTTATAAACATTAAAATAGCAGTCATGTAATTTAAATTTAAAATAAAACAACGTGTCTATTTGAAACAACATAAACTTTTATTTATGACAAAAGTTGTGTCTTTTCAAATTTAATTTCAAATGTTATTTATTTTAAAAATTTCTCTAACACATAGCTTTAGATTTGATGTTTTATTCCAATGGTAGGTTAATACAAAGCAAGCGGAACAAAACTGGCCAAACCATGGTGGAGACTTGTATAATCTGAAATGACAACTGAGCTTACTCGAGATGATCATTTTTTTTTCTATCGAATTGAGAAGCAACTAAAATATGAAAACAATGTTGTCATGAACTCTGGACTTCTGGTTCTGAGCCACACATTCGGATATCCACAACAGGTTCCTGATCTCCTGCAGTCCTGGTCCCTCAACCTCATGTATGCGAAGAAAACCTCATAATGGAACTGCATGTCAGAATATGCATATGCGTTATTTCGTCAAGTGTCTGTATGAAAGATTATAAAGAGCACATGGCAATCATAAAAAATTGCTTGTAGATATGAACACGGACCTGTTGCTCGAAAGCTAAGCAAAGCCTTTTCACCTCCTGATGTAGCAGAAGTGTCTATGAGAAAAACTCACAAGACTAATTCGAAAAGCAACCTACTGGCAACAATCGAATTCGCACACGAAGGATTGTTGTCAGGCTTCAAATACATCAATCTTCGCAAAGATGTCGTAGCTAGATATTTGAGAAACAATTCTCTGAATTTTATTAATAATCAACTAACTTTTAATCAATTACAATTGCAATTTAAATAAGGCTAGCAAACTCATCCTGAATTCTGAAAACTCTAAAATCCTAATCAAACTCAAACTAAACAAATAATCTTATCCTGATCAACAAGACTCCAAAACTCCCTAACATCCTAAAATAAATAAAACTCTTTATTTGCCAGCTCACGTAGGTCTTGCCACCTCACGAAGCCACTTATTCACGCCACCCGACATGTAGTCATCCTCATCGATCATTTGACTAGCTCAACAATCGGCCCCCTCTTGACCAGCCGACCAGCCTTGCTACGATCCCATTCCTCCATGTATTCCATTGCCTTAGCTCCTGCCGCATCACCTCCTCTTCATAAAATGCCTTGTCCATAGGATAATTTGGAAAAGATAGGATAAAGAGGATACTTCTCCATAATAGCACGAACCTACATGTGCCAATAACCCTTTTTTAACACAAACAATTGGGCCGATCTGAAATAAAGTAATGTGCCCACCAATCCATCATTTAAACTAGAGTGGCGATACTTGCACCCCTCAAAAGCTGTATTTACACCCCCAATTAGTATATTTTTGAAAATCCAATATTACCCTTTAGTAAAATACTTAAAGAACAAAATAGTTTATAAATACTATACACCCACAAATTATTAATTAGTTTCCTAATTTTTTTTATATGTAAGATTATCATTCCAAAACTAAAACACAATTACATTAGACTATTGATATTCTTACAAACTAAAGACTCAACAAAAAGAGAGGAAAAAAAAAAAAAAAAAAGTGATCTGATTACTAAATATAGCTACCTTAGCTAGAGAATGAGCCATCCTGTTCAAGGTAAAATTGTTTGGATTTTTTTTTATTTTTTATTTTTTATTTTTTTTTTTGGATATTTAAGCTTATTTATCTATAATATTTTACTAAGTTTCACAACATTTACTTGGTTATATTTGTTGGATAAATAATTTTAGTCGTTTGCGCTTTTTAATTTTAGTCATGTATATTTTCTACAAATTATATATATATATACAGTTATTCTATTATCAGTTCAACCTGATAATAGAAAAAGTCAGGACAAATCATCCTAACCTTTGGATTCATCCAAGGGTTATTTAATAAAAATAATTTTTATTAAATATGCTCACTACCTGTTCAATGAAATGTTGCCCAAAGGCCATATCTCTGCAACTGTATTGGCATCGATTTTTAGTGCAGCTGTGCAGCATTGTTATTATTTTCTTTTCTTAAAAAATTCTTAATTCTTCCAAACAATTCCTCCAAACTTTTTCTATTATCAGGTCGAACTGATAATAGAATAACCGTATATATATATATATATATATCAGGTATAACTTATAAGCACTCATGTGCACGATATATTGCATATTTATATTATCTTCTATTCATTATTTTTATCTACCTGTTAAATAAATTTGTTCAAAACTCAATTCATTTTGCTATACTCTATTTTATATATATATATATTAAAAATTATTTATTAAAAAAAAAGAAATTTTTTTTTTTGAATAATAATAAACTTTATAAAATTGATTAGATAACAAAATAAAGGTAGATGGGTGTACTTATAAAAATACAATAGAATAAAAATTAAATCAAGGGTATTTTGGTTTTAAGTGGGGTTTATTTACAAGTTACATATTTTTTTTAAAAATTTATTGGGGTGCACTTACGAAAGGGGTGTAGATACAGTTTTTTAGGGGTGTAAATATCACCACTCTTTAAACTAATAACAAGTAACTATAATTGGGCCTTTTTTTTTTAAACATGAGATTGGACCTTGGTCTGAAATAAAAATAAATGGGCTCTGATTAAAGACTCATTTCATGTAAATCAAGGCTAATTTTTAAAGGGTCCGGGGCGGCCGCCCCTCTAGAAAGGCCCAAGGCCGGCCTTGGATGCAGCCACACTCTGACCAGAAATTTGAGCAGGAAACTTCGCTTTGCACAAGCACTTGCAAGTGAAATTGATCAAACTTCCAAGTTCTTTTTCTAACATTTTCATGTCAACCCTCCCCTACATTGTGGTTGTGGCTCTTCGGCATTGTCTCCGGTGTTTTTTTCCATGTATCTGTGACTTGTGTAGATGATGGCACCACTCTTAGTCTCTTATGCCATGAATGGTGTGTTTTGGAGTATTTCGAAATCATACAGAGTCCATTCGAATAGCTACAAACACTTCTGTTCTTATGTTGTAGTGTTCAGTTGAGATAAACAAAGCACTTATGTTTGATACTCGTATTATGCTGTGTTGAAGGATACTACAGTCTACAACCAAGTTCAGCAAAACAAACGCAGGAAAACTTTACGACAAAATGAATTTTTTAACCAGAAGAAAGTTCACAGATTTGTATTATGCTCCCTTTGATTTACAAATGATGCCTGTGGCAAACAAGAGAAACCCCAGCAACTCCATTAACGATATGCAGAGGAATTACTTGGTTTGTACAACCAAACAACATCATCAAACTATAAAAGCCGGTAGGCACGAAACAAAATTTATAGATTCTGTGCACATTTTATGAAAAGAACTATTGAAGAGGTATAGAGAAAGCAATTAGACAAGAACAGGGTCCCAAGTAAGCTGCTTGATTCTCATCCGTCCAAAGGACCTAACCATCTGCTCTTTAGAAGCACGTAGTCTGAGCAAAGTGTCTTCCACCAGGGACGGAGCCACATAAAGACGAGAGGGGGCCACTGCCCCCCCTGTAGTTTTCCAATTTTATAAAATTGTCCCCTAAGTTTTAGAATTTTTATGTTTTTACCCTTATTTCTTATTTAAATTTTCTAATCCTTTTATAAATTACAATGTTAATAATTTTCTCTTAATCATGTGGAGAATATATTTGATCCTAAATATACTATTAGAATAGTTTTTGGATATTAGAAAAATATTAGAGGTATTGTTTAAATTTCAATTAATTTTCTAACCCTTAAAAAAAAAACAATATTATTGAATCTTGAATTAATAGCTAAAAAATTTAGTCTATATTATTTTTAGAGTAATGCTAGATATCCCCAACTAATTGTGTGTTGATTGACAAATGGATATATACATATTAATTATGATTTATTTCACTCATCATATTTATATGAATTAAATTGTATAAGTTACAAGTTGAGATATATATGAGTTGAAATATCTAACATTTTTCTTAATTTTATTATGTTTTTATCATATTCAAGGATCATTTTAAATGGACAAAATGAGGTTGGTCTGGTGATATATTCCTCACATTTACGCTATGAAGTCATGGGTCCGGGTCCTCCCCCTCTTCCAAAAAAAAAACACTGAATTTATGTAATATTTTGAAAAAAAAAAAAAAGGAGATCATTTTAAATGTTTTTCATAAATGCATAAATTAAGATAATTTATCTCAATAAAAAATTATTACTCATTTTTAATAATTAATAAAAAAATTAATGTTTTAAAATATAAACAACAATATATTTTTATTTAATGTTTAGTTTAACACAACTTCTAAGATATATGTCGATCCAACCCATTATTTCACGGTGCTCCCCCTGGAATATAATCCTGGCTCCGTCCCTGTCTTCCACATCGTTTCTTGTTAAAGAAGATACAAAATGTGTAGGAAGATATAAGATGCAAATATAATTGACAGATTCCATTATTGCAATCATCTATAAACTGATTCCATTATTGCAATCCAACCATTTGGGATTCTGTATTTGAAAAGAACATTTGCTGTCAAGATTGTAGATGAGACCAATTTGCTTAAAGTTTATGCAGTACAAGGGTTTGCAATTTAATGTTTATAGAGTTGTAGCTCGATTGATCTTCTTCTAAAGTGCAATTAATAAAAGTTGAAAATGGATTTTTGAACAAACTATTTGACGCAACGGAAAACACAAAGAATACGACCAACGTCAATATTCTGTGATAAACTCTAGAATCCACCAGAAAACGAGAGAAACTCTCAAAGAAAAGTCTGAAAATTTATTGAATAATTGAATAATTCAGCCATAAGGCTTACAAGCATATTTAAAGTGAAAAACCAAACCCTAATCCTTGTTGGACAAGAAACGGGACTAAATACTAAAAATTACTAAAATAGCAAAATTGAGATAATTGCGAAAATAAAAACTACTAAGAATCCTAAGCAAGCCAGAATTGACGGAAGTCAATTCGGACTTGAAAAACAAAAGTTGTTGCTAAAACGAAACTTTCCTAAAACAGCAAAAATGGCAATTTTGGGGCCTAAACGACAGAATTCGGCTAAAAAAAGGGTATGCCACAATAGCAAAGCTGTTAATTATTGACGGTCTCGTCGAAACGCTTCAACTGTGAAAGTTTCGCATCATTCCGACTTCGACGCCCGGACTAGTGGAATGCGATTGCCCTTGAATTTAGGATGTTCTCTCTTCAACATGTAAGCATTGGCCACTTGTTCTACATCAGACCCCTCCACTTGGAAAGAACTCGACCTCGAGTTAGGTTCAGGATAGAGGGACTCTTCTGAATGGCACTGGAACAAGTCTACAACATTGAAAGTCTTGGAAATTCCCATGGTCTTAGGTAGGTCGATCACATAGGCATTATCATTTATCTTCTTCAAAATCTGGTACAGAACATATTTCTTAGGCTTCAATTTGTTGTAAGTTCCCACTAGGAACCTCTCTTTGCGCAAGAAAACCATCACTGGATCTCCCTCCTCAAACACCTTGTGACGCATGTGCCTGTCTACAGCTGCTTTGTACTTTGCATTTGTTTCTTCCAGCTTCTGTCGCACCTCTTCATGCATAGTTTAAGCCTGTGTAGCCATGTCTTCTGCAGCAACACTAAATTCCAAACCTTTAGGTAAACGAACTAAGTCCACAGTATGTCTTGGTGGCGACACATATATCATAGCGAAATGGGTTTTTCCTGTGGCACTATGAAAATCACTGTTGTAGGTGAACTCAGCTTGTGGCAATGCATGATCCCACTGTTTCGGCTTATCTCCGCAAATGCTACGAACTAGATTTCCTAAGGTCCTGTTCATCACCTATGTTTGCCCATTAGTTTGTGGGTGTGTAGTAGTACTACAGTTCAAGGAGGTTTTAAACATCTTCCACAAGGTCACCCAAAAATGGCTAAGGAACTTCGTGTCTTGGTCAGAAGTAATTGACTACGGCACCCTATGTAGTCGGACCACTTCTCTGAAAAATAATCGGGCTATGTGTGAAGCATCTGAGGTCTTCCGGCAAGGGATGAAGTGAGCCATTTTTGAAAACATGTCAACCACCACAAAAACAGATTCTACTCCTCGCTGGGTACAAGGTAATCCCAACACAAAATCCATAGACAGATCCTCCCAAATATTGTTAGAAATATGTAAAGGTGTATATAGACCAGTATTTTGTGACTGACCTTTGGACACCTGACAGATATAACACCTCTGCACAAAATTTCTCATATCTCGTTTCAGCTGCGGCCAGAAATATCGCTCCTCCAAACTAGCCACCGTTTTGTCTCAACCCAAGTGCCCACTCAATCCTCCTCCATGCAGGTCATGGATTAACTTCTCCCGTAGAGACATCCTAGGAATACACAAATGATTACCACGAAACAAATACTCATCATTCTCATGGAAATCACTGACAGGTTGTTTCTCAATACACTTTGCCCAGATGTCTTTGAAGTCTTCATCCTCCTTATATAACTAGGGATGGCCAATAGGGGATTTGGGATGGGGTTAGGTCCCCCCAACCCCACCCCTATTTTCCAAACTCTCTGAAATTTCCTTTAAGTAGTAGTGTACAATATACCTAGAGGGGGGGTGAATAGGTATTTACTCAAATTCTTCCAATATTAAAAATGATGCGGAATATAACAAAGAAAATGCACACTTGATTAGATTTAGCAAATGCATTGATTTCACTAATACAAGAGTTAATCAATTTACAAGATATGCAATCAATATAAGATATGGAAGATAAAGAAAAGTAAAAACAAAATGAACACAAGTATTTTTTACGTGGTAAAACCTCAAAGAGGAAACATCCACGGGTTGATACCACAAGCACCGACAAAGCAATCCACTATGTGAAAAAGGACTTACACACTCAAGCTATCAACTCCTAATCTACCCTCAGGCTAGTGAATCACCAAGCCTACTTCATATCCGAAATGTATCCTACACATCTAGAAAGCAACTTCCTATCCAAGACGCTCATGTCTCTAGGAAGATTTCTTGCTTGCCTATCCGGATCCTCCCGACCCTAGACAAGTCTTCCTTGCTTGATTATCCGAGTCCTCCCGACTCTAATCAAGACTTCCTTGCTCTATCCACAAAGCTTCACTCACTTTGCTAGAGACTTCAACCTAATACAAGGCTATGATCTACGTGATACAAGTGATGCAAACACAACCAAATTAAGCTAGATGATTAATCAAGCTAAATGTACATGTTCAATGATAATCTAGAATATGCTTTTATCAACCAAAACACAAAAGTATCTAGAAATCAAACATGCAAATCAACAAGAACAAGGTATAAATATTCAATATATCACACTAAAAACCTAGTTCTTAGATCATGAAATAAAACCTAGAAAATAATATAAGACACATCATATATACATTTTCTAGAATCAATTTCAAACAAAATCAAGTTTAGCACATATATGTTCAAGAGAAATCACAAAGCTAAAACTCAATTGAAAAATGATCAAACACCTCTAGCATATGATCTAACATCCTTCTCAACATATTTTATCAATCAAATAGTAAGAATCAAAGAGTTGATCAAAGATGAAATGAAAAAGAAGAAGTTGAACAAAGCAACCTTGACCACGTACTGAAGATCAGTCAACTAGGAAGACTGGCAAAGTCAGTTGCCTCTAGAAATACTTAAGGTTTGTAGCTCTCATCAAGACCAACAATTTTTGCTTTTGAATCAATCGATTTCGAGTTCGTATGAGAAAGTTATGATCAAAATACTAACACTAAAAACTTGAAGAATTTCTGCAGAATTTTGAAAGTGTTCTTGAAAATCTTCAAATGTTTGGAGGGAAGGAGAGAGGATTAAATGGAGGAGAGAGAAGGTAAAAACGAGCCAATAAAGCATGGCCACATCACCCAGCCCGTAGGGGGCGTGTGGGCCACACGAGGGCAGAGAGCCCCTCTGGCCGTGGGGCCCACGGCTTGGGCAACACGTGGCCTCTTGGCCACCTTCGCCTCTCACGCGCTCCCTCACGTTCTTCAGCCGTATCTTGGGCATCCAAACTCCGATTCCAAATCCGTTTTTGGATTATGAACCATGACTTCCTCATGCACGATGATGACTACACAACTTTAAAAAATGGTTGAGAAATCATCTCGAAAAATGATGATGAAGTCAACTCAACGAATGAGAAAGAAAAGTAGCGTAGCTACATCGTTTGGACTCGAAACCTTATGAATGAGTAACCGAAACGACCAGAACTCAATAAGGAATCATAGTAGAACATATTCAAGTCCAAATACAAAAATATAGAAACAAACAAACACTAATTCACTCAAGCATGCCATATCAAAGAGATAGTCACAAAGCATGCAATTCTACAATGTTTATCTATTAAAGATCAATGCATGAGCATACTATGAAATGTGTGAAAGTGTTATACCAAATGTTTGAACCATGATGCAAGGACACACATGTATGAATTATGTATGTGTGCGCTAACGCCTTGCAAGAGGATAGAAGTCAAGATATACCTTTGACGCTTTCACCTCTTGAAGACGATATTTGCACTAGACGTTGCTCTTCACTTTTTAAGCTCATTTTCTTCCAAAAACATCCTAAGCAACAACTAATACAAATATAGAGCGTTTTGCAATGGAATCAAGCCAATACAAATCATAAACCTTACACCCTCCCCCACCCCCACCCCCACCCATTTCCCCATTTGGGAGAAATAGGGATGGGGTAGTTTTGGGGGGAGGTCCCCCCACCCCCATCCCCATTCCCCCATTTCCCTCATTTTTCCCTGTTTTTCCCCGTTTCCCCATTACCCCGTGTCCCCCGTTTCCCCATTCCCCCATTTTCCCTATGTCAATAAAAATTATATACTATAAAAAACACACACACAAATGCACATTTCCCCCGTGGTGGCATGGCCGTGTGGTGGTAGGGCCGTGTGGTGGCGTGGTGCAGAGCAGCAGAGAAAGTGAGAACTGAGAAACGATTTAGGGAAGGAAATAAGGAATATGATTTAGGGTTAGGTTTTAAGTTATAAATATGTATTTATAGTTAGTAAAATATAAATAATAAAAATATTGAAAATATAAAAAATATATATATTTTTTATAATATTTTGGGGAAATGGGGAAATGGGGATGGGGGCACCTACCCCTAACCCCATCCCCATTTCCAGAATTTTATGGGGGAAATGGGGAAATGGGGTTGGGGCTGGGTCCCCCCATCCCCAACCCATTTGAATTTGGGGTTAAAAAGCACCCCCCCCCCCCCCCCCCCCCCCCCCCCCTCTCATTACCCCATTTTCCCCCAAATAGGGATGGGGGAGCGAGGTTTTGGGGCCCCGGGGAAAATGGCCATCCCTACATATAACTCCTTCAGACATTCGAATTCCACAATCTCATAAGTAAGTGTAACCAGCAGGTTGGCATGACGGCTTAGCTCATCAGCAACTCGGTTCAAAACACCTGACTTGTGTCGAATAGTAAAAAGGAATTTTTGAAGGAAAGTGGCCCACCTGACATGCATATTGTCCAAATGTTTCTGACTATTAATAAACTTCAAAGCTTGATGATCAGTGTACAATACGAACTCCCTCTGTACTAGGTAGTGCTCCTAGTGCTTCAAGGCTCGGACTACTACATAAAACTCATGATTATAAGTACTCCACTTCTGGCGGGCTTCACTCAATTTCTCACTAAAGAAGGCCACTGGTCGCTTTTCTTGGGATAACACAACTCCAATCCCCACGCCACTAGCATCACACTCAACTTCAAAAATCTTTTCAAAGCTCGGCAAGGCCAATACTGGTGCAGTACATAATTTTTCTTTGATCAAAGCAAAACTCATCTCTGCCTCTTCTCCCCACTGAAATTTGCCATTCTTCATGCATTCCGTTATTGGCGCCATGACAATGCTAAAATTCCGAATAAATCGACAGTAAAAAGTGGCTAACCCATGGAAACTCCGCACTTTACTCACAGTTTTCGGTGCAGGCCATTCTCGAATAACTCGGACCTTCTCTTCATCCACATGAATTCCTTCCAAACTCACCACGTAACCCAGGAACAATAAGCTGCTAGTCATAAAACTGTACTTCTTCATATTAAAGAACAATTGATTTTGCTGCAAAACTGACAACACTTCTCATAACTACTCCACATGCTCTTCCTCAGTCTTACTATAGATAAGAATGTCATCAAAATAAACAACAACAAATTTTCCCACAAAAGGCCTCAATACCTAGTTCATCACCCGCATGAAAGTAATGGGTGCATTTGACAAACCAAACGGCATGACCAGCCACTCATACAAACCATATTTGCTCTTGAACGCTGTCTTCCACTCATCCCTAGGTCTGACCCGAATCTAATGATACCTACTGCGAAGATCAATTTTCGAAAACAACTTTGAACCCTTAAGTTGATCCAACATGTCATCTAGGCTGGGAATTAGGAATCGACACTTGACGGTTATTTTATTGATAGCTCGACTGTCTACACACATACGCCAACTCCCATCTTTCTTTGGCGTCAACAATGCAGGAACCGCACACGGACTCATGCTCTCACGTATGAAACCCTTCTGCAACAGCTCTTCAATTTTCTTCTGCAGAATTTCGTTCTCCTTCGGACTCATCCGATATGGCGGGTTTGGCAAACTCACCCCTGGTATAAGGTCTATATGGTGTTGAACATCTCTCAAGGGGGGTAAGTTGTTTGGCAAATCTTCCGAAGTAATGTCCTTGAATTGTTCTATCAACGGCTTGATTTTCTCTGGAATTGTTACCGGTGCCTCTTCCTCCTCTACGGCTCTACCACAAGAGCCTTAACCACCAAAGCATAAACTTCATGTACACCCTTGACATCGGTCGCAAACTCTGTGTCGGATCTGGTCATGGTTAGAAAGGATTGCTTTTCCACTTCCGCAGGTACTGTCTTACGCTTGGAAGGAACCATAGCAATTTTGTGCGACCCCCAAGTAAGTATTATCACGACCAGTATTATCACGACCCCTATAGGTAATATCCACATCATACTGCCATGGCCGACCCAATAATACATGGCTAGCATCCATATCAACCACATCACAGATTACCTCATCCCTATATATTTTGCCAATAGAAATAGGAACATGATAGATCTCAGTTACCTTTACTGTTGGTCCCTTTTTGATCTAGCCAATAGTATACGGATTTGGATGCTTCTCGGTTGGCAATTTCAGGTGCTCTACTAGTCTCCTTGCAACGAAATTTTTGCAGCTCCCACTGTCAACAATCAGGTCACAAACTTTTTATCTAACAATACAACAAGACTAGAATATATTGTTACGTTAGCCAGAATCCTCTTGTTTTGGTGTGTACAACACCCTTTGCACCACACAATTAACCCGCTCTCCATCCTCTTCCACGAATTCTGCCCCATCATACAAGTCACCCTCTCCTTCTCCATCCTGAGCATCCGGATCTTCTTTACCTTCTTCCACCCAGTTCACTTGCTTAGGGCGATCAAGACATGCATTCGAATGGTGACCAGGCTTCCTATATCTGTAACAAGTCCTCGGTGTAGGTCGAGCGTAAGGGTTCAAATTCGGGTTTCTAGGCACGTTTCTATTAACTGGAACTATTGTTTGATTGCTATTGCTTCCCTCTTCTCGGTTGGTTAGACGGACCCGTTGACTGAACTCCCTTGTCCCTGTTTGGAAACATCGAATCAGAATTGTTTCTCCGAAATCCCGAAGTTCCACTCCTACGATCCAGCAACTCAGCCTTTAATGCCATGTTATGAGCCTCATATACGGTCCACACCACTTGCAATCCAATTTTGTCTCAGAGCGACGGTTTCAACCCATTGAGATACCTGGCTACTCGTTGTCCATCTGTCTCGCTCAAATTGTTGCGCTCTGCGAGTCTAGTAAATTTTGCCGTGTAATCGAACACTGTTTTGGAACCCTGTGAACAATTCTGATACAATTGGAACAAATATTGATCATAATCTGGTGGTAAAAACTACCCAACATAAGTTGCTTAATCCTATGCAAAGTCCTCACAAGTGCCTTCCCTTGTCGCTGTCAGTTCTTCTACAATTGATCCCACCATACCGCAACCCCTCCTTTCAACCTGAAGGCAACAAATCTTACCATCTTCTCTTCCGATATTTCCATCATCTCGAAGAACCGCTCCACTTCTATAACCCAATCAAGAAAGTCCTCTATACATAGATTTCCATTGAAGCTTAGAAGCTCTGCTTTCAACCGGTAATCGTCATACTCTCTCGGTCGTCTTACCGGTTGGGCTACACCATATCCCACATCATCTTTTTCTTCCGAATCATCCTTGCTATCAAATTGATTACAAGGTGGTTGATTACGTCTCATGTCATCAGGTTGGCCTCGAGCAAATCCCTCGGCGCGTGTCCTGTTAACTAGTGGCCTGTTGTTAGCGTTGAGGTTTGCCCCAGCAAGCATTTCACGAATATGCACCACATGTTGTCATGTTTCTTCCACCACCGCCCACAAGGCCTCTACCCCACGGTCACCGCCAATAGAGTTTCCATCTCCTGCTCCGTTAGTTGTCATCGAGATCGGCAAATCAGTGCTCTGATACCAATTGACGTAGCGGAAAACACAAAGAATATAACCAACGTCAATATTCTGTGATAAACTCTGGAATCCACCATAAAACAAGAGAAACTCTCAAAGAAAAGTCTGAAAATTTATTGAATAATTGAATAATTCGGTCATAAGGCTTACAAGCATATTTA
Organism: Acer saccharum; assembly: GCA_030490815.1. Lineage (NCBI taxonomy): Eukaryota > Viridiplantae > Streptophyta > Magnoliopsida > Sapindales > Sapindaceae > Acer > Acer saccharum. The sequence continues at coordinate 6,322,748 of CM059867.1, forward strand.
AAGCGAAAAACCTAACCCTAGTCCTTGTTGGACAAGAAACGGGACTAAATACTAAAAATTACCAAAAATAGCAAAATTGAGATCATTGCGGAAATAAAAACTACTAAGAATCCTAAGCAAGTCAGAATTGACGGAAGTCGATTCGGACTTGGAAAACAAAAGTTATTGCTAAAACGAAACTTTCCTAAAATAGCAAAAACGGTAATTTCATAGCCTAAATGACGGAATTTGACTAAAAAAAGGGTATCCCTCAACAACAAAGCTGTTGATTATTGACAGTCTCGCCTAAACGCTTCAACTGTGAAAGTTTCGCGTCATTCCGACTTCGATGCCCGAACTAGTGGAATGTGATTGCCCTTGAATTTAGGATGTTCTCTCTTCAACATGTAAGCATCGGCCACTTGTTCTACATCACTATTAAATGTTTAAAGTAATTGAAAAGGAAGTTATCATTATAAAGAGTAACCAATATATAAATGTTTTAAGATTGTTTTAGATTTGTTGTGATTTGTGAAGAGTCAGTCCTTTTGTTTCTTTGTTTTGGGTAATGCAAAAACTTACTAGTTTGTATATTTGCATTTAGTAATGTTTCCTATACAATCGTATCAGAAGAGCTTTCAGAAAGATTTTTAATTTCATTTATATATTCTGGCCTTAAAATCTTATATATACACTACAAGTCTGCAATAACAGATTGATGGAATATATTTTGGTATATCCTATCGATCTTGTATTTCTAAATTATAAGAGCATCTTCAATGCAAGAGTGGTTTATGAAAAAAATAGATGTCATGTATGATTAATAGATATTCTGTTAATAAATCTTTCTCCAATGCAACCATACATATTCAACCTCCGGCTGAAGTGGCAAAAAAAAATATTAGGCTTTGTCAACATGGCTATCTACTTTCAGATGATCTGTTGCACAATTATTTTTTCGGTTAACTCAGCAAGTATTTAAAACTGACATTAATTTTTCATCTATTTTTGATAAAGAAATAAAATAAAAAATAAAATAGGAAAAAAAATGGACACGTCATTAAAAAAAAAATTGTGTTTTAGACAGAAGAATTGGAGAACAAATTTTGAATTGATTGTCTATCAAGTCTATTTATATGCCACATAGGAAGCAAGTATCTTGACAATGTTGCCATGTCAACGGTTATTGATATGCAAACCACTTTTACATTAGAGATGCTCTAAGACATGTTGCATATGATGAAATATATATATATATATATATATATATATATAATATCTTCAAGTCTAGCTTAGACAATAATAGTATAATACTATGTCTTGTCTTGTGACGCAAGTGTTTCATATGATTGGTCGTTTGTAACACATAGCGTGATATCAGTAGATAAGGGCAATATTGGTTGACTAACAATAGTATAACAACTGACTTCATCCCAAACATTAATCAACTATATATGTTCAAAGTAAATTGGAAAAAACAAAAAGGTAATCTATATATATATATATATATATATATATATATATATTACATTGAACCCATTAAAAGTTGATTGTGGGATTCTATAGCTAATTTACTTAATTGCAGCATTTTATATTGTGGCTGTCTCCTATGAAGGTGAGTTATTTAACCTTAAAACAAGAAGCTGTAGTCTCACCTTGATAGTATTAACTTTGTTTTCATGCAAATTAGTAGATCTTTCTAAAAAATACATTTAGCCAAAATTTTCATCTGTTAAAAGATATGAAAATACGGTTTATAACATTTTATGTAATCAAATTATATATGAATTGTTGTTTGATTGAATATTTTGGTGCATCAGAAGATAGTTATCAATGTGCAAGTGAGATGCGACAAATGCCAGTCCAAGGCCATGAAGATAGCAGCTGTGGCAGATGGTTAGTTTTTCAGATTATAAATTTGTTCTCTTTTAACCAATAAATGAATTAAATGCAAACCCATCTGCCCATTTTTGATGTTTCTCAAAGATTGTGTAATGATGGTGTAGGTGTAATTTCACTTGCATGGGAAGGAGAAGACAAGGACAAAGTGGTGGTGATTGGAGATGGAGTTGATGCAGCCACTCTGACTAGAAATTTGAGCAAGAAACTTGGCTTTGCAGACTTGTTACTTGTAAAGAAGTTAAGGAAAAGAAGGAAAAAGAGAAAGATCCAGAACCAACTCCACAAGGACCACAATGTCAACCAGCATCTTTGTTAGAGTGTGATCAATTGTATAAATCAGTTGTTGTTTATGAAGATGTTGCTCAAGCCCTTGCAACATTATGTGAAGTTTTTCCTACATTTTCATGTCAATTGTCTCCTATGTTGTGGTTGTGGCTCTTCGGTGTTGTGGCGACTATTCGTGTCTACATTCGAATAGCTAGAAACATGTTTGTTCTTATGTTGTAATGTGATGTTCAGCTGAAATAAATAAAGCAGCATTTCTGTTTGATACTCTTATTCGACTGTGTGTGGATGGATAGTTGGAATGTTGGATACTACAACCAAGTTCAGCAAAACAAAAATGAGGAAAACTTTACGACAAAATGAATTTCAGAACCTGAAGAAAATTCAGTACAGATTTCATTAACTACTGATGCATGAGGTAAACAAGAGAATCCCCATTTACTCCAATATCCAAATACTGTCAAAATTATCAGACACCATCTGAAAGCACCCATTTAGTCTGCTGGGGATGTGGAACTTGTAGACAGCTAATTTGAAAATATGATCATCTCTCTCTCTCTCTGTGTTGCAGGAAATTTCCTTAGTCAACAATTACATTTTTGGAGACATTAGACGTGTGATTGCTGTAGCCTTGGAATACATGGTTGGAAATCATTATTTCATTGAACCAAAAGCAGGTGTAGACCAGAGCCGGCCCAGGGCCCATGATTTTGAGGACCTTCAGATGCATGAAATCAGTACATGGATGAGTTAAAAAAGGGCCTATGATGAGATTCAAATACATGTGATAAAAGCCCAAACATTAATAAAATAGCTATTTTCGGGCAGTGGGCACCAGACAAAAAAAACAGCTACCTGTAGTTTAAGGCAAAAATTGTTTTTTTTTTTTATTCAGATAAAACTGAAAAAATAAATTTTGTTGGATGAATCTCCACCATAAAAAGATAAATTAAAAGATAAGTTTATTTTATTTTTATTTTTTTTATTAATTTTGTTGTATGGATCTCCACCACAGAAATCAAGTTTGAAAAAAAAAAAAAAAAAAAACACCTTAAAAAAAACTAAGAAAAAAATATAGGGAAAATTGCACAAACTTACCCTAACGTTTCCGATTATGGCATAATATTCAACTAATGCCTTTAATTGCACAAACAACCCCTCCTTTTAGTCAACTTTAGTTAAAAATAGCCATTGACCATGATTTTTTTTTAAAGCCCAAAATTGCCCTTGCACTTTATTACAAAAAAATCTTAATTGCCCTTTATTTAAAACATTATATACTTTAAATTATTATAATATAAAAAATAAATACTAAACATAATCCTTTTTAAATCAAAAAAAATTCAAAAAATATATATTAAAAACAAAACAATTTAAGAAAACGTTATTTTAAGAAAATACAATTTAATAATATATTAAAAAAAACAAAAAAAAAACGTTATTTCGAGAAAATATAATTTAAAATTATGCAAGTCTAATATGAATAGTGGTAATGTGCTATATATTTTTAAAATTTAAAACATTTTTTTTATTTAAAAAGGATTATGTTTAGTATATATATATTTTTTTTTTAATTTTTGAACCAAAATATAATACGTAATTTATATTGAGTCAAATTATTTTGTCTTATAGAGATGAACATTGAACAAATTTTCAGTGCTACTGTATTTTATTATGACAAATGATTATATTTTTATTTCAAACTCTTGATGATTTTATTTATATTTGTGTTTAGAATACTAAACATAATCCTTTTTAAATAAAAAAATTCAAAAATAATATAATAAAAAAAAAATTCAAAAATATGTAACACATTACCACTATTCATATTCGACTTGCATAATTTTAAATTATATTTTCTCAAAATAACGTTTTTTTTTTTTGTTTTTTTAATATATTATTAAATTGTATTTTCTCAAAATAACGTTTTCTTAAATTGTTTTTTTTAATATATTATTTTTGAATTTTTTTTTTATTAAAAATGGATTATGTTTAGTATTTATTTTTTATATTATAAAAATTTAAAGTAGATAATGTTTTAAATAAAGGGCATTTAAGATTTTTTTGTAATAAAGTGCAGGGGCAATTTTGGGCTTTAAAAAAAAATCATGGTCAATGGCTATTTTTAATCAAAGTTGACTAACATGAGGGGTTGTTTGTGCAATTAAAGGCATTAGTTGAATATTATGCCATAATGGGAAACGTTAGGGTAAGTTTGTGCAATTTTCCCAAAAATATATTTTAAATATAGATCCAACCCAGATGCCAGATCTGGTCAAACTCTTTTGACCTCTATCTCCATATGCTACAAGAGATTCAAAGATTCGAGTGAAATCTCCGCTGACTAGCGATTAAAAAATCCAGGCAAGATTTATATGTAATATCATTCATTGTCACTTGTGATCTAAACAAAGGCTTATGTGATCGAAACACCTGAAATACTCACCTCACACAGATCTCTGATGGAGGTCGCAACCTCCATTTCAGACCTCCGATGGAGGTCACAAACCCACCAAAAAAAAAAAAATAGAAAGAGAAGAAGAACAAAATAGAAGAGAATGAAAAAATAGAAGAAAAAAAGGCAGTAGAACGACGAAGAAGAAGAAGAAAAGAATAGAGGAAAAGAATAATAATAATTTTTTTTTAATGACGGTGGGTCCGACGATAGGAATCAGAATGATAGTAATGTGAAACCCACCTATCAGAGGGAAATGTGATTCCATGGGATTCACTTTCCTAAGTCTAATGCTATGTTTGGTAGGGAGGAAAAGGGAGAGGAAAGAAAGGGGTGGAGGGAAAAGTGGAGAGAAAAGGGAAAAGTGTGTGTTTGGTATGGAGGGGAAAATGGAGGGAAAAGAAAAGTGGAAGGAAAAGTGGAGAGAAAAATGGGTGTGGGGCCCACCATTTTCTTTCCTCCCAAAAGTGGGAGGAAATGGGAGGGAAAGAAAAGGGAAAAAAGAAATGGGGGCCACCATTTGGGTAAATTACAATTTTAACCAAAAATTTTTAATATATAAAATATAATATAAGGGTAAAATGGTAAAATTGATAAAATGATCTTTTTTTTCCTTTCTGTTTACCAAACAACACGAGGAAAATCATTTTTCCTTTCCTTCTTTTTCCTTCCCTCATGTTTTCTATCCCTCCAAATCTCTCCATCCTTCCTATTTTCTTTCCTTTCCTTTTTTTTCCTTCCCTCATGTTTTCTATCTCTCCAAATCTTTCCAACCTTCCTATTTTCTTTCCTCCCTACCAAACTTTCCTAAGTCTAAGAAAACCTAAACCCGCTACCAAACATGAGAATACTATCATATTCCTATTCATATGCAAAGATTACCCCATACCAAACGGTCTCTTAGTATTCTATTGTTCTATAATTTCTATTTATAATTTAATGTTTATTTTAATGTTCTATTCTACAGTCTTTCTATTATCAGTTCGAACTGATATAAAATATATCAGTTCCTTACATGTGGACCATTGGATTTAAAAGATACTTTGACAAATGCATGTATCCAAGTCAAAGTATTTAAATCTAATGGCCCAAATGCAAGGAACTGATATATCTTTTGTCAGTTCGAACTGACAATAGAAAAACTGTTCTATTCTAATAATCTAAATGTGTTTTATTTATAAATTGTAATGATCTATTTATTTTATGATATTTCCGGTGACATATTCAATTTTTATTTAATGGTTTGTTAACTTTTGTTTTATGTTGTATTTTTCAAAAGAAAAAAAATCAATCTTATAGGATAGCTAGATAAGCATAGTGGGACTGTCGAACTGGTGGACTTACTGAATCCAGTTGCTTAATTGCTTGACAGCGGGATTGTCCCCTTCTAATGTTGCTATAAAACATTTGAAGGGGGCCTATTTTTTACATTTTCGCCATTTTTGCCCCGGGCCTCAATAATATCAGGACCGGCTCTGGTGTAGACATACAACCTGATCACATATTCCTGAATTGGATTGAGGACCGGTGGATAATCATGAATTTGATTGACAAGTCAATTAGGCATCGTTTGTTTGGCTGTATTGTATTGTATTAGTCAATTAAAATATACTAAAATAATACAATACAATGTTTGGTACAAACACTGTATTGTATTATTTTGGTACATTTACACTGTATTGTATTATTTTAATACATTTTAATTGTCTAATACAGCAAACACCGTATTAACTAATACTTTATATTTTGTGGTATTATATTGTATTGTATTAGAAAAAACACTTTTCTTTTTCTCTTTTTTTTTTTTCAATGAATATGGAATATTGATAAAATATGTGTTATGTTGTTAATATATATTTTTTATAATATCAAAATACATAGGAAAATTTTATTTAAATTTTTTGATTCAATTAAAATAAATATTTGTTGATTTTTTATATAAAAATATTTATTGATTTATTCATGGTAAGGATATTTAAAATTAATTATTAAGTATTTTTTATAAAATATTATATTTTTATAATATAATAAAATACAATAAAAACACATATGAATAACCTAATATGATATAATACAATGTATCACCAAACACAAGTTTGTATTAATGATAATACAATCCAATACAGTGTGCCAAACAAACCCTTATTTTATTGAGGTCGTTCAACACGATTCATGAGTCTATAGACTTGTACAATAATTTTTTTGGCTCTTTATGAATTCACCCGGCCCCTATATATATATAGGAAACTTTTCTCCTCAATGCGCACCGATAAATATATATCAGTGCCTTTACCCCGACCCGAAAGTTCTCAAATAGGCTGGTTTCAGTCCAATCCAGTGAGTATGCCATGCTAATTCGCTTGAAAGCCTCAGGTTCTTTATATCCTCCATGGAAGAATCAATGGATCCACCAGATCTTCCATTTCATAAGAAAATATTCCGTCATAGTTCGTTCCATAAGCAATTCGTTCTCCTGGGATTGATTATAGTTCTAGTCTTCCTGTTGCTGAAACTTTGGGATTTCTTTATGTGGGTCACTAAATTGAATTACTTTGACTCGGTCTGTATGCACTTGTCATTGTTTATTCATAATCTATGGCCCAATATATATATATATATATATATGCATACACATTGAACCAATTAAAATTTGATTGTGGGATTCTATAGCTAATTTAATTACTTGCAGCTATGAAGGTGAGTTATCTAACCTTAAAACAACAAAAATGTCTCTCCTTCATAGTATTAACTAGTTTCATGCAAATTAGTAGAGCTTTCTAACAAACACATTTAACAAAAAATTTCTTCTGTTAAAAGATATGAAAATACTATTTATAACATTTTATATATATTTAATCAAATTATATATGAATTGTTGTCTGATTGAATATTTTGGTGCAGCAAAAGATAGTTATCAAGGTGCAAGTGAGATGCGACAAATGCCGGTCCAAGGCCTTAAAGATAGCAGCTGTGGCAGATGGTTAGTTTCAGATAATAAATTTGTTCTTTTTTAATCAAATAAATAAATGAAACGCAAACCAATTTGCCCAGTTTGATGTTCTCAAAGATTGTGTAATGATGGTGTAGGTGTAATCTCACTTGCATGGGAAGGAGAAGACAAGGACAAAATGGTGGTGGTTGGAGATGGAGTTGATGCAGCCACTCTGACTAGAAATTTGAGCAAGAAACTTGTCTTCGCAGACTTGTTACTTGTAGAAGAAGTGAAGGAAAAGAAGGAAGAAAAGGAAAAACCGAAGGAAGTAAAGAAGGAAGAAAAGAAGGAAGAAAAGAAGGAAGAAAAGAAAGATCCAGAACCACAAAAGGGAAAACCAAAGGTAAAAACAGATGACGGAAAAAAGCCTTATACCTCTGCGGGATCTTTAATGGATGACGAAAAAAAATTAAAAAAAAAGTAAGATCCAGAACCAACTCCACGATGCTGTCAACCATATTGTCCATTTAAGCAACAATTAGCTATTCCCTGTTGCGCTCTGTTTTGTGAGGCTGTTAGTGGCAGACTTGCTCTGTTTGGCTTGTTTTTATGTTAGTCTTTCTTGTCAAATTAGTTTATGGAGGTGGCAGACTTGCTCTGTTTTGGTGTGTTTGTTTGGTTCCTTTGTTCTGTTTTTCTGGTTTTGAGGGGTCTTTGCTCTGTCCCTTGTGGGTTTTTGTTGGTATTTTTGGTCCTTGCTTGGACCAGGTGTTTGGCCTTGTCTGCCTTTTGTGTTGTTTCCCCTTGGCCGCTTTGTGCCTCTACTGAATAAATCTGCTTTTCAAAATGCAACAATTATATGTACTCAACCATCATATATCCATTTGAGTATCAATTGTGTGGATCAGTTGTTGTTTATGAAGATCGATGCACAAGCACTTGTAAATTTAAGACAAAACGAATTTCAAAACCCGAAGAAAGTTCAGTACAAAGCCCATCTAATCTCAGTCTCATCTTAGTCTAATCAAATCCCATGAAATAGCCCAATCCATTCTTGTGAACCAAACGGCACCTAAAGTTGTATTATGTACACTTTGATTTACAAAATGATGCATGAGGCAAAAAAGAGATTCCCCATTTACTCCAATATCCATGTTAGGGGTGTGCAGGATCCAATCCAATCCAGTACGATCCATTGGATCGGATCCAATCCATTGGATTGGATCGGATCCAAAGAGGTGATTGGATCGGATTGGATCCTAAATTCTAAAATCCATTGGATTGGATCGGATGTTGGATTTTCGTTTGGAAATCCGCCAAATCCGCCTAAAATATTAGGCCTTATTTTTATATTGGGCAATTTATTTTATCCACTACTTTCAAATGTAAATGCCTAACCAAAATACAATTTTTAATGTTACTATTTTGGGTTTTCTTTCTCAATTTCTTTACAACCAACAATCCACCATCTTCTTTTCTTCTATTCTTCTTCATCAACATCACGGCTTATTAAGTTTACATTTGGAGTTGATGTATAATGTTTATAAACTTTTTGAATTATATAAAGTTTACAAGTTATGTCATGTATTTTTTAAGGTTAATTTTATTTGAATTAATTAGTAATGTTTGAATAACTTATTTGATTTTATTTATTTCAAATTATAACTTTTATATATTACGAATGACTTTATATTAATTCGATCCATCGGATCATATCGGATTGAAGTATTTTATAATTTAATCGGATCGGATCGGATTGCAATTTCTTCGATCCAATCTGATCGGATCGGATCTTGGATCATGGCAAATCCATTGGATCCGATCCGCCGCACACCCCTAATCCATGTATTGTCAAACTCAAAAGTATCTGAATATCCATCTGAAAGCAAGCAGCCAAGCACACCCATGTGCTGATTGGAAAATATGATCATCTCTCTCAGTTTCAGAAAATTGGGTCAATAATTACATGCTTGAAGACATCAGACACGTGTCATTGCTGTAGTCATTGCAATACATAGAAGGAAATTATTATTAAAGCTTTTGATTTTTTGAACCAAGAGCAAATTTGATATAATAATTCATTGAGGTCGTTCTCATGATTGATGAGTCCATTACACAACCAACACCTACAATCATCTGCAGTGTCACCACACGTTTTTCAGACAACCGACAATGACAATGACAATAAAAGTTAATCCCATATTCCCATTGAACGCTTGAAACAATCCAATAAGTTCGCCGGGTAAAAAAACATTAGACAATATATTCAAACCGACATTTTTGATGTTATTTGACGTACAATAATTTCAATATATCTATTATGGATTTAGACCTTTTGGGTTCGATAAACTTTTTGGATCTTATTAACCAAAGAGATACGACTTCACCGTATGAATTTTTGTATGAAGATCATTACACAAGAACTTTGCAACTTTATGTGAAGTTGATCATACTTCCAACTTCTTTTGATCACTTTCCCTGTAATAAAACAACACGATTATGATGTTCCAGGTTGGTAAACACAATCCATATCAGAAATTGACCCCCCAACTGTTACCTATACGTCATAGCAATTGACTTCTGTTTGATACTCTTTTATTATGCTGTGTTGATGGATGCTAAAACCAAGTTCAGCAAAACAAGAGGTAAACTTTATGACAAAATGAATATTAGATCCCGAAGAACGTTCACAAATTTCATTAACTAAACGAAAATAAAATTGTAATCTGTTCCCATTGATTTACAAAATGATACGCATGAGGCAAACAAGAGAATCCCCAGCAACTTCAATATCGATATACGGAGGATTACTTGGTTTGTACAACCAAACAACATCATCAAACTATAAAAGCGCAAAAACAAATTTTATAGATTATGTGCACATTAGTAGATCTTTCTAACAAATACATTTAGCCAAAATTTTCTTCTGTTAAAAGATATGAAAATACAGTTTATAACATTTTATGTAATCAAATTGTATATTAATTGTTGTTTGATTCAATATTTTGGTGCAGCAAAAGATAGTTATCAAGGTGCAAGTGAGATAGCAGCTGTGGCAGATGGTTAGTTTCAGATTATAAATTTGTTCTCTTTAACCAAAAAATGAATCAAATGCAGAATTGTCTGCCCATTTTTGATGTTTCTCAAAGATTTTGTAATGATGGTGTAGGTGTAATTTCACTTGCATGGGAAGGAGAAGACAAGAACAAAGTGGTGGTGATTGGAGATGGAGTTGATGCAGCCACTCTGACTAGAAATTTGAGCAAGAAACTTGGCTTTGCAGACTTGTTACTTGTAAGAAGTTAAGGAAAAGATGGAAAAAGAGAAAGATCCAGAACCAACTCCACAAGGACCACAATGTCAACCAGCATCTTCGTTAGAGTGTGATCAATTGTATAAAGCAGTTGTTGTTTATGAAGATGATTGCTCAAGCCCTTGCAACATTATGTGAAGTTGATATAATTTCAAGAGTTGTTTTTCCTACATTTTCATGTCAATTCTCTCCTATGTTGTGGTTGTGGCTCCTTGGTGTTGTGGCGACTATTCGTGTCTACATTCGAATAGCTAGAAACATGTTTGTTCTTATGTTGTAATGTGATGTTCAGCTGAAATAAATAAAGCAACATTTCTGTTTGATACTCCTATTCTGCTGTGTGTGGATGGATAGTTGGGATGTTGGATACTACAACCAAATTCAGCAAAACAAAACTGAGGAAACTTTACGACAAAACGAATTTCAGAACCCGAAGAAAGTTCCGTACAGATTTCAATAACTACTGATGCATAAGGCAAACAAGAGAATCCCTCATTTACTCCAATATCCAAATACTGTCAAAATTATCAGACTATCCATCTGAAAGCACCCATTTTATCTGCTGGGGATGTGGAACTTGTAGACAGCTAATTTGAAAATATGATCATCTCTCTCTCTCTCAGTTGCAGGAAATTTCCTTAGTCAACTATTACATTTTTGGAGGCATGAGACGTGTGATTGCTGTAGCCTTGGAATAGCTTTTGATTTTTTGAACCAAAAGCAGATGTAGACAAGTCAATTATTTCATTGAGGTCGTTCATCATAATTCATGAATCCATAGACTTGTACAATCCTCTGCAGTGCCGCAACACCTTTTTCAGTCAACGCGAACAATGCAATGCAAGTAAATATGTTCATCGATCATCCTTGTTAAATAATCTCATTGACCTCTGGGCTTACTGTATGATTTTTTTTGTGATGCATATATAACTAGAATTCTAACAAAACAACACATTGGTCACTTTTTTTTTTTTTTTTGGAAAATCAAAATGTCGACACAAACAGAATACCAATATTGGATATAACGCGGATGATTTTTGACGATTGGGTACTAGAGAAATGAATGAAATATAAACCCATTTTTGATGTTCTCAAAGATTGTGTAATGGTGCGTGTAATCTCAGTTGCATAGGAAGGGGAAGACAAGGACAAAGTGGTGGTGACTTGAGATAGAGATGGAGGAGATGCAGCCAGGGCCGGTCCTGACTTTCTTATAACCCAGGGCGAAAATCTAAAATGGGGCCCTTTGTTCCTATTTATTATTTATAGTTTTCTTTTTAAAAAAATATTTATATCACGTTGCTGAAATTTAATAGTATTTATTGAATTTTGGAATAATTTTTTCCATGGATGATGTAAAGAATGATTTTTTTTTTTTTGAAAATTTTCTATTATAAAAACTATTTTTTTCCGACTTTTTTGAAGATATAAACTTAAGGAATAACGAAATATCAGGAAAAAATAGTTCTTGAATCTGAAAAATTCTCACATTTTTACTAGATGTATATTTTAATTTTCTTATGACATGAAAAGAATAGGCCCTATACTAGTGAGTGGTGCCGGCAGTGAGACTTGGAGATCGAGATTCGAGAGAGAGAGAGTATAACGAGCCAAAGATGATGTAGTATGTAGAAATTAGAGAAATAGAAAATGGAGAGAAAATAAAGATTTAAAAATGAGATTATGAGAATATGCAGTGTTGAGTCGGAGAAAGAGAGAGGAAAATTAAAAATATGAAAGTTTGAAACCTTGAATTGTTTGTTTGGTGCATATTTGGGCTTTGACCCAAATTTTATTTGCATGTTTTCTATGTTTTTTTTGTCTTTTTTTTTTAAACAAACAATTGGGCCGATCTGAAAAAAAAAAAAAAAAAAAGTAATGTGCCCATCAATCCATCATTAAAACTAATAATAAGTAACTGTAATTGGGCCTTTTTTTTTTTTTTTTTACATGAGATTGGACCTTTGTCTGAAATAAAAATAAATGGGAAACAAATAAAAATAAATTGGCTCTGATTAAAGACTAATTTAATGTAAATCAAGGCTATTTTTTAGAAGGCCTGGGCTATTTTTTGTGTGGATGATAAATTCATTGAAATATACTTATATATATGGGCAACACTTATCAAGTGAGGTATACATGAGGATATTATCGTATAGTTTCACTAGCGAAAATTAGTTTTAAAAAATTTCTCGATAGCGAGAATTAATGAAATCGCACGATAATATATTCAGCAAATTCAGGTAAACCCGATCCGATAATTTCTATATACATGGGTATGAAAATTGATATAGTGTGGACAGACAAATGGAGTGGTCTTAGAAACAACCACGTGTCCAAAAAAAATCTTTGGATTTATCTAAGGAGATCCACATAGAAAGTAGTATGGCCTAAGCAATGACGTTACGTCGAGTAATTATCAGTAGAAATTGCCGAAATATCCATTCAAAGAATACTGCAGTGTGTCGCAACCTTGGACTTTATAGCAAGTGAACAAATGAGAAAGGCCAATCCCCATTCCCCAGTTGGAATTATCAATTACGTAATGGCGATATGGACAATATTTAATCATATATGGTACGGCTACTATTTTGCACTCTAAAATATGACCAATTGAGTTTAAGTAATAAGAACCGAATAATCGAATATACAAATGGATTCCATTTCAAACTCTAATATATAGACAATTCTTCCATTCTCATATTTTTTGTCTAGTCCCATTTGGATCAAAATATCTCGTTTGCGAACAATTGATCTCAGTCTCACTAAGTACTGATTTTTTTGATAAGATGAATGTATAACTATACAAGTAACATAACAATTTATAAACATGATCAATATACAGTTATTTAATTTATAGGAAATTAGGGTTCAAAATGACCATTTTAGATGAATAATGTGACGAAAATAGTCATTCAATCGCACTCTATTCAACTTTTGGCATAATAAGAGTGTTTTTGATAAAAGATCAAATGCCAATTTGGTGAAAACATAAAGAAGTAAAGTTTGAAAACAAAAACTAACATGTCTAAGTAAAAAGAGGAGTTTTTAGGTTTGTAATCGATTATAAGGTTTAGGGATCTTCTTCCTTCAAATTCTCGCAAACTTTAGAAATTTCGGACTTGCACACTCCATTCCCTTTCTTAAACGCAAAATATTCTCCTCATTCCCCATGGATTTAAGCAAAAATAGTCTAGGGTTTCTACAATTTTCCCTCTTTCCTCTTTGTTCTTCCTCAAGCTTGTTCTCCTTTTCATTTAGGGCTAACAAAAATATCAGGGGCAATCTATTTTTAAATTATATTTTGCAAACAAATTTCCAGCTCAGTAAAAACCTGGCCACATCAATAGATTCCGTCAAAAAAATGAATTAAGTGTAACATAATTACTATTTATGTCACGTTGTTCACCTTAAATGGTCATTTTGAACTGAATTTATTATCTAATAGTCATTTTGATAGGATCTAACCAAATAGGTGGCCACTTGGGTAATATCCAATTTTTCTCTCATAGACACATATGTTGTAGGCATACTTATAGCATAACAATACACATCACTACACTTTTGCCATGTAAACAATATAATTTTTCTCTCATAGGCACATATTATATGCATATTTATAGCATACTAATACACATTACCACACTTTTGTTATGTAAAAAACATAACTCCAATCATAATAATATACATAGCAAAAATGTAGTGATATGTATTAGTATGCTATGTATATAATTTACCATGTATATTATTATGATTGGAGTTTACAGGGTAAAAGTGTGGTGATGTTTATTAGTATACTATAAATATGCCTATAATGTGTGCACATGAAAGAAAAACTGGTAAACGACATAACTTTAATCATAATAATACACATAGAAAAAATATAGTGATGTGTATTAGTATGATATAAGTATGGCCGTGAGATAAAAATTGGGGTAATATCACATTTCATTTAAAAATAATAATAATAATGTTAATTTGTTCAAATTTTGTGCCTAAATGATATGACAATTAAAATTACATGATTGAAATGGTTGGATTTTAAGGATGTCACATCATTTGGATCCTAAATTTAGGCAAAATAACATTATTCTCATTTAAATAAGCAAGTTCAATCTGTAACTGCACATCACCTCTTAGTAGAGTTGGTAGTGCACCTCCCTTCCACATATGTGGTAAGGGGTTCAAATCTCATCATACGTATTTTACAAACATGTGTAGGGAGTTTTTTTTCCGGGTTGTGGGAAGTAGTTATCTTCCATTATAGGAGTAGATATCGGAGTAGATATCTTCCATTATAGGAGTAGATATCGGAGTAGTTATCTTCCACATATGTGGTAAGGGGTTCAAATTACACGAAGTATCCTCCATGGAAAGCTCAAAACAAAGTGAACTAACAGGAAAACATGTGGTACGATAAATATTAAAATTTAAAATCACCTCTCTGTATAGTCTTGAACCGATGCCCCCTGAGTGCTGGTGCGCAACACCATAGATGACATAACCACCAGTTGGGAAGGTAAAACTTGTCTTTTTGGTGTGAATGCACTTATTATCAGCCAAACTGGTATCACTACAAGACTCAACGCCATATTCTATCTGCATCAGAGTCATATGATTGGCTTAATATATATGAAGATATTGAATTAACAATAATGCTAGTAAAACACAATGTCACAATCTCAAGGCAATCAGTGCTAGATTGTCAAAACTGAACCACTGCAAGGGTTAATCATTAAAGTCAATTTCCGCATATATGCAAACAAGCCTACGCACTTCTATATATGCATACACTAAAAGCTACTCTATGTTCATTAACAAATATAATGCAAGTTATCTCATAAAGACATACCAAGCAGATGCAGATTAGGGGATTAAAAGGTATGGAATTTACACAAATACATTTTCATTTTCATGTTAGAAGTGCACTTTGTCCTCGATGCATCATTGAATATATTTTGTTTTTCTAGTAAAGTGAAACAAAGACATTCAAGATCAGGATAGAAACCCTATTTCCAGCTAACCTATACAATTATCAAGATGTCATCATTCACAGTATAATATAACAAAATACGAAGATTTTGAAGATGAAGTAAAGTAAGGTCAAGTTCAATTCAAGAAATGTACAAAAATCACACAACATAATTTGTTCTTTTACTTTCCAGTTTTAATGAGATTAGAGTAAAAAGAATTTCACTTACCAGGCAATGATGCTCTGTTCTTAGTCCTGTCGAATCATTAAACCTTTTCCAACTATCAGTGACGTCGAATATAAAGATTTTAACAGGCACAACAGAAGTATCCCAATCAACCCACTGCACGGTGTATTTCAGGTAGAGGTTTCTCCTGACACCTTCAAAACCATGTCTCAGCTTGCACTGAGCATGATCATAACAACATGATAAACCTCCTTTGTAATCTGGCCTCAGAGGTCGACCATGCTCGTCCTTTGTAACGTTATAGAGATTGCACCTGCATTCAGTGCATCCCTTCTTATCTTCCACGCCTCTCGTATCAATTGCGTGGACATTAAGCATCCATCTTTCCTCATAACCATGAGGAATTTCAGTGGGATTTCCAATTTCTAATGCATAAGGATCCGGAATGTGTGTTTCTGTTCTTCGTGTTTCAGATCCAAGGCCAAAGTACTGCCTAAGAACATTAGACTGGCAAAAGCCACCATTTTGCACAAAAATAAAATCTGATTCCCGAAGCGTCCTGTTGCCATTGTTCTCAAGAACGTCTGCATCTTTGCGTATATAGTATCTTGCAACAATCCAATGGTGGAGATAAGTTTCATGAAGGGGAACCGAATTTCCTGCCTCGTCAACTACTTCTGCATCGAAAGCCTTGAGAGCAATATGACCACTTGGAAAGTCAATTCCATAGTAAAATTTATTCTCAACTGATCCTGGTCCTAGCACGAATTTTGGTGACAGGAAAACTTCAGTGTTGATCTTTTCGTTTTTCAAATACGCTTGTGAGTGTGGCATGCTTGATGCCAGCACAAAAATTGCTATTACAATCCACCATATTGAACAATTTTTCATATTTACCTGTCAGCTGCAATATCCCTAGTTAAGCCATAATAAAATCTTGTTTAGACTCGAGACCATACTCTAAAGTAAAGTTGCAAATACAAAATTGTGAACGATTGAGTGAAATCGAACTGGAGATACAATATATAGAGGTTACTCATAAAGTTCGCTTGCAATTTTTTTATGACAGATAAAAACTAGTGAAGATTTACATTTACCTGACAATTGCAGCTCTATATTATTTTAAAGGTGTTTTTAGTTCTTACCACATCAATTGGATAACATCAAATTAATTTCATGGTATCTGAAGCCAAACTTCAAAACCAGCGCGGCAAGTTTCAGCAAATTTAGCATCTATCATTAATGATTTTGATTCCCAACTAAACCTGAGAATGGTCATCTCTAATGAAAACTCCATCTCTTTAATTTCCTAGAGTTTAGCAGTCTATTTTGAAAATGTTTAGGAAATTTTTCAACACTTCTATTACGCTAAGAAACTAACTGTATCAATACATGTTATCAAAACCATTAGGACACACAATCTCTACGATGGCAACACAAAGAATGCCACACTAAAATTCTAAAGAGAACCAAACTCCTACGTTGTTTCATTGATTAACACACCATAAAAAAATAGCCTTGATTTACATTAAATTAGTCCAGCCCTGGAAGCAGCCACTCTGACCAGAAATTTGAGCAGGAAACTTCGCTTTGCAGAATCATTTGTATAAAGTAGTGTACGAAGATCTTTACACAAGCACTTGCAAGTGAAATTGATCAAACTTCCAAGTTCTTTTTCTTAACATTTTCATGTCAATCCTCCCCTACGTTGTGGTTGTGGCTTGTCTTTTTTTCCATGTATCTATTTGTGTAGATGATAGCACCAGTCTTCTGCCATGAATGGTGTGTTTCGGAGTATTTCGAAATCATACAAAGTCCATTCGAATAGCTAGAAACACTTCTGTTCTTATGTTGTAGTGTTCAGTTGAGATAAACAAAGCACTTATGTTTGATACTCATATTATGCTCTGTTGATACAGTCTACAACCAAGTTCAGTGAAACAAACCCAGGAAAACTTTACGACAAAATGAATTTTAGAACCAGAAGAAAGTTTACAGATTTCATGAACTAAATTTGTATTATGTTCCCTTTGATTTACAAATGATGCCTGTGGCAAACAAGAGAAACCCCAGCAACTCCATTAATGATATGCAGAGGAATTACTTGGTTTGTACAACCAAGCAACATCATCAAACTATACAAGCAGGTAGGCACAAAAACAAATTTTATAGATTCTGTGCACATTTTATGAACAGAACTATTGAAGAGGTACAGAGAAAGCAATTAGACAAGATCAGGGTCCCAACTCCCAAGTAAGCTGCTCGATACTCATCCGTCTAAAGGATCTAACCATCTGCTCTTTAGAACCATGTAGTCTGATCATTTCCATCCTCTGAAATGACAGATCATCAATTGCGACAGATATTTTTTCCCACAGAGATGGACCTTCAGAAAAATTTATGTCAGCCTCCTTAGTAATATCTCTTAGCTCTTCAGCCACTTCTGATTCGTCATGCAATACGTCAATCATAAGTGGCACTGCCCCCACATCAGCAAGTGCTACGCGATCTGCCTCGTCATAACTCAACTTAGCAATAGCCCCAGATACCCTTTCCCTAACTTCAACATTTCCATCACTCAAAAGATTAACCAGAATCGGGATTGCACCGGAGCTTATAACAACAGGTATTGAATGCTTGTAGTCTGAAAGATCACAGAAAACATCAGCAGTGACATCTTCTGATTCGTTGTCACCTTCTCTGAGAATTCTAACCCAAGTGTTCAGCTATTGAAACTGCATTCTCTTCTGCAACAGCTAGTACACAAAACACATCCTCAGCAATTTCTTTCCCCATAAAATCAGGTTCTTGCAGTAGCTAACCCAATGTAATCAACATGAGACAATATCACACCAAGAGAATTACCGGCTACCAATTTTGTTGTAGAGTCACCAACACGAAACAACTCCACAAGAACTGGGATGACTCCCAGTTCAACAAGCCTATGCCTAGCGCACCTCCTAACCCCGAGTAACCCTATTGCTTGACAAGCTCTTTCTCTAGAAACCATACTTCCGAAACGAGCTGCCTCGACAAGAAATCTCAACCCTCCTAAACTAGAAAGACCTCCCTCATCAATGTCAAATGCACTAAAAATCTCCAACAAGTACCTCCTAGTAGCAACATTATACGAATTCAACATAGCCACAACAATCTCAGCTCCAACCCACCATTTGTAGCCACAATCACCCAATTTTCACTCCCAAAGGTGACTGCACACCGCAGACATCTTACCAAAATTCTTTGAAAATCATGATCAGATTCAGGCAATAACCTCAACAAAGAATGTATAGCACCAGATTGGCTGATCTCAATTGCCAACCTACCATCACCACGACAAGAAATTCGTCTTAAGCAACAAGCGGCTGCTTGTTGAACAGACCAACTCAAACCATTAGAACTGTCATTATCATCAACAACATTGGCAAGGATTGGAATAGTCCTGTTTAATATCTCTTCTGGGACACAATTACATAAATAGACTCCATACCCCACTTGCAAAGCCTCATCAATTCACTAACAACATTAAATTTTCAATCTTTCTCCATACCCCACTAAGGAATTTCCAATATCAACAGCAAACAGCAACAGATATGTGAAATCATTTTGTCTTCGTTCCCACTTGCAAACTTAACAATGAAAAAGCTTGTACAAGTCTGTGTAATACCTGTGAAGGATTTCAAAGGGCTTCTCTTTTTGTCACAAAAACAAGCAAACTTAAAAAGGGCATGTGGAGTCATTTTGTCTTCGTTCCCACTTGCTCTGCCCAAAATCATCCAAATCCCTTTCACTGTTGCACCACCAACAGCAAAAACACAAACTTTTGTTGATGATGAACTCCAATCCACTCTCTTTCTGTGCCTTCTCTACCCTCAACAATCCCGAAAATCCCTTCCATCTCCCCACCACTCTTCACTATCTCTGTGACACATCCAATTTCGCTGTTTTTTCATTCACTTTTCGCCGATTCTTTGTTTTCAAATTCTAGGGTTCTTAAATTTCCAAACTTTTCAACTGGGCTTTATATTTTTTTTCCATTCAATTCTACTTTTTTGTTATTTTTTCTGATTGATTTTGCGCTTCTTCGATCTTCCATTTTCAATCCACCCAACGAAACCTCGTATAAAAATTCACTGTTATACTGACTGGACACGTCAGCGTAGTGGCTGACTTGACCGTCCACTTGATCGGGCACGTCAGCTAATAGTTGATGACGTACACGTTACACGTCAGCCTAAGAGTGACGTGCTGGGCATGCGACGATGACTAAGCAGTGGTACTGATGTGTCATGTTACGTCATCATAAGTGTGACTCACCGGGCCTGTAACGCTGACGTAACATGACACGTCGGCCATAGTGTGTGACGTGCTCACGCACGAATTATAACGTGTCACGTCATCCATTCAAACTTTTTTTTTTTTTTTTAGCAATCATCAACTCGAACTTGTTTTAAGTTTGGAATCATCAATTTTCAATTGAACCCACTTTCTTTCCAGTCATCAAAACCGATGTTCAAACTTTCAATCGAAATTTCATCGAAAACCAATCACTACCCGAGAGTTTTCAGTCCCGGGTTTTCGGAAAAAACAACACCTTTGAAGCTGTAACCCGCTGAAAACCGCTAAACAGAGCCACTGAAGAACTGGGTTGTGATGAAAATCAAATTTTGTCTCCAGATTTGGAGAATGTTAAGGTTTTGATTATTTGGGGAATCGTTTTGGGTGCAATGGTGTGTGGGGTTTTGATGTTTGGTTGCAAGCAGAGAGTTTTTTGCTGTAGAGAGTGCAGTGAATGCAGGCTATGGCTGAAGAACGCTTGGCCCAAGCTTCTGGGTTTGTCTGCATGCCTTCGTTTCAATGGCTGAGCATTTGAATGTTGAGGCTGTAACTGTGACCGCGTCACCACGTGTTTCAATCATGAAGGAAGTTAAAACTAGGCTGGCATGTCTTGTTCACACAGCTTCCAAATTGGTTCAAACATGTGATTGTTCCTCTGACTTTGTATTGTTAATAGTATTAAGGATGTTCAATCCAACTCAATCTCTGAGTAGAAGACTCATACAAATCCTACTACCTCTCACCTGTTGCCGTTAGCTTTTAGGATTGTAATTAGTGTTTATTGTAATTACCTTTTCCTTATAGTGTTTAGCTTAGACGCAAACTGTGCAGACTTTTCCTTATAGTGTTTAGCTTAGACGCAAACTGTGCAGCATATATATTTACTCGTGTAAATTCAATTGATTAATTAAGAAGTATCAGTTTCTACATGGTATCAGAGCACAACCGATCCAACATGACCATTGCTGCAGCCTCCTCCTCCACCAACTCAATTACCGTCATCTCCTCCTCCTCCACGTCTCAAGACATGACCCTTTCCACAAACACCATTATCTCTATTAACATAGCTGCACAAGCCCCGCTGAAACTCACAGCAACAAACTATCGCTCCTGGAAACTCCAATTTCATACTCTTCTTATAGGTTTTGACCTCATGGGCTTTGTCGATGGCAAACGACCATGTCCCCCGGCCACCACCACTACCGCCGACGATACCACACCCAACCCGGCTTGTCATGTGTGGATTCGACAAGATCAGTTATTGCTAAACGCAATACTTGGGTCCATATCTCCGTCCATCATCCCTTTTATCGCTTCCGCCAAAACTTCACGTGATGCTTGGACTGCACTCGCCAACACCTATGCCAAACCTTCAAGAGGCCACATCATGCATCTCAAAGGTGTGCTCACCAATATCACCAAAGGTACTCAATCCATCACTGAATACATGCAACATGCCAAGAGTATCGCTGATGAGCTAGCCATGCTTGACGCACCTGAGAATCCTGAAGACCTAACAGTAAAAATCCTAAATGGCCTGGGTGATGAGTTCAAAGATATTTCGTCTGCTGTACGTGCCCGTGACTCGCCGATTACGTTTGAAGAACTCCATGAAAAACTTATCAATTCGGAGGCTGTTCTTAAGCAAGAAATCACTAGAAATCAACGACTTCCAATCACTGCCAATTATGCTACAAGACCCAACAATCACCAGTCCTCCTATCATCGCCCGAACAACAACTTCGGCAACAACAGGACAAACTGATCGACTGATCTCACTTCAACCAACTCCAATCGGTCACATGATCCCTCCTCTGGAGGCTCCAGAAATTTCTCTCGGAATCAATCAACCGGGCAGCGGCCTTATAGGGGCTTCTGTCAATTATGTGGCGAACAAGGCCACACCGCCAAAAGATGCCTGACTTACAGTTTTACACCAGCTCGACCTCTCCAGCAGCAGTAGCCACATCAGCCGCACCAGCAGCCACCACTTCTGCAACCGCCGAATAGGTGGCAACCGCGTGCTAACTTCGCTGCTCCGGCGACCACCACGCCTGAATGGCTGCTCGACTCAGGTGCATCTCACCACGTCACAGCTGACCTCCAAAATCTCTTCATGCACTCTCCGTATAATGGTTCTGATGATATCATGATTGGTGATGGCTCAGGTTTGAATATCACACACACTGGTTCTCTCCGCTTACCCTCTAAAACCTCATCTTTTTTATTATCTGATGTTCTATGTGTGCCAAGTATGACTCAGAATCTAATTTCGGTCTCAAAATTTTGTGTCTCCAATCAAGTGGCTGTTGAATTTTTACCATTTTCTTTTGT
This sequence comes from Acer saccharum, assembly GCA_030490815.1. Taxonomy (NCBI): domain Eukaryota; kingdom Viridiplantae; phylum Streptophyta; class Magnoliopsida; order Sapindales; family Sapindaceae; genus Acer; species Acer saccharum. The sequence continues at coordinate 6,345,445 of CM059867.1, forward strand.
TGTGAAGGATCTTCGTACGAGGGCGCGGCTCATGCAAGGACGGACTAGGAATGGAGTCTACGAATGGCCATCTCATGCTCGGTCAGAAACATTCCCCATCATTGCCCTCTCTAGTGTCAAAGCTACAATTCCTGACTGGCATCATCGCCTAGGCCATCCTTCGTCAAAAATTATCTCTAAGTTAGTGTCCTCCAAAGTTTTATCTGTCATATCGTCTAGTAAACCTGACAATCCATGTAGTGCGTGTCACATTAATAAAACTCATAAATTGCCTTTTTCAACATCTACTGTTCTTAGTTATAAACCACTTGAAGTTATCTATTCGGATGTTTGGACTTCTCTTGTTATCTCTAGAGATGGTTACAAGTATTATGTGTTATTTGTTGATCACTTTACCAAATACATGTGGTTATATCCATTGAAAAATAAATCTGATGTCCATGCCGTATTTATTCGTTTTAAATCACTGGTTGAAAAGTTTTTTAAAAACTCCATTATTTCACTATATAGTGACAATGGTGGTGAATACATCGCCCTAAGGCATACCCTTGCACATCATGGCATATCTCACTTCACTACACCACCTCACACGCCGGAGCACAATGGTGTCTCTGAACGGCGTCACAGACACATAGTTGAGACAGGTTTATCTCTTTTAACTCATGCCTCCCTACCACTTGCATTCTGGTCTCATGCCTTCACAACTGCAGTATATCTAATTAATAGGATGCCCACACCCTTGCTACACATGGTGTCGCCTTTTGAAAAGATTTTCGGTTTGAGTCCGTCATATGCCAAGTTGCGTGTCTTTGGGTGTCTATGTTATCCCTGGATTAAACCATACAATAATCATAAACTAGAGTCTAGGTCAAAATCATGTATATTCATAGGTTACTCGTTGTCGCAAAGTGCATACCACTGTCTGGATCCTGAGACTGAACGTGTGTTTGTGTCGCGTCATGTCAACTTTGTTGAGTCAGTTTTCCCATACCACACACTACATAGAAATCTTCATAGGTCTAACCCCACTACTTGTGATCTCTGGCTCTCCCTTTCCCCTCCTATAGTAACCACTCCCGTGCATGAGATACCTCGTCAGAACTCTCTCTGTGATTCCCGAGCACAGGCTGTGTCCTCATCACCTTCACAGCTGTCTACCGTTGCACCCCATACTGCTGTCGATCTCTGTCCTACAGGCTGCCGTGACTCACCTATCATACCTGACAATTCCCATGACATCTCTGCTGTGCCAGTCGATCCACCATCAGCCCCTAGCGCTGTACCATCTCCTCTAGTCACTGCAGGTCCCCACGACACCTTTGCCATGACCGACAGTCGACCAGCAGCTCCTATGGTTGCACGAGCTCCTTTCGGTACTCCATATGCAGTCGGTTCAGTGTCCTCTCCAGATCCAGGTCCAACAGCCCCTCCACCTGCTGTCACCGCCACCCATTCCATGGTGACAAGGTCCAAGAATAATATACATAAGCCTCTCTCGAAATTATCTCTCACATGTGCTCTCTCACCAACTCAAATAGAGCCCACATGTGTCTCTCAAGCTCTCAAATTTCCGGAATGGAGACGTGCGATGTCTGACGAATTTGATGCACTTATTCGAAATGACACGTAGGACTTGGTTCAATCTCAGCCGTCACATAACACAGTGGGATGCAAATGGGTGTTTCGTATAAAGAGGTCTCCGGATGGCTCCATCTCAAAGTACAAGGCTCGGTTGGTAGCCAAGGGATTTCACCAACGGCCTGGTGTTGATTATACTGATACCTTCAGCCCTGTGGTCAAGACTACCACAATCAGAGTTCTTCTGAGCATTGCAGTTTCGCGTGGGTGGCCTCTTCGCCAGTTAGATGTCAACAACGCATTCCTTCAGGGTCATTTGGATGAGAATGTTTTTATGACACAACCACCCGGGTTCACAGATCCTTCGCTTTCGCTCCATGTCTGTCGCCTCAAGAAAGCAATCTATGGCCTTAAGCAAGCGCCCAGGGCATGGTACAATGAACTCAAGCAATTTCTCCTCCAAAAAGGGTTTGTTAATTCTCACTCTGACACCTCCCTATTCATCTTCAATGCTAACGGATGTGTGATTTTTTTGTTAGTATATGTTGATGATATCATAGTCACTGGTAATGATGGTGCACTCATTGACACATTTGTTGAGACAATTGCTCGGCGTTTCTCCATTAAAGATCTTGGCACCTTATCATATTTTCTTGGAGTAGAGGTAATCCCGTGCTCGGTAGGCATGTTTCTCTCTCAACAAAAGTACGTGACTGATCTCCTCTCTCGCACCAAGATGTCCGACTCTAAATCGGTGGCCACTCCCCTCCCCACCGACCACTCCCTTCAACTTCTTGATGGCACCTCACTCACAGATACCACTGAATTTCGTCAAGTGATTGGCACGCTCCAGTATTTGTCCTTCACTCGCCCTGACATAGCATTTGCGGTCAATAAACTAGCTCAATTTATGCATCGACCTACAACTAGGCATTGGACCCTTGCTAAGCGTCTTCTTCGGTACCTAAAAAGGATAGCCGGCCATGGCCTTCTTCTCCGACGGGACTCGCCAATCACCCTGCATGCGTTCTCTGACGCGGACTGGGCAGGTAACTTGGATGATCGTACTTCAACTAGTGCCTATGTTCTCTTCCTTGGGTCCAATGCCGTCTCGTGGTGCTCTCGAAAACAAAGGGTTGTTGCCCGCTCATCCACCGAAGCAGAATACAGAGCAGTGGCCCTTGCCGCATCTGAGGTCCCATGGTTGTCTTCACTCTTGCGTGAGCTACTCATATCATCTTCATCGCCTCCCACAATTTTCTATGATAACGTTGGCGCAACCTACCTCTGCTCTAATCCAGTCTTCCACTCCCGAATGAAACACATCGAAATAGATTTTCACTTTGTTCGTGACAGAGTTCAACAGGGACAACTTCGGGTTTCACACGTGGCATCCGCGGACCAGCTGGCCGACTCACTTACCAAACCACTGTCTAGGACAAGGTTCGCGTTCTTACGATCCAAGATTGGTGTCTCTGAAATGCCCACCATCTTGCGGGGGCGTATTAAGGATGTTCAATCCAACTCAATCTCTGAGTAGAAGACTCATACAAATCCTACTACCTCTCACCTGTTGCCGTTAGCTTTTAGGATTGTAATTAGTGTTTATTGTAATTACCTTTTCCTTATAGTGTTTAGCTTAGACGCAAACTGTGCAGACTTTTCCTTATAGTGTTTAGCTTAGACGCAAACTGTGCAGCATATATATTTACTCGTGTAAATTCAATTGATTAATTAAGAAGTATCAGTTTCTACAAATAGTTGACTAGCTCAATATTATAGCAATTGACTTTCACTCCAAACACATATGAACTTGATTTGAGCACTAAATGCTTTGAACCCATGAAAAGTGGATCCAATATGCACTCTAAAAACTAGTTTTGATCATGTGACTGCAACTTTACTTGCAGACTTCCTCATTTGTAAACACTACTATATATATATATATATATATATATATATATGTGATCCTAGTTATTCAACTCTTATACACACAGAAACTTTTTGTTGGGGGCTGGAAAAATATGAAGGTAAGCTATAATGAACCTTTACACAACACTCCGTCTCCTTTACAACACTAGCTTATTGACATGTTTTTTTTTTTTTGGTTGGTTTAATGATGCAGCAAAAGATAGTTATTATGTTGAAACCAAAATGTGACAAATGCCGGTCCAAGGCGATGAAGATAGCTGCTGTTGCAGATGGTTGGTGTTACTGTTGTATGTTTGTATAAAATTGAATTTCAATCATAAAAATGAAGAGAATGCAAACCCATTTGCCCCATTTTTGATGTTCTCAAAGATTGTGTAATATTGTGTAGGTGTAATTTCAGTGGCATGGGAAGGAGAAGAGAAGAACAAAGTGGTGATGATTGGAGAAGGAACTGATGCAGCCACCGTGACCAGACGTTTGAGAAAGAAGCTTGGCTATGCAGACTTAGTAAGTGTGGAAGAAACGAAGTGAAATAAAGATGCAGAACCCAACTCCATCTCCATGTTCAATCATCTTCATGTTGTGGCTTTTTAATGTAACTTGTAGTTAATTTGTTGATCTGATTTTATTGATTTATTTCATGTGAAAGAAGATACAAAATGTGTATGAAAAAACAAGATTCAATTATAATTGATAGATTCTTCCATTATTGCAATCATCCATAAACTGTATTTCTAGACAGAAACTTCCTACAAGTCCCCAAAAAAATCCAAGGACTTGGTACAAAATTGCAGATCAAAACATAGGGCCTTGATTTTCCTCAAAAACTTTGGACAAGGAATTATACAGTTTTGTACCATTCAAGATCATTAGTATCCATGTTCAAGCCACAGGTCTGCATACATAAACATAGGGCCTGCCCTGGGCTTGGTCTTCAGGGGCGTCCGCCCAAGGCCCATCCTTTAAAGGGGCCTATATTTACTTGTAATGAGTTATTATTGAGTTTTATACATATACATTGAAATTAAAATGGTCCAATAAATACATTTTGCTTAAAATAAAAAAAAGGCTCAAGTGTTTGTTTTTAATAAAGCCCAACAATTACATAACAAAAACAAAATAAAGAGGCCCTCTAGTATTTCTCTAATGCTCATTTTCTTTTTTCTTTTTTTCTTTTTCTTTTTTTAAGAAAATTAGACAGGTGCATCTATTTCTCTCCCACTTTTTATAGGTTTCGTCACTTATTCACTTTATCCCTTCTGTTTTATTTTTAACTACCGATTCATATCCCTCTTATACAATAAAAATTAGCATCCTAAAATACATTATTAAAATTACAATCAAACCATAAACATGTGGATACATGTTCTTCTTTTTTTAGCGTGAAATAAAAAAAAGTAAGAAGAGAATCTTGATCCCAATCAATAATATTACGTTATACGACACAAGTGTTTCATGTGATTGGTCACTTACACCATATAGCGTGATACCAATAGATCAAGCAATATCGATGTTAATACTTGACTCGTAATACTATAACAATTGACTTCACCCAACACAAATACACTATTATGTTCAAGGTAATTAATGAAAAAAAAAAATATTTGTTTAATAGGTTTGATTGGGCAATTATTATATATTTACTTTGAACCAAATAAAAGTTGATCGTGGGTTTCTAATCTATAGCTAATTTACTTTATTGCAGCATTTTTTATTGTGGTTGGCACCTATGAAGGTGAGTTATTTAACTTAAGACAACAAATTAAGCTGTCTCCTTAGTATTAACTTTTTTCATACAAACACATTTAACAAAAATTTTCTTCTGTTAAAAGATTTGAAAATACTACTTATAACATTTTATGTAATCGAATTATGATATGAATATTTGTTTGATTGGTCCATATTTTTGTGCAGCAAAAGATAGCTGCTAAGGTGCAAGTGAGATGCAAAAAATGCAGGTCCAAGGCCATGAAGATAGTAGCTGTGGTAGGTGGTTAGTTATCAGATAATAAATATGTTCTAGACTTGATTTGATTTGATTTGATTTCAACCAAAAAATGAATGAAATGCAAACCCGGCCATTTGCCCATTTTTTATGTTCTTAGAGATTGTGTAATGGTGTAGGTTTAATATTCTCAGTTTCATGGGAAGGAGGAGACAAGGACAAAGTGGTGGTGATTGGAGATGGAGTTGATGCAGCCACCTTGACCAGAAATTTGAGAAAAAAACTTGTCTTTGCAGACTTGTTAAGTGTAGAAGAAGTGAAGGGAAAAAAAGGATGTAAAAGAGGAAGGAAAGAAAGATCCAGAACCAACTCCACAATGTACTCAAGTAACTCAACCATCATATCCATTTGAGTATCAATTGTGTGGATCAGTTGTTGTTTATGAAGATCAATGTTGCAACATTATGTGAAGTTGATCAATCAAACTTCAAGTTCAAGCTCTTTTTCCTACATTTTCATGTCATTCAATTGTGGTTGTGGCTCTTCGGTTTTGTATGAATTCCATTCGAATAAATAGAAGAAACATATGTTCGCTCTTATATTGTAATGTAAATTGTTCAGCTGAAATAAATGAAGCAACACTTCTGTTTGATACTCTTATTATATTCTGCTACAACCAAGTTCAGCAAACGTTACGACAAAACAAATTTCAGAACCCAAGGAAAGTTCAATATAGATTTTATAAGGCAGAATTTCACATAAGTCCGACTTTTTTGGCGATATATCACCTTTATAAATATCTTTCCATATTCATCACCTTAATCTCTATTTTTTCCAAAACTCCTCACTTTAATCCATTTTACTAAATATTTTTAAATCAACTATTTTAAAACCTATAAAAATACACTTTTGCCCTTATTACTATTTATTACTATTTAGTTAAATGGATGATTTTGTTGTAGAAGAAAACGGAAATTTGAGAAAGGAATTGGAAAAGAGTGTAAAATAAAAATAGATATTAAAAAGAATATTTGTTTTGCGCTTGTAGTAAGAATTGAACCATTGACTATCATTAGTGAAATGAAGAAACTATACGAACTGTGCTAAATAATTTATAAAAAAAAACAAAAAACAAAAAGCAAAAAACTTTTTGAGAAAGCCCAAATTTTGGGCTTCTCCTAATAGTAATGTTCTAGAAATCGGCCACCTAGGTCGATTAATCAGTTCAATAGAACTAGTCGGTAGCAAACAAAAGTGAAATGGCTAAAATCAGTTAGGCGGAGTCAGATTTAATATATATATATATATATATATATATTAAAAACGACGACGTTTTCTTGCTGATGACGCCGATGTCCGAGGCCAAAAGCCGATCCAGAGATGAGAATAAGGAAGTAGATCTAGTCTTGCTGGAACTCATATTTGAAACACAGAGTAAAAATGAATGAAGAAGATGGGGAGAGAGAGAGAGAGTTTTTGTGCGTTGAAACTATATCTAATAAAGAAGATGAAGCTGGTTTTAGTTTTGTGCGTTGAAACTCATCTTCAGTTTTGTGACGAATCTAATTACCACTCAAAAATAAGAAGATGAAGAGAGATGGCGTTGAAATTAGTGGTGGCCACGGTTCCGGTTAACAGACGGTTTTGTCCGCGGTTAAACCGGAACCGTACTGACAAAACCGGACCGAAAATCGAAAACCAAAACCGACAGTTTGAAAACCGAACCGTACGGTTTCGGTTTTGGTTTTGGTTTCGGTTTCGGTTTCGGTTTAGGTTTAGGTTTAGGGTGGGCCAAAACCGACGGTTTCGGTTAAACCGCCGAAAATTCGGTTTGGTGGGCGGTTTATAACCGTTGGTTTTTCGGTTTCGATTTCGATTTAGTCCGGTTTCGGTTTCGATTTGGATTTGGTCCGATTTTAGTTTCGGTTTTTTTTTTTAAGACTTTGCCACGTGGCAACGTCTAATTGGTTGAATTTTTTTTTTTTCTATCATCAGTCGCTGTCACCTATTTGTATTTTTAAAAGACGCTGCCACGTGGCAGCGTCTGATTGGTTCAATTATTATTATTTAATTTTTTTTTCTATCACATGTTGCTGTCAATAAGCCTGTCATTTGTCATCTGTCAGTTTTTTTAAAATAACACTGCCACGTGGCAGCGTTTGATTGGTTAACTTATTTAATTAATTAATTTTTTTTGTAAAGTCACTGTCATATGTCAGTTTTTTTTAAAGATACTGCCACGTGGTAGCGTCTTATTGGTTATTTTTTTTTTAATCATTTTTTTATATATCAAAAATCGGCGGTTTAACCGAAATCGCCGGTTTTGGCCCACCCTAAACCGAAACCGAAACCGAAACCAAAACCGAACGGCCCGGTTTTCAAACCGTCGGTTTCGGTTTCGATTTTTGATTATTATATCCGGTTTTGTCCATACGATTCCGGTTTAACCGCGGACAAAACCGTCGGTTAACCGGAACCGTGGCCACCACTAATTTCAACGCCATCTCTCTTCATCTTCTTATTTTTGAGTGGTAATTAGATTCATCACAAAACTAAAGATGAGTTTCTACGCACAAAACTAAAACCAGCTTCATCTTCTTTATCAGATATAGTTTTAACGCACAAAAACTCTCTCTCTCTCTCTCTCTCCATCTTCTTCGTTCATTTTTACTCTGTGTTTCAAATATGAGTTCCAACAAGACCAGATCTACTTCCTTATTCTCATCTCCGAATCAGCTTTTGGCCTCGGACATCGGCGTCATCAGCAAGAAAACGTTGTCGTTTTTAATATATATATATATATATATATATATATATTAAATCTTACTCCGCCTAACTGATTTTAGCCATTTCACTTTAGTTTTCTACCGACTAGTTCTATTGAACTGATTAATCGACCTAGGTGGCCGATTTCTAGAACATTACTATTAGGAGAAGCCCAAAATTTGGGATTTCTCAAAAAGTTTTTTGCTTTTTGTTTTTTGTTTTTGTTTTTAATTTTTTTTTTTTTTTTTTTAGCTTTTTAAAATCATATGAATTGTCTCGACTACTCTTTATAAATTTTAGATAGAGTAATTCTCATTAATTATATTTGAGTCATTATTTACCACAACAGTGCCATCAATAATTACACATTTCAATGCACATCTGACATCTCTCTATTCGTCTTCTTCTTTATCAAATAATTAGAGATTTCAACTAGTGGTGGCACCGGTTCGGTTTTGGTTTGGTTTCGGACTGAAACCTTCGGTTTCGGTTTTGGTTTTGGTTTTGGTTTCGGTTTCGGTTTTTGTAAACACTAAAACCGAAATCGAAACCGAAACCGAAACCGAAAATTCGGTTTCGTGGGCGGTTTATAACCGTCGGTTTTTCGGTTTCGATTTCGATTTAGTCCGGTTTCGGTTTCGATTTCGATTTGGTTTGATTTTAGTTTCGGTTTTTTTTTTAAGACTTTGCCACGTGGCAACGTCTGATTGGTTGAATTTTTTTTTTTTTTTTCTACAATCAGTCGCTGTCACCTATTTGTTTTTTTAAAAGACGCTGCCACGTGGCAGCATTTGATTGGTTCAATTATTATTATTTAATATTTTTTTCTGTCACGTCGTTGTCATTTGTCATCTGTCAGTTTTTTTAAAATAACACTGCCACGTGGCAGCGTCTAATTGGTTAACTTATTTAATTTATTTATTTTTTCTATAAAGTCACTGTCATATGTCAGTTTTTTTGATATATAAAAAAAAAAATTAAAAAAAAAAAACCAATAAGACGCTGCCACGTGGCAGCATCTTTAAAAATCCTCGTGTCACCAGTTCAAATCAGGTTCCTGACACGTGGTTAATGTATCGAATTACAGAAAAAATTAATTAATTAAATAAGTTAACCAATCAGACGCTGCCACGTGGCAGTGTTATTTTAAAAAAACAGACAAATGACAAATGACAGTGACATGTGACAGAAAAAAAATTAAATAATAATAATTGAACCAATCAGACGCTGCCACGTGGTAGCGTCTTTTAAAAAAAAATAGGTGACAGCGACTGATGATAGAAAAAAAATAAATAAATAATTTAACCAATCAGACGTTGCCACGTGGCAAAGTCTTAAAAAAAAAACCGAAACTAAAACCGGATCAAATCGAAACCGAAACTGAAACCGGACTAAACCGAAACCGAAACTGAAAAACCGACGGTTATAAACCATCCACCAAACCGAATTTTCGGTTTTGGTTTCAATTTCGATTTTAGTGTTTACAAAAATCGAAACCGACGGTTTCAGTCCGAAACCGAACCAAAACCGAACCGGTGCCACCACTGGTTGAAATCTCTAATTATTTGATAAAGAAGAAGATAAATAGAGAGATGTCAGATGTGCATTGAAATGTGTAATTATTGATGGCACTGTTGTGGTAAATAATGACTCAAATATAATTAATGATGGCGTGTTGTTTTGACGAAATGATGACTATGCTTGTCTTGGTTAAGTCAAAGTCAGATGGTGGGTCAGCAATAATGTTGTATCGGTTAAATTAAGTTTATTATTAATCGGTCTAGGTGTCTGGGTTTCCGTCCGAATAACATCTAACGCTTACTAGAACACTATCCAATAAATATAAAATAACTTTTATAAAAGATAATTGAAACAATTCATATATTAAAAAAACTGTTTTAAATTTTACCAAACAAAAAAAAAAAAAAAACTTATTTACATGTTGCATAAGAAAAAATACACTTATTTACATCTTAATCTATATTACGTCTTGTAAGCTGAACCCAAGTGCTCCATGTGATTAGTCACTTCACTTAGATCAGGCGATATTGGTGTTAATAGTTGACTCACAATAGTATAACAATTGACTTAACCCCAACACGGATCAACTATAAATGTTCAAAGTAGATGAAAAAAAAAAAATCTGTTTAATGGGTTTCATTGGACAGTATATATATATATATATATGAAATTTTTCTCCTCAATACGCACGTATAAATATATTTTAATTTAATGTCTTACATGTGGGCTATTAGATTCAATTACTTTGACTTGGTCTGCATACATTTGTCAATGTTTATCCATAATCTATAATCTATGGCCCTATATATATATATATATATATATATATATGCACACACACTTACCCATTTAAAAATTTGATTGTGGGATTCTATAGCTAATTTCATTACTTGCAGCTATGAAGGTGAGTTATATCTATAACCTTAAAACAACAAAAATGTCTCTCCTTAGTATTAATTAACTTTTTTCATGCAAAATTAGTAGAGCTTTCTTACAAACACATTTAACAAAAAATTTCTTCTGTTAAGAGATTTGAAAATACTACTTATAACATTTTATGTAATCGAATTATGATATGAATTTTTGTTTGATTGGTCAATATTTTTGTGCAGAAAAAGATAGTTTTTAATGTGAAAGGGGAATGCAAAAAATGCTGGACCAAGGCCATGAAGATAGTAGCTGTGGCAGAAGGTTAGTTTCAGATAATAAAATTGTTCTAGATTTGATCATTTGATTATATTTTAATTAAAAAATGAATGAAATGCAAACCCATCTGCCCATTTTTGATGTTTCTCAAAGGTTGTGTAATGGTGTAGGTGAAATATTCTCAGTTGCATGGGAAGGTGAATGCAAGGAAAAAATGGTGGTGATTGGAGATGGAGTTGATGTAGACACTCTGACCAGAAAGTTGAGAAAGAAACTTTGCTATGCAAAATTGTTACTTGTAGAAGAAGTGAAGGTCGTAAAACCGGTAGACAAAAAGGAAGTAATAAAGGTAGCAATAAAGGAAACAATAAAGGAAGAAAAGAAGGTAATAACGGAAGTAATAACGGAAGCAATAACGAAAGCAATTCCAGAACGAACTTCATATTGTTCATGTAAGCAACAATTATGTTCATGTCAACCACCATATTGTTCATGTAAGCAACAAATATGTTCATGTCAACCACCATATCCATTTGGGTATCCATTGTTTGTACCAGTTGTTTATGAAGATCCATGCACAAGCGCTTGCAACATTATGTGAAGTTGATCAATCAAACTTCAATTAAGTTCTTTTTCCTACATTTTCATGTCGGTCAATTCTCTCCCCTATATGTTGTGGTTGTGGCGGCTATTCGTACACAGTCCATTCGAATAGCTAGAAACATGTTTGTTCTTATGTTGTAATGTAATTGTTCAGCTGAAATAAATAAAGCAACAGTTCTGTTTGATACTCCAATTATATTCTGCTGTGTGGTTGATGATGGATACTAAAACCAAGTTCAGCAACACTTATGTTTGATACTCTTGTTGATGGATAATACAAGTCTAAATTTAAGACAAAACGAATTTCAAAACCCGAAGAAAGTTCGGTAAAGATTTCATTAACCAATGGGCTGTTTGTTTTTCCCACTTATATCTTAATTTGATTACGGATTTAAATTAAGTGGCTTGTGTTGTTAGTTATTGTGACTTAAATCTTAAATTAAATTTAAAAATTTTGACTTTTCACTTATTTAATAAGTCATAATTAACACATTGGAAATTTCTTCCAAAAATAACCTCATACAATTAATCTATTACTAAAAACACCCCTAAACAAAAAAAAAAATCCTCAATTTCCTAATCAACCCTAAAATTAACCCTAGCTAACCCTAACTAACCTAATACTAGATTGACCTAGGAGGAGGAGGAGCCGCCGCCGCCTCTATGGACTTATGGGATTCCTCTGTGCTTTCGGTTCACAATTGAATTGGTTAATTTTAAGGTTGTAGGCTGCCATGCCTTGATGGTTATAAAACCTGAGAACCCTATGAAGTTTATGTAATATTCAATGAAGTTCAACACAAAGTCAGGGGGAATTCATTGACAGTTTTATTTTGAAAGAAAGAATTTTTTTATTTTGATAGATGAAAATATTATACATTGATCAATCCTAGCAACTAGCAAGTGCCATTTTAAAATATTATCAAATTAAAAATATTATTATATTTAGTTCAATCACATGTTTCACCAAACAAAACATAGTATTAATTCAAACCAGTCACATGTTCTCCAAACACAGCATAATATTAATTTAATCTAGTCCAGTTCAATCCAATCTCATCTAATCTCAGTCTCATCTCAATCTAATCAAATCCCATGAAATAGCCCAATCCATTCTCGTACACCAAATGGGGTCTAAAGTTGTATTATGTACCCTTTGATTTACAAAATGATGAATGAGGCAAAAAAGAGATTCCCCATTTACTCCAATATCCATGTATTGTCAAACTCAAAAGTATCTGAATATCCATATGAAAGGAAGCACCCATGTGCTGATTGGAAAATATGATCATCTCTCTCAGTTTCAGAAAATTGGGTCAATAATTACATGCTTGAAGACATCAGACACGTGTCATTGCTGTAGCATTGCAATACATAGAAGGAAATTATTATTAAAGCTTTTGATTTTTTGAACCAAGAGCAAATTTGATATAATAATGAGTTCATTTTTGCTTACCCACATTAACTAAAGGTAACCATTACCCCCCACCCCAAGTGTTGACACGTGTCCAAAACTTTGGTTAACTTTGGGTTAACTTTGAACTTTGGGTTAAGTTTGAGACACGTGTCAACACTTGGGGTGGGGGGTAATGGTTACCTCTAGTTAATGTGGGTGAGCAAAAATGCACTCTATAATAATTCATTGAGGTCGTTCTCATGATTGATGAGTCCACTACACAACCAACACTCCAATAAGTTCGCCGGGTAAAAAAACAGTAGACAATATATTCAAACCAACATTTTTGATGTTATTTTAAGTACAATAATTTCAATATATCTATTATGGATTTAGACCTTTTGGGTTCGATAAACTTTTTGGATCTTATTAACCAAACAGATACGACTTCACCGTATGAATTTTTGTATAAAGATCATTACACAAGAACTTTGCAACTTTATGTGAGGTTGATCATACTTCCAACTTCTTTTGATCACTTTCCCTGTAATAAAACAACACGATTATGATGTTCCAGGTTGGTAAACACAACTGTTACCTATACGTCATAGCAGTGCCGATCCTGACTATTCCGAGGCCCTGGGGCAAAATCCAAAAAATAGGCCCCTTGTGTATATTCAAAGTTTTTTCAATACATATACAAATATATAATCTGTTTTCATATATCTAAACCAAAAATGATAATTTCATTAAAGATAAATAATATCATAAAATGATAAATTCATTACAAGTAATGAATTATTTATTAATATCAATGTCATACATCGAAATAGTTGCTAATAACATATAAAATTACAAAAGATAAACAACTCGTAAGCATTTTCATCATTTTCAATTTCATTACCCAAATTTTCATTATCTTTCAAGTGTACAACCGGACTCTACTTTCTTAGTAAAGAATTTATCTAAAGCTCCCTTTTGAGACTGAGCCAATTGTTCTAATCTTAAAAAAGAGTACAATTTGTAAAAATTACCAAAATCAAAAGCAAAAAACAGAAAAGAATTACCTAAATAAACTGAGTCACTGAGAGTTTGATACTTGAGAGTTGAGAGTTGAGAAAGAGTCAGAAATCAGAATGAGTAAACTGTGAAAGAGATAGCTGCCGCCGGCCGAATATGCTTTCTTTCAGTGTTTGACTATTTGGTAAAGGTAAAAGTAAAGTATGAAACAATAGGGTTTTGTATAAGAATAAAAATGAATTGGGCCTTTTTTTTTTTTTAGTAATATTTGGGCTCTTCAATATCAAACAAATAATCTGGCCCTTTATTTGGTTTATTAAATTTTTTTTTTTTTTTTTTTTTTTACAACTTAAAGCCCAAAACTGAGATCATGTATTTGGGGGCCCTGGGCATGACGGGAGATGGAGTTGATGCAGCCACTCTGACCAGAAATTTGAGCAAGAAACTTGGCTTTGCAGACTTGTTATTTAAGCAAGTCCACAATGTCAACCATGTCCATCATCTCCATTTGAGCATCAATTGCACAAGCAACATTATGTGAAGTTGATCAGACTTCAAGTTCAAGTTCTTTTTCCTACATTTTCATGTCAATTCTCTCCCCTATACGTTGCGGTATGTTGTGGCAGCTATTCGTACACAGTCCATTCGAATAGCTAGAAACATGTTTGTTCTTATGTTGTAATGTAATGTTCAGCTGAAATAAATAAAGAAACTTGGCTTTTCAAAATTATTACTTGTTGAAGAAGTGAAGGAAAAAAAGGAAGAAAAAAAACAAGAGAAAGAAAACAAAGATCCAGAAGTGGCACTGCCCCTGTATCAGCAAGTGCTACTCGGTCTGCCTCGCCATAACTCAACTTCGCAATGACCACAGATACCCTTTCCCTAACTTCAACATTTCCATCACGCTAAAGGTTAACTGGAATTGGGATTGCACCAGAGCTTCTAACAACATGTATCGAATGCTTGTAGTCTGAAAGATCACAGAAAACATCAGCAGAGACAGGTTTTGATTCGTCATCACCTTCTCTGAGAATTCTAACCAAGTGTTCAGCTATTGAAACTGCATTCTCTTTTGCAACAGCTAGTACACAAAACACATCCTCAGCAATTTCTTTACCAATAAAATCAGGTACTTGCAGTAGTTCAGCATATAACAGAATAGCTCCCGCTTCAGCAACCAACCTAATGTAATCAACATGAACCGATATCACACCAGGAGAATTACCAGCTACCACTTTTGTTGTAGAGTCTCCAACACGAAACAAGTCCACAAGAACTGGAATGACTCCCAATTCAACATGCCTACACCTAGCAAGCCTCCTAACTCTATTGCTTGACAAGCTCTTTCTCTAGAAACCATACTTCCAAAATGAGCTGCCTCAACTAGAAATCTTAACCCTCTTAAACTAGAAAGCACCGTCCTAACCTCCCTCATCAATGTCAATGCACTCAAAATCTCCAACAAGTACCTCCTAGCTAGTATCATCATTACACAAATTCAACATAGCCACAACAATCTCCAACCCACCAATCACCATTCGTCGCTACAATCACCCGATTTCACTTCCAAATTAAGGTAACCGCACACCACAGACATCTTACCAAAACTCTTTGAAATTCATGATCAGATTCAAGCCATAACCTCAACAAAGAATGTATAGCATCAGATTGGCCAATCTCAGTTGCCAAGCTGCCATCACCGCGACAAAATTCATCTTAAGCAACAAGCAGCCGCTTGTTGAACAGACCAACTCAAACTGTCAAAACTGTCATTATCACCAAGAACTTTGGCAAGGATTGGAATAGTCCTGTTTAATATCTCTTCAGGGAAACAATTACATAAATAGGCTAGCTTCTTCATAGCATCTACTTGCAAAGCCTCATCAGTACCAGAAGCCATAACTTGTTCAAAGTGACCCAACAGTTGTTCCTAATTAAGATTCATGTTTTCACTAGTTGTTTTTCTCAACAATATATGTGGACTACTACTACCCAGTACAGATAATTCACTAAAAACACTAAATTTTCAATCTCTCTCCAAACCCCACTAAGAAATTTCCAATGTCAACAGCAAACAGCAACAGAAATTATTGTAACCAAAAAACAATGAAAAAGTTTGTACAAGTCTGTGTCATACCTGTGAAGGATTTCAAAGGGCTTCTCTTTTTGTCACAAAAACAAGCAAACTTAGCAAGGACATGTGGCGTCATTTTGTCTTCGTTCCCACTTGCTCTGCCCAAAATCATCCAAATCCCTTCTCTGCTGCACCACCAACAGTAAAAACACAAACTCTTGTTGATGATGAACACTGAACATACCTCCGGGCGGCTCCAGCTCCAATCCACTCTCTTTCTCTGCCTTGTCTACCCTCAACAATCCCGAAAATCCCCTCCATCTCCCCACCACTCTTCACTCTCTCTGTGACAAATCCAATTTCGCGGTTTTTTCATTCACTTTTTTGCCGATTCTTTGGTTTCAAATTCTAGGGTTCTTTAATTTCCAAACTTTTCAACTGGGCTTTATTGTTTTTCACATTCAATTCAACTTTTTTTTTTTTTTTTTCCTTTTTTGAGTAATGCCGTAGAACCCAAATAATTAACCCAAATTTCAACTCAAATGATATAGCAAGTGAGTTGTCAAACTTAACACATCATTTGGGTTGAAATTTGGACTAAATTTTTAGGTTATCTAACATTGCTGTTTTTTATTTTTCTGTTGGATTTCACGCTTTTTCACGCTTTTTCAATCGAGTCCATTTTTGCCCGCCCTTTTCAAATGTGGTGGCATTATCCCATCCCAAAAGCATAACATGTGTCCATGAAGAGAGTAAATTTGTCTAAACGGGGTTTAGACAAATTTACCCTCTCCATGGACACATGTCGTTTAGACAAATTTATCCCCTTCATAGACACATGTCATGCATTTGGGAGGGGGTAATGTTCGTTTAAACAAATTTACCCCATCCATGTACACGTGTCATGCTTTTGAGATGGGGTAATGCTCACCCCACTTGAAGGGTAGGAGCAAAAGTGAACTCAACAAACAAACCGGAAAAGGAACAAAAACAATTATACCAGAAAAAGAAAAGACATGCTGAACACACAAGACCGCTCACAAACAGGCTGAGAAGGAAAAAAGAAAAAGAAAAACTGGAAATATTTTTCCAAATCAACACCATAATCCACCATCTTCTAAAAATAATCTCCCTAACTCTCTCATACACCAAACTGAACCAATAGCTATCTCACACTCTCGCATACAGTTGGGTTCAAACCAGAACCGAGTTTGACCCGTTGTGAAGGGGGAGAGAGAGAAAGAGAAGATGTTACAACGGTCGTGTGGGTGTGGATTTGATTTCTGGTGGATGTTAATGGTGATGAACAAATGATGTGGGTGTTGAGGATGATTTCGATTTCAACTCCAATTTAAATTATTTTTTTTCAATTTCGAGTTTTGTTTTCAAGAGAAGATATTTTTTTTCAATTTTTTTTTCTAAGATGGTGTGGGTGTTGATTCCTAAAGATGATTGTGTTGGTGTGACTTTTGAATTCTAGTCTTGAAAATAGAGATGATGGTGTGAATGTGGCTGTTGATTTCGGGGTGTTAAAGAAGATGAAGATGGGATTAGGGTTCTAGGTTTTTTTTTTTCCTTTTTTTTTTTAATTATTAAATCAGAATTTTTTTTATTGTAATATTTATTAAATAGTTTTATATTTAATTTTTTTATATCAATTTACATGTTAGCCCTTCTGATTATCATTATTATTATTATTATTATTGAACATCATTTTCTTGTTAACCTTAAATTAACTTTTAGATACTTGTCAGGATATGGGGAGGGGGGTAATGCTAAATGAACTCTTTAGAAAATCTCCAATGGTAATGTGGGTTGTGAAAAAATTAGCTACCACGTAGGATAAACAGTCACTTTGTTAAAAAATTCATCTCCAATGCAACCTCTCTAGTACAACTTTAAGCTGAGGTGGCAACTTTTTTTTAGAGGCTGTCAACATGACTCTCTCAGAGGGTCTATTGGACAGCCATCTTGTTGGCCCAGTTAGCAACCACTGTTGTCTTCTACTTTATTTTATTCAACAATTCCAAAGTATATTTAAGGAAACCAATAATAAATTGACATGTCATTAAAACATGTATTTTACAAGTGGATTTGGATCTTTACTGATCTAATATTTTTCCTAACCTTTTTAAAGCATGTGATTGGTTGTTTATAAATTGATTGTGAAAATCAATCGCATCTTACCATACATTCATTATAATGCTTATGTGTCATAAGATTATGTAAGGCCAGGATGATCCAAATTCTTTTCGTGTTTTTTCTCTGTTTTTGGGTGGGCTAGACGGTTCTTTGTTCTGTTTTGGCTGGGATTGTTTTTGTTTCTGCTCTTTGTTCCCCTGTGGTGCTTTGGCGCTATGCCTGGGGTTTTTGTTGCTTCGGTTGTTTGTTTGGTGCTGTTTTGCTGTTTCTTTTCAATAAAATGTGTTGTTAAAAAAAAAAAAAGATTATCCAAATTCTTTACAAGTGAAGCATTGGAAATCACTTTTTCATTTGGATGTCTATCAAGTTTAATTACATGATACATATAAAGCAATTGACTTAACAATGTTGACATATCACAATTTTTTCAAATGTAAGTCACATTACTATTGGAGATGCTCTTAGCTTACGTGTTTTAACAAATCATCACTTCTAAGGATGTCAATGGGGTGAGTACGCGGTGGGGATACCATCCCCATTCCCCAAACCCAAATATAACTAGAATTCCCGTTCCCCGCCCCATTCCCCACTTGGGGCGTGGACGGGAAATCCACATTTGGGGAGAGGGCTCCCGGTACCTACCCCATCTTGCCCCACTCCATTTGATTAAAACAATATTAATAATTATACACATTATATTGTAAGCCACAATCACAAGTGTCCATCGGTCTTTAAAAATGTTAAATGATTGAAGAAAAAAATTCAATAAAATAAATAAATAAACACGAATTCATAGTAAGTCTATAAAAAATAATAATGCATTGGTTGAAATATACATAGCATTAGTCATGCATTGGTTGAAAGAGTAAGATATTTTATATGGTAAAGTAATTGTTAGCTATAATTAAAAATTACGGCTGTGTGAGTGCCATGTCAAAATTAAAATGAGGCAAAATGGGGCGGGGACGAGGTGGGGACCAAAATACCATTCCCCGCCCCAAAATTAATTAAGTTTTAAAATAAAATCATATTCCCGCCTCATATCCCAAATAACATGTACT
Source organism: Acer saccharum (assembly GCA_030490815.1). NCBI lineage: Eukaryota > Viridiplantae > Streptophyta > Magnoliopsida > Sapindales > Sapindaceae > Acer > Acer saccharum. The sequence goes on from CM059867.1 coordinate 6,364,629, forward strand.
AAACCGGCCCCAAACAGGGTGGGTCCCCGCAGCCCCAATTAAATAGGATTTTTGACATCCCTAAATTCATTTCCTCTGACTTTACCCGACAGCTGATGTGCCATGACACGTCATCCCCTTCTTTGAACACATACCTCCTCCTTCGAAAAACCAGTCTCAAATTTTTCATTCTCTGATTCTCTATACAGAGCCTCAAAAACCCTAGAAGAACAAAAACACACACTCTCTTCAGTCCCCAGATTCAACCAAACCCAACACCACCAACTTCGGTTGTTTTGTTCTCATCCTCGCCAGAACAGCAATGTTGAAAAGGACAACATTGACTTAACACACACACACACACACACACAAAAAAAAAGCCATTTTCAACTATAGTGTTACCACCGTTCATCATGTAATCAATTTGAATTTGATCACGATTGTTTTCCTAGGTACATCTGCAAGGAGGAAGGGCACTTGCCTTAGATGTTTTATCTCTTCAATTAATGTTTGAGTGCATACTTATTGATATATGCAATGTAGATGTTTAATATGATGCATCTGTTCTAGGTCAATGCTTTTAGAGAACGAAGGGCACTTGCCTCGACATTGAACGATACAAAAATAGCTGTCAACAGGCTCCATAAGATGGTGAACATTTTGGTTGGCACTTGGCATTATCATTGTAGTTATTTGGCTCCTTATATTAGGAATTCAACCAGCAAATTTCTACTCTTTGTGAGCTCTCAGCTTGTCGTAGTGGCATTCATATTTGGAAACTCTTGCAAGACAGTATTTGAAGCAATTATCTTTCTGTTTGTGATGCACCCTTTTGACATCGGTGATTGGTGTGAAATTGAAGGAGTTCAGATACATTAGGTGCTAGATAAACTTCATTTTAATCACATTTTCAGATTTTCCTTTTCAAGATTTTGTTTTTGTAAATACTTTGGTGGGCCTAAGTTCTGTTTCATCGAATTGCAGATGGTTGTTGAAGGGATGAACATCTTAACTGCTGTCTTCTTGAGATACGAGAACCAAAAGGTCATTATCCAAATAGTGTTCTTGCTACCAAGCCCATCAGTAATTACTATCGTAGTCCTGACATGGGAGATGCTGTCGAGTTCTGTGTCCATTTATCTACTCCAGCCCAGAAGATTATTGCCATGAAAGGGAGAATAATAGAGTAAGTAACAGAGTGATAATGTGTGACACTTTAATATGTTATTGGTATACTGTTGATAGTGTGTGACGATTTCTTGATTCAACGAATACTTTTCAGATTGCAGGATTATCGAGGAAAAGAAGAAAGATCACTGGTATCTAGCACCCTCGTTCATATTTAAGGACGTTGAAGAATTGAATAGGTTGAGGATAGCGATATGGCTTACTCATAAAATGAACCATCAAGACATGGGAGAGAGGTGGATGAGGAGAGCCCACTTGGTTGAAGAATTGGTTAGGATTTTCCGAGAGCTTGATCTCCAGTACCGCTTGTTCCCTCTTGACATCAATGTCCGGGCAATGCCTTGTGTCAACTCTGATGGCCTTTCCTCAAATTGGCACATCTGATCGCACCTGAAAGAAGAGGGCATGGGCAGCATCAGTATCTTGAAAAGTTGCAGGTAAAAATGTGTCCTTTATATATAAAATAAAATGATAAAAGAATTGTTGTTTGTTTATGTAATCTTTTGAATGAAATGAGAAGTGGGTATTTGTAAAAATTCTGCCTTGCTTCAAGTGGCAGTGGTTGATGTATAAGAAAACAGATTACGTGAATTTTATTGGAGAGGTGATTAATTTCTTGCTTGAAGTTCAAAAGGAAAGAGGTATTTCTACTGCAAAGGGCGATCATCTGCATATGGATGCTGGACTTAACAACGCAAGTTCATGTGCTTTGCGATACATTATGTCTCATATTCTCTAATTGAATTGTTTCAGCTATATTCACACTTATGCTTTAGCTTTCCAAAAGTGTTATTTAATTGTTAGTTAATAATGTAGAGAGTACATTTAAGAAAGCTATCTACAGGTTATTTTGAGTTATAATTAATTTGGAAATATTTATATTAATGCTTTGATTTATACTTGCAAAATGTCCAGAGATCTTATAAAGATTAGAGTTCTAAGCTGTCACTAGAGTTTTCTTCCTCACTCAATTCATCCTCTGTTTCAAATCCTATTCCATCCTCCGTTGCATCATGTATTTCATCCTCTGTTTCATACTCTTATTCATCCTCCATTTCATCCTCTATTTCAAATTTGAATTCACCTGTTTGTACTCTATCTAGTTTTGGCGTGATTAGGACTCCTTGAGAAAAGATCTTCATATTCGGGCATTGAAACACAAACACATGTTGCAATGATGGAAATTCAATACTACAATTCCCCGAGTAGAAGCTTGTAAGGCTTGGTAAACAATCAAGTACCAAATAATTCAAATTCTTGAAAATGATCCGGTCTTCCTCTTCATCTCCCATGTGTGTTATGATTTTTTCTTTCAGTTCACAGTTACCTACCCCTAATTTTGTCAGCTGCACCAAACTTTTGGCTGTTGGGAGTTCAATTAATTTGAGCAGTTGATTGCACATAAATACTTCCAAAGTTTTCAAATTTTGAAAAGATACTGAGGATGGCACTAAATATTTCAAGTTGCGTCATTTTAATACTTGTACCATCAATAATAATAAAGCCATCTTATTGTAATTAATTAATTGGGTGAATTGTTGAATGCTATGTTAGAAACCACATGAATTTAATAGTGGTACTAATGTTTGACAAATAGTTAAGAGAGAGATGCAAATTGTCTACATGGAAATAAAAGTTAATTTGAGTTTATAATTCGTTTCAAAATTATTATTGTTTTGTGAGTGTTTTTCTATGCATGGACATCCTCACATGAACATATGCCCCACCTCAATTATTTAATAATCATATCTATCCAGGCTCGTTTAGCACACCGTATTGGATTGTATTGGACTGTATTGGATTGTATTGTATTGTATTGTATTGTATTATCATTAATACAAACATGTGTTTAGTAATGCACTGTATTATATCGTATTAAATTATTCATATATGACTTTATTGTATTTTATTATATTATAAAAATATAATATTTTTAAAAAAATACTTAATAATTAATTTTAAATATCCTTACCATGAATAAATCAATAAATATTTTTATATAAAAAATCAATAAATATTTATTTTAATTGAAACAAAAAATTTAAATAAAATTTTCCTATTTATATACTACTCGATTTAAGTTTTAAGGGGCATACTTTTTGCTTAATAATTGTTTGAATATCAAAGATTAATGTAGTGTCCAGCAATAATGATCCACACTTTACAATCTAAAGGTAAAGAGATTCCTAGGTATCAAAAACAAAATTCACTGCTTCTCAGTGGGTTCAGATTTTAGACCTTTTTTTTTATTGTTGTAGAGCTTTTTATAGTTTATAATTATATCCTGGCAAAATCTCTGTAAATATATCTCAGTTGTAGTTGTACAAATAATTGAGAGTACAAAATTATATTCTAGAGGCTGGTCAAAAAAATCTGATCATTACAGTACTGGAAATGAACACTGTTGTTTAATGATATATTGAAAATCATAGATAACCTGACTATAAATTCCACAAATTGATGTTTTTGCTTCTATGAACAACTTCAATTGATTTAGTCAAAACAGGTGATCGATCCTCTTATACTCAATGGAAAGTTGATTTTATGATTTGTATATGTAACTAAATTTTCCATCCTTGTCATTGGGCAAGGTTTTTTGCTTCGAAGTGAGAAAATGGATCGAGCTTTTAAGGAAGTAGAATTACATAGGCGATTTTCTAACTCTATCTCAAATTCTTGTGTTTAGACTTTAGATGTATGGTTAGTTGTACCTTTATAATTTTAATTTAATCCCAAATCAACAAGTTTATTGTTTTAATGGAATTGATCAAATTCTAATGGGTGCATTTTTTTCATTGATTGTCAAGAGATTATAAAGAAGGATACCGTATGGATGTTGAAGTACTTCAAGATGATCCTAACACGTACAGTCCCTAAGTTTCCAACCTACAGCAGGTAGTTACCATTACTAACTGGTAGTTAATTTTATAAACAAATATGTATCAAGTTGTGAGACTTTTTTTTTTCTTTCTTTCTTACCAAATGGTGGAATTAATTAGTATTGTTAATATTATCTATTCCAATAGTCCTGATAGAATAATGTTTTGATTCCTTTGATGCTTGAAAAAAGGATAGTGAAATTGACATTGTTAAATATGACTTGTGAAACATTACATAATCTGTGCAGTTGTGATCGTCTCCAGAATTGTACAGATTGCAATATTGTTTGTGTTTTATTATTTGATGTTTATGTTAAAAACTTGGTTTTTGAGTAGTAAGCAGAGCCATTTGTAGTATTTTATTGGTTTCTGATGCTGTCTTTTGAATTTATCTAGTGTGGTTAGGCTGTGGAGCGGAGGATCTGCAGCGGATCGAAATATCATTCTCTCCAAAGTTCAAACAGATTTATACCAGTGTGACCCTATTTTTGTGTTCTTCAATTAAATGGTGGTGATGGTGCTGCTAAAACAGAGTAAAAGTATTTGATATAGACGACTAAGTGTTCGATGAAAATCTTCAATGAAAAACAAAAGCTAAAGCTGAGCTATGGGAAGCTCCATCCATTAATGGAGGATAATGAAAGTCTTTCATGGTTGATCATGGTATGATCTCCAGACGATCAAGTAGGGAGTTGCTGTTGTTGATACTGTGCTTAATTTGTTTGTAGACCTCTGTTATTGACACTTCTGGTGTCAACCTTGATGCTTAGTAAGCTAGTTGGATGTTTAGCTTTTCAGTTATTGCATCTGAGAGCGTATTTGAAGCCTCTTTACGCTTATCAGCTGCTACGGCCTTGGCCTATGTTGGGCTGTCTGAGTCATGCAAAGTTCCATGTGCCCTAATGTAAATGTTTATAAACTAGTTGACCCTAAAATATTACTCATTTCAAGTGTAGATATGCACATTTTGTTTTGCAAATCCGTACCAGAAAACAAAATGGTCAAAATTGTGTGAAGATCACAGACAAAATATATACTTAGATGGGTATGGTCATTTCATTTTCTGTAAGACAGCATCCTTCTATAGACAGCGAGGAGTTTATCATTGGTCATCTCAACCCCCTTTATATAATTTTTATAAAGTGTTTTATTGAAAACTAATCCATTTGGGGACGTAAGATAAAACCTAACCTAATGCGATGTTTATAAACTAGATAGTTGATATACCCAAAAATATTACTCATTTCAGGTGTAGACATGCACATTTTGTTTTGAAAATCTAGAAAACAAAATTGTGTGAAGATTGCAAACAAAATATATGCTTAGATGGGTCTGGTCATTTCATTTTCTGTAAGACAGCATCCTTCATCTACAGGCAACTAGGAGTTTATCATCGGTCATCTCAACTTCCTTCATATAATTTTTATTAATTTACATTTTTGTAATTAGTCGAATAGTAAAATATATTAGTTCATGTGCTTGATGTGCCATTTGCCTTAGAAAAATTGAGTTGATGACGTATAAAGTCATCCTAGGCGGCTAGGCCTACCCAACTTGGGCAGAAAGTTGAAGACTTGATAGAAACTAGCTAGAAAGCAGGTCACATTCGAAGCAAGAATGCCGACTAGCTACCGTATATATAATCGTAAAAGATCTTGACTTTGTAATGTTTCATGGTGAACTCTGCAACCTACATTGTAGGTCGAGATGAATTGAGATTTTGATTTTGTAACGTTACAGAGTTATATATTCAAATTTCGTAAGAAAAAAATATTTGCCGAATCCCGCAACAAATTAATCAAACACACATATATCATGACTTTACATGGACTTTCTTTTTCTTCAACTTAATATGTCACTCCTTATGCAAGAATTTAATTTTTGTAAAAAAATTAAAATTTAAAAAAAAAAAACTAATCGCCGTTGATAAAATTTAGCTTATAATTGACTTGTATTTCACTTTCTTTGTTTTGTTGTCATTCCACGAAAGTGCTTTTAACTAGTGAAAGTGCATATACGAAAGTGTTGGGTCACTTTTTTTGGTCCTCTAGCATTATTGTATAAGAGTAATTATACAAGATCCTAACTTTGTAATGTTTCTCTGTAACCTATGTTATAGGTCGAGATAATTGAGATTTTTATTTTTTAACATTATAGAGTTACAGACTCAAATTCCGCAAAATAAGTAAATAAATAAATAATATATGCAGAATCCCGTACCAAATTGATCAAACACACATATTATGACTTGGCATGGACTTTTTTTTTTCTTCAACTTCATACGTCACTCCTTATTGCCAGAACTAAATTTTTGTAAAAGAATAAAAGAAAAAAAAAAACAAACACTTATAGCCATTGACAAAATTTAGCTCATAATTGATTTGTATTTCACTTTCTTTGTTTTGTTAATTTTCATTCAAATTAAGTAATTAACGATAATATTAGGGCCCGTCCTGCAAGCCGTTTTTTGTTTTTGTTTTTCAAAAAGAAAAATGAAAATGAATACAGTGTTTTTTGTTTCATTTTTGAATTCCGAATACGCATCTGGTAGCATTTACTGGAATCCGTATTTTGAAAATAAAAACAAAAAAAACGCGTCTGGTAGGATAATCAAAAACTTTCGAAAACTGAAATATCAATTTTTAATTTTTGTTTAATATTATAACAATTATAAATAAATGATTAAATAATTAAAAAAATATATATTTTGTAATTTATTTTAGGGTTTAACAAATTTTAAGAGTTGAAGAGGAAGAGGAAGAGGAAGAAGAAGAAGAAGAAGAAGAAGCAGACCAGATCGGCGATGATCGGCGGCCAGAAGCAGACCAGATCGGCGGCAGGAAGAAGAAGAAGAAGAAGAAGAAGAAGAAGAAGATATCTCAGCGGAGCAGATCTCGGCGGCATCTCGCTGCCGAGATGCAGACCAGAACTTGGCGGGAAGAAGAGGAAGAAGAAGAAGGAAGAAGAAGAAGAAGAGATCTCGACGGAGAAAATCTTGGTGGGAAGAAGAACTCGGCGGGAGGAAGAAGGAAGAAGAACTCGACGGGAAGAAGGAGGAAGAAGATATCGGTGGAAAAAAAATTATTAAAATAAAATATATATTAATGATATGGGCCCACTTCATTTGGAAAACAAAAACAAATTCATGAAAAACAACTTTTTTTTTGTTTTTCAAAATTTTCATTTTTAACGCTTGGCTTTGTTTTTTATTTTGTTTTTGTATTTTGAAAATAAAATGAAAAACGCTTACCACCTTACTAGGGTTGCACATTGGGGAAATGGGGATGGATATAGGTCCCCCCATCCCCATCCCCACTTCTCAAACCCTTCCCCATCCCTCCCCATTTCCCCATTTGGGGAAAATGGGGATGGGGGAGTTTTGGGGGGAGGTCCCCCCATCCCCATCCCCATTTCCCCATTTTCCCCGTTTCCCCATTTACCCCACTCCCCCATTTCCCCATTTGGTTGAAAATTATAAATTAAACTAAAAAAAAACATTCCATTACAAATGCAAAAGAAAATACATTACAAAATAATGTCAACTATATATACATTACAAAATAATGTCAAAGAAAATACATTATAAAATACATATATATATATATATATATATATATATATATATATAATAATTTTTATAATATTTTAGGGGAAATGGGGAAGTGGGGATGGGGGTACCTTCCCCCATCCCCCATCCCCATCCCCATTTCACTATATTAGTGGGGAAAATGGGGAAATGGGGATGGGGTGGGGTCTCCCCATCCCCATCCCCATTTCAATTTGGGGATGATTTTCATCCCCATCCCTCCCCATTTCCCCATTTTTCCCCAAAAAATTTCCCCCAAATGGGGATGGGGAAGCGGGGAAACGGGGATCCGGGGGAAAATGTGCAACCCTACACCTTACCGGACACAAATTCGAAATCATTTTTGGAAAACAAAAACGAAAACAGAACGAGGCCTTAGATTTTCTATCTTTTATGTTTTAGCAATACTGTGGAATATTTTTGAAGATAAGGATTGATTTTTTTTTTTTTTTTTTTTTTAAAGATAAGGATTGATTTGTGGGTCACACTTTCAATAAAAGGGCACTGTCTTACACTCTTACGATATGTGAATTCCAATTTTTATTTTTTATATATGGATCCTGTAGCTTTGATTACAACAAGCATTAGAAAAAAAAATAAAGCAGATAATGATTTATATATTGGAAGCACTTTCTATTACAACTGCTTCTACAAACCGTGTGGGTCCAAATCAAACGTAGGGATGTTTTTTTCTGTCAACCACAGCTTTTACCAAATTACCCTCTTGTTAATAAAATAGCATAACTAGTATTATAAAAACATAAAAGAGTAGCTCAGTACTGTTTGGTAATTTCATTTGGTAGGCCCGACTCCAAACTGTTGCAGAAATTGTCGAAGGTGTTTGGAGGAAATTGAGGAGTGAATATATATCATCCTCGAGTGATTTTGAAGGAAATCTCTTTCGTGATGTATGGTTTCCCTTGCCATGAAGTTTCTGCACTGCGTTTGAAATAAAATAACATTTATTTTTTAATTGATATTAAAAAAATATTTTTTTTAAAAATAAAATCCTCATTTTGATCGAATTGTTGTCAGATAACGTTTTCGTATCGAGAAATCAACATAAACCTTTACTAGAAATCGACGAAAAGGACGGAATGAAATATAGTTGCTTTTGTGTTTGAATTCTTTCCGACCTAGTTCAAGATATGTAAATATTACATTTTTAATTGATTTTTTTTTTTTTTTTTACTTTATTTCATGTTTATGTTGGTGGGTTAACTTCCAATGTCAAATCAAAGTCTTATACTTTGATTTGATCGGTCACTTCATTTGATATATGGTTATTCTCACCACGAAGTTTCTGTAGGGCGTTTGAGAAATCTCCCTATGAGTCTTTGTTTTATTTTTATCTCTAAAATCTCACATGGGGTTTGCTTCATTTTTGTAATAGGGAAGTAGCTGATGTAGGTTGTCAATGAAAAATGTAAATGCCAAGTATCCAAAATTTGCATTCCCAATCAAAACGTAGGGGTTATTTGGTAATGTTTTCGCTTTTATTTTCATATGGAAACAAGAAATTGATTTTAATTTTTTCATAAGCTGAAAATGCTGAAAATGTGTATTTTGGAAATGAAAATGCTTAAATTGCATTTAGTAGAAATAACAAATATATATATATATATATATATATATATATACACACATAATATTTTTATTGAATTTTTATAAAAACATATTTTTAATATTGTAAGAGTAAAACATTTCAAAAAATATATATACATTATAAGAGTAAAAATAATATTGTTTCTTGTTAAATTATACATATTATAAAGGGCAATTACCAAATAGGTCCCGAACTTTTTTTAAAATTCCAAGTAGTTTGCGACTTTTATATAAGTGACCAAGTTCATCCTCATCTTTTGTTTCAATTGCCAAATTGGTCCCCGACTTTTCTGAAATACCAAATTGATCCTAGTTGACAATTAATTTAGACGTTGACTTATACTGAAATTATGAAATTACTTTGATACCCCTACTTAAAATTGATAAATTAATAATAATAATATATATATATATATATTAAGTTAAAAGTTAATTTATTTTTTTAAGTAAGCTGTGGCCGGAGGAGTTTCCTGGTCGTCTCCACGATCTAAACCCAAATCCAGATCTAGGTTTTTCCAAAAAAAAAAAAAAAATTGTGTTTGGTAAGCATGAAAAATGTGAGCAACTTGTATTTGGATGGCACCGGTCTCTCTTTCTCTCCTTTTATTCAATTGAATTTGAGTTCGCATTTACAAGAAAACCATGCCTATATATCAACAACAAAAAAATTAAATAAATAAATAAAGTAAGCCATGGCTAAGAATACAGGTGCCAGGGGTTTGAGAACCTTATTGGAAAGCATTTTAATGAAGCATGCTTATTTTGAATGAAATGTGACTGCCTGAAGCTTCTAGTTCTTGGTAAGTGGTTGTGTTATATGAAAAGTTACTTGATTTAATCAATTTTTTTTTTTTTATATCGAGGATCCCGGACTTCGTCTAGACACCTATCCGCCTATCTCATTGCTTCCATTTACATGTTTCAGATTCCATATGGATGTAAGGACATGAAAAGATAAAGTAGATGTTGTTGTGTTTGTGGTAGGAGTCAGTGGGGTCAGTAAGTACCACGGATCTGAACCCATATCCAAACAATCTGGGTTTTCTAGATCATCGATCTTAACCTAGATCGTGGATTGCTGGAATTCACCTCTAATAGTGGAGGTGGATTTCTTTTTCTTTTATCTTTTCTTTTAGATTTTTTTAATTATATAATTTTTTTTGTTTTGATTTTATTTATACAAATTAAAAAGACTAAAATATCCCTTGGTTGTTAAGGTTGACCAACAAAATGTTAGTGGAGGGGCCAATTTTGTCCTTGTAAAAGAATTAAGGACCAACTTGGTCACTTATGTAAAAGTCACAAACTACTTGGAATTTTAAAAAAAATCCAGAACTTTAATTGGTAATTGCCCTATTATTAATAAAAACAATTTAAATTAATTTAAAATTGATTTATATTCTTAATTTGTTTCCTAAAAAAATATAATAAAAAATATTTTCTTATCTTGGTATAATTACAAATTATTAACTATTATTATAATTCATTTTTAATTATTATTTTTCCATGTGAGGAAATAAATTGTGTTTATAGTGAGTCTCTCATAAGGGATCCCTTATTTTAATTTTGGTAGGGACCACTATGAAATCATATCGATTTGAATGAATTTTGATATGAATTTTTTTGTGGATGATAAGTTCATTGAAATCTACCTATGAATAAAAATTGAGAATTTTTCAAGCTCTAAAACTATTTTTCTTGAATTTTCTATATTTCGTCTATTTTTCTAATGCCTTTATATTAAAAAAAATCCCTTATGAGCATGAGTCTCTCATAAGGGATTCCTTATTTTAATTTCAATAAGGACCACCATAATATCACACCGATTTGAATAAATTTTGATTTGAATTTTTTTGTGGAAAATAAGTTTAATGAAATCTACCTATGAATAAAAATTGAGAATTTTTCAAACACTAAAACTATTTTTCTTGAATTTCCTATATTTCGTCTATTTTTCTAATGCCTTCATATTTAAAAAAAATTGGTAAAAATAGTTTAAGTACTTGAAAATTATGCAAATTTTATTAAGATGTAGATTTCAATGAACTTATCTTCAACAAAAAAATTCAAATCAAAATTCATTCAAATCGATGTGATTTTTTGGTGGTCCTTACCGAAATTAAAATAAGGGATCCCTTATGAGAGACTCACTCATATAGAGTGAGGGGTCATTCGTTTTTTTGTCTAAAAACTAAATAGTTCTGAATTTTTCTGAAGACTGAATAGAGACTGAAATCTAAACTTGAATGACATGTTTTTTTTTTCTCACATTTGAATGTATTGTCAACACGTTTGTTTTTTAAAAGTAAAATTGTCTGAAAATAAGTAATTTTACATTTATACCCATGTTAAACAATTATACATATAATTTGGAATAAAAACAATCCAAAAATAATAATTATATATGAACACATTGATCACGATCTTCCTCTTCCATTACAAACAAACTTCATTTTTACTTAGAAAAGAAAATATTTTTTTTTTCAAAAAATAAAAGAGGCAGCAAGAAAACTCACACAAAACACTCTAATATATATATAAATACACCACCATAATATCGTAATAAAGTATTGATATTAAACACCAATATGAGAAGTGATTAAAATTCTTTTTTTATTTTTAAAGCTATATAAAATAAGGTATATATTAAAAAGATTTCTATACCATATATAATTATGATAAAATTGGAAATATTTTATATATGAAGGATATTATCGAAAGAAAAGATTTTGGATTGCATTTAATGCAATTCAGTGATTTGTAATTAAGTGAAAAGTCATGATTTTTTACTTTTTATTTTAAGTTGTTTTTTGGTATTTTTAAGTTATTTGACCACTTAAAAAAACAAACAAAACAACTTAATAATTATGATTCAGACCCATTAAGTTATAAGTGAAAAAAAACTAACGACCCATGAGTCTCTCATAAGGAATCTCTTATTTTAATTTCGGTAAGAACCACCATGAAATAAAAGTGAGTCTCTCATAAGGGATCCCTTATTTTAATTTCGGTAAGGACCACCATGAAATCACATCGATTTAAATGAATTTTGATCTAAATTTTTTTGTGGATGATAAGTTCATCGAAATCTACCTATGAATAAAAATTGAGAATTTTTCAATCAAATAAACTATTTTTCTTGAATTTCGTATATTTCGTCTATTTTTCTACTGCCTTCATATTTAAAAAAATCGGTAAAAATAGTTTAAGTATTTGAAAATTTTCAAATTTTATCAAGAGATAGATTTCAATGAACTTATCTTCCACACACAAAAATTCAAATCAAAATTCATTCAAATCGATGTGATTTTATGGTGGTCTTTACGGAAATTAAAATAAAGAATCCTTATGAGAGACTCACTATATATATATATATATATTAAAAGGGAGGGGAAATAAAGTATATTTGAATTTTGATATCATTTTAATTGTTAATGAATAAATTATTAATGATTAAATAAATATATTTAAAAAAAAAATAAAGTGATTATTAGGTGGGTCCCATGAAACAATAAAGATAAATTGTTGAAAATTTGTTGTTTTCTATGATTAAACCGAAAAAACAGGTTTCCGTGTTTTTAAATTTCTTTTGTCTTGAAAACATAACCGAACGCCATCTCTTTGTTTTGTGACCCTGCAAACGAAAAACACAATTCGAAAACTTAATTGAACAACCCCTTAATGTGTTTTCTCTCTTAACAGGCTGTTCTGTTTGTGGTGGTCCATTTTATGGCTTGAATTTATTTTATTTTTTTTAAAATCCATCAATGAATATGTAAGAGGTCTGTAGTTGGGATTAGTTGAGATTAATCACTCCATGCAAGACCAAAATATTTACCATCACAATCGAGATATAAACACTCCCACAATATATTACATGCGCAGGTTGGATATCTACTCCCATAATTAGAAGATATCTATTTGAGTACATCCCCTCCCCACTGAATGCCATGTGTCCCTAATTTAACCCAGGATTAACCAATATTATTCTACCTATTTTACCTCTATTTCTATAAAAGAAAACAAAAAAAACAAAAAACAAAAAATAAAAAAAAACCAAGAAATTAATAGCCACATCTCTAGAAATCACTTACCATCATCTCTGAAAAAAAAAATAGATATTTGAAAGGAAAAAAAAAAAAAAAAAACAGATATTTGAAATCAAAATATATCCACCACAATCAAAACCCATTTTCTAAAACCAAACTTTTTTTATTGCATTCCAGAATTCAACCCAGAAACCCTATAACCACCACCATTTTCCAGAAGAAACCCAGAAACCTCATCACCCATTTCCCACCAACTCCCAAAGACAATCAACACCACCACCCCCAAACCTAGAAACCAAAACCACTACCCCCACACCTAGAAACCGAAGCCAAGAAACCACCACCACCCAAAAAATGAAACCAGCTCCCCACCAGAAACTCCATTTAACACCAAATTCAAAGTAAAATTGAAAAAAAAAAAAATCAAAGTAAAACCAAACACAGACAAATCATGGAGATGGAGTGATGAAGGCAACTCCATCTCAGATCACTTGCTGAAGTAACACTTTGCACCACATTAGCTACTCCAACAGAAATCTCTCCTGTTCTCTTCAAAAAAAATTAATTTAAGTTTTTTAACATATTTACCTATATACCCTTTTTTCTTTAATGAAATTTCTACCTATCAAGATATTTGTTAACCATTAGTTAACTTAGGGACACATGGCATTGACTTGAACCACTTTTATGAATGAGGATATGTATGAGCTAAGAGCTGATGTGCAATTTATAAAATTGACTGTGTTGTGTTAATGTGTGTATAAAAGTTACAAAATGAAAAAAATAATAATAATAATAAAATAAAATAAAATAAAACTCATAATGCATTTAAACTTTAAAGAAAAGGAATTGGATTTGGCCAAAAGCTTTAATTTACTCGCTTTTTTTGTTTTTTTCTATTCACTTGTCTGCATCAGTGAAGTTGCAACGAAAGAAGAAAGCTTTGACAACTATATTTCACTCACACGGAGGAAAGAGTCAAGAAGTCCGTGGAAGAGTTGTTGTAATGGAGCGGAATATTACACGGTTTTGATACTAGTAATTATTTAACTATACAAATTGTTGTTTAGTGTTGCATCCCATCCATCTATACTCTCAAAAACTCTTGTATTGTGTCCTGCAATTTTTACTCTGCTCTGAAACCCCATACAGATGTTTTTCCAAGCTTCCGTTTGGCATGAAATCATACACTAAAAGAAGCTTCCCTTCCTCGTAGCACCAGCCTACAGAGAAAATGATTGATGATCAGTTTCGTTGGTTTCAAGAGAAAAAAATTCAGTCAAATAACCGGTTGGGTTGTTGACTAGTAACTTCCTTATGCAACTACTAGGAATCTGTCGATACTTGTGATATGTGTAACACACTAACACATGGTTATTGTCATAGCTTTTTTTCTCTATTTTGTCATGTTAGTGAAAAATAACACGACAAAATAGAGAAAATTAAAAATGAAAAATAAAAGTAAAAGAATAATTGGGGGTATTTTGGTCTCACCACCTCTTTTAGTGCTAATAAAACAGGAGTTATTAATGTGGTGATAGTTGTGCAAGTCAAAATTGAAAAAGTTCTATATACCCCTATTTCCTCTTTGAGTTTTGTCAAACAACCAAAAAGAAACTTTAAAACAGCTTCTAGCATTAAAAAATAAAAAAATGCTTTTGGCGTTTACAAAAGTCATACCAAACATACACTAAGACGTTGCATAAGAAAAAATGAACTTATTTACATCTTAGTCAATAATATTACGTCTTAGTCACTAAGACATGGCCCAAAACGAATGTCGTTTGCACCTCCAACAACCTTCCAGAAGTGTCTAACATTTTTGTGTTTGAAGCACTTATGTTTGGTACTCTTATATTATGCTGTGTTGATGGTCCTAAAAAAGCAAATATGTTTAAAAAGTTGATCTTTCCCTAAAATTTAGGGACTAAACCGATAATACCCCTTAAACTTTTGAGGAAAAAAAAAAAAAAAAATTGGGTGGGGGGGACCATGGCCGCGTCAATGGTCAACCCCTCCGTAGCTTCGCCTCTTTATATACATTGAACCGAATAAAAGTTGATTGCGGTATTCTAATCTATAGCTAATTTACTTAATTGCAGCATTTTTTATTGTGGTTGGCACCTATGAAGGTGAGTTATTTAACCTTAAAACAACAAAGCTGTCTCTCCATCTTATTATTAACTTTTTTCATGCAAAATTAGTAGAGCTTTCTTACAAACACATTTAACAAAAATTTTCTTCTGTTAAAAGATTTGAAAATACTACTTATAACATTTTATGTAATCAAATTATGATATGAATTGTTGTTTGATTGATCAATATTTTGTTCAGCAAAAGATAACTATCCAGGTGCAAGTGAAAGGCGACAATTCCGACAAATTCCTGCGGTCCAAAGCCCTGAAGATAGTTGCTGCGGCAGATGGTTAGTTTCAGATAATAAATTTGTTCTCTTTTAATCAAATAAATGAATGAAATGCAAACCCATTTGCCCATTTTTGATGTTTCTCAAAGATTGTGTGATGATGGTACTGTAGGTGAAATATTCTCATTTGCATGGAAAGGGAAAGGCATGGATAAAATGGTGGTGGTTGGAGATGAAGTTAATGCAGTAAAATTGACCACAAAATTGGAGAAGAAACTTGGCTCTGCAAAATTAGTGGAGTTAGTGGAGGAAAAAAAGGAAATAAAAAAGGAAGAAAAAAAGCCAAAGGAAGAAAAAAAGGAAGTAAAAAAGGAAAAGGAAGTTCGAAAGGAAGAAAAAAAGAAATAAAAAAAAGTAAGATCCAGAACCAACTCCACAGTGCTGTCCATTTAAGCAACAATTAGCTCTTCCCTGTTGTGCTCTGTTTTGTGAGTCTGCTAGTGGCAGACTTGCTCTGTTTGGCTTGTTTTTATGTTACAGTCTTTCTTGTCAAATTAGTAAAAAAGCTCTGTTTTTGTGTGTTTGTTTGGTTCCTTTGTTCTGTTTTTCTGGCTTTGAGGGGCATTTGCTCTGTCTCTTGTGGGTTTTTGTTGGTATTTTTGGTCCTTGCTTGGACCAGGTGTTTGGCCTTGTCTGCCTCTTGTGTTGTTTCCCCTTGGCCGTTTTGTGCCTCTACTGAATAAATCTGCTTTTCTAAAAATAAAATAAAAAAGCAACAATTATATGTACTCAACCATCATATCCATTTGAGTATCAATTGTGTGGATCAGTTATTGTTTATGAAGATCAATGCACAAGCACTTGTAAATTTAAGACAAAACGAATTTCAAAACCTAAAAAAAGTTTGGTACAAATTTCATTAACTAAGGGGCTGTTCGTTTTTCCCCCACTTATATCTTAATTTGATTACGGACTTAAATTAAGTGGCTTGTATTGTTTGTTTTTGTGAATTAAAATCTTAAATTAAGTTTAAAATTTTTGACTTTTCACTTATTTAATATGTCATAATTAATACGTTGAAAATTTCTTCCAAAACTAACCTCCTACAATTAATCTATTACCAAAAACACCCCTAAACAAAAAAAATCCTCAATTTCCTTGGGTCAATAATTTCCTTGGAAAATATGATCATCTCTCTCAGTTTCAGAAAATTTCCTTGGGTCAATAATTAAAGACATCAGACACGTGTCATTGTCGTAGCCTTGGAAGGAAATTATTATAGCTTTTGATTTTTTTGAACCAAGAGCAAATTTGATATATAATTCATGAGTTGGGATCCTCTCCTTGGTCCTTGTTTTTCCTTGGCATTCTTTAAGTATAATTCAAATATCAAGTTGTATGAGAGAGAAAAAAGTGAACCAATCTTAACTATGTATTTTGTATTTTGCTTAGGTGTCACTGGATTATGGAAAGTCAAGGAAAAACAAGCTAAGGAGAGGATTTTGATCCATAATTCATTGAGGTCGTTCTCATGCTTGATGAGTCCACTATACAAACGACCAATCATCTTCAGTGTCACCACACGTTTTTCTGACAACTGACAATGACAATGCAAGTAAAAAAACATAAGACAATTAAAATAATATGTATTTATATTTAAAAAAATAATATTATATAAAAACATATTTGATAATTCATTCAAAATCAAAACATATTCAAAATCCAAATAAAACATGTCACATAACTACATAAGTCATAACAATGTAACATATTACAGGATCCAAATAAAACATGTCACATAAGTCGAACATATTACAAAATCCAAATAAAACATACGTCACATAAACCATAACATATTACAAAATCCAAATAATACATTAAAAAAAAAAAAACTCATAAAACATATTTTAAATTCCTAATTAACTTCATTATCATCATTCACATTGTTAAAGGATTTAAATAATTCGGCATCTAACTCTAGTTCATGAAGAGAAAGGTTTACAATCTCAAGTATCCCGGTATTCTCCATATCAATGGAATCAAAGACAAAATTTCCTTATAATTTCATTTTGACCTCTAATATTTTAAAATTATAATTTGACCTCATTTTATACTAAAATAATTATAATATTGCCCCAAACACATCCTTCAAGTATCCCCTAAATATCATCCAGTCAAACTTATGAAAAAGTCAACGGATACGCCATTTGGCATATCAGATACGTATCTTAAAGTATCCGGGGAGTAGGGATGGGTGTTTCCCCATGGGGCCCCATCCTCCATGGGCCTCCATGGGGTTTTGGGGGCAGATTTTGCCCCCAAATGGATTTTGGGGGTGGGGGCAAACTTTGCCCCCAAACATATTTTGGGGGAGGTGGTGGGGGCACTTCCCCCCAAACCCAAAACCCCATTGGGTCCCCCAAAATAATATATATATTTATTATTTTTATTTTTATTTTTATTTATATATAAAAATTTTAACAATTAAAAAAAAATTATAGATTACAATATTAAATTATTAAAATTAACATGACTACAAATTATAGTATGCATTTATTTTGTATTGTATTTTGGATTTTGTATTGTATTTTTAGTATGTTTTTATTACTTTTCGAATTGAAAATTTAAAATTTAGAATTGAAAAAGAAATGAAATGGGGGAAATGGGTGAAATGGGTTTTGGGGGTGGGGGTAGGGGAACCTCCCCCCAAAACGTCCTCCCCATTGGCCCCTCCAAATGGATTTTGGGGGACGTGGTGGGGGGAGGTTTGAGGAATGGGGGTGGGGTGGGGGTGGGGGTACCCTCCCCCGCCCCATTGGGCCCCCAAGCCCAACCCTACCGGGGAGTATCCGAATTGGATACGATTTGATACAAGTTACCTCCACCAAATGGAGTATCCGTGCTTCCTAGCAACAAACCAATACTTGCAGATTAATTGTTTAAATCCCATTATTGCATATTGGTTCAATGTAATTGTTATTGATGAAGTATAAACTTTTGAGTCATGTCAGTTTGAATTTTTAATGGCATCTTCTATGGATATTTATCAATGATCTAAGTGAAAACAACTAATTTTTTTTTCTTCTGCAAATTAGATATGCATTTATGAGAAATGCAAACATAAGCAAGCACGTACGAATATCAAACAACTAGCAAAACCGTGAAATGAAATTCATATCTCAAAAGAAATTATTAAACAGTTATAAATATGAATCAGAAAATGAATAGAGAGAAAAGGTCGTACGGTCAATAAGACTTGGAGAAGATGACGATCTTGTGGGAAGAGATGGTCTTTTTGACAAAAGCAACTTCTGGGTTTGTCTCAGAAGCTCCAGCAAAAGATGCCTAGAAGAGAAAGGCCGCAGCAATCGTCACTGTTATCACTGAGATTCTCGCCGCCATTGGAAAGACTGTATCACTGTACCAACAAAGCCAACGACCTTTTCCTTTTGTTTGCAGATATTTTCATCTTTTATCTTTGTAGTTAAAATGAACGTTGTCAATTTGGGCGAAACTGGTGTGCCCAGCCTGTTAGGCCGCCAAGGAAGACAGGCTGTGCCTAACACAGCAAGCTTATATTTTTTAGCAATGCTACATACAACCGAGGTTGCGGCATCGCCGCGGCACCGCAATGGAAAAACACATGGGACCCGCGTAATAAACACATGGGTCCCATGTGTTTATTCACTCTTTTCCATTGCGGTGCCGCGGCGGTGCCACAACCCCGGTTGTATATATATTTACTCTATATTTTTACCTGCATTTCAAATTTTTCTATAAATGCCCTTACTCATTCCAATTTTTCTATACACACTATGACTCCAATGTAATTTTCCAAAAACTACAAGGATAATTACCTAGTGGCTACTTGTTCAGTCAAGTGTTATCAAAATTATTATTAAGATGGGAAATTTGGTTCAAAATGACCGTTATAGGTGAGTAGTTTGACGAAAATGGTCATTCATTAGAAAATTACCCTAGTGGTCCCCATTTGATCCGACGCTACATTGTGGTCACTCAATTGTGAATTAAAACTTTTTTTAAAAAAAAAATAATTTTTTATTTAAATTTATCCCCAATTGTCCATCACTATGAAAAATAAACATATTGGTAAGATATAATTTTTTTTTTTTGTTATTTACTTTTTTCTATTAGTGTTTTATAAAATTTTCAAATTAGTCCCGAGATCCTCCATATTTAGTGGTATAGATATATGATCCCGTTCACATCAGTGCGCACTGATGTAACTACATCAATACTAATGCATGTGGACCATTGATTATGGAGAAGTTTTAACAAGTGCATACACTTTGAGTCAAAGTATGTAAATCTAATGGTTCACATCTAACGCACTAATGAAGTTATATCAATGCACACTGACGAAGTTATATCAGTGTGCACTCACTTGAACATTTCTGTATATATATTTTTTTAAATAACGATTTTTTATTTAAATTTATCTCCAATCGTCCACCACTATGAAAAATAAACATATTGGTAAGATATAATTTTTTTTTTTTTTTTTGTTATTTAATTTTTCTATTAGTATTTTATCAAATTTTCAAACTAGTCCCAAGATCCTCCATATTTAGTGGTGTATATATATATATATATATATATACCATCTCGTTCATATTAGTGCGCACTGATGTAACTACATCAGTACCAATGCATATGGACTATTGATTATAAAGAAGTTTTGACAAGTGCATACACTTTGAGTCAAAGTATATAAATCTAATGGTTTACATCCAACGCACTGATAAAATTATATCAGTACGCACTGACATGAACATTTCTATATATATATATATATATAAAGTATGTGTCTTGTTACACATTTTCAATTGTTTTCATTCAAACATTGTAAATGAAAAATAAACATACTGGTAAAATATATTTATTCAAACTTATTCAAACTTCTATTTCTAAAAGCAACCCAAAAAAAGCCTCTTCTAATTTCATTATTCAAATATCAATTTGGTTACCCATGTGGCAATTAAACATCGTAAATGAAAAATAAACATATTGGTAAAATATATTTATTCAAACTTATTCAGACTTCTATTTATAAGAGCAACCCTAAAAGCCTCTTCTAATTTCACTCTTCAAATATCAATTTGGTTACCTATGTGGCAATTTGAAGAGTGAGAAAAGAAGACTCATTCCAAAAGACTCTTCAAATAAAAATAGTCACATATTATTTTAATGAAAGCATTTAATTGAGTCTGTTGGATTTGCTCTAATTCATTTATGTTTAGACTCTTGTT
This sequence comes from Acer saccharum, assembly GCA_030490815.1. Classification (NCBI taxonomy): domain Eukaryota; kingdom Viridiplantae; phylum Streptophyta; class Magnoliopsida; order Sapindales; family Sapindaceae; genus Acer; species Acer saccharum. Next base: position 6,385,550 of record CM059867.1, read on the forward strand.
ACATATTTTCAATGTTTTCATTCGGACTTCATAAATAAAAAATAAACATATTGGTAATATATTTATTCAAACTTATTAAGACTTCCATGTCTAATTCATTTATGTTTAGACTCTTTTTACATATTTTCAAATGTTTTCATTCGGACATCATAAATGAAAAATAAACATATTGGTAAGATATATTGATTCAATCATATTCAAACTTCTATGTCTAATTCACGTATGTTGAGACTTATAAAAAAAAAATTAAAAAACAAAAGCAAAAACAAAATCAAACTCAAATTGTCTCATCGCGTCGATGATCTACTAGAAAACTTTCTTGTTAGTTGTTTCATTGCAAGGCTCAAGGATGAGGTTCGACTACATGTGCAAGTCAAAAAACCATGCACCCTCTCAGACGCAATCAGTGTGGCACGACTGATCGAGGAGCGGAAAACCGACCCTCCCTTTCGACCGCAATTATCCACACCTCTATCACGGGTCACACCCAGTCCAATAGCCAATCTTCTTGGACCCCGTCCAAATCAAAACACAGCCCCAATTTTGAGTGCGTCTTCGGTTCCAATCTGACGAATTACAGGGCAGAAAGCTTGAGCACAGAAAGAGAAGGGACTCTATTACTATTGCGACGAAAAGTTTGTACCAAGCCACCGCTGCGAGCAACCGCAACTGTTCATGCTTGAAGACGTGACACTAACAGACAACATGGAGACCGATGAACCAGTTTACGACGACAACGTCACAAAGACCATTCCTGAAATTTCATTTCACGTCATGACCAGCACAACTCATCCGTAAACCACGCTAGTGGTTGGCAAGCTAAAGAACAAGGACATCACAATTCTTATCAATGGTGGAGTGCACACAATTTTCTTGATCAGTCGTTGGTGTCTAAATTTGGATTGCCTATTCGTTAGGGACAAGACTCTCCAGGTCATGGTGGGAAATCGAGAGAAGATTGACTGCTCCAGTCGTTGTTTGGCACACTCTGATCATTCAAAATCATCCAATTCAAGCCGATTTTTATGTGCTATCAGCCTGTCAGTCACTGCGTGTCAAGTAATACTAGGAATGCAATGGTTGGAGACTTTGGGGCCGATCGAAACCAATTATCTCGAGCTCACAATGACTTTCAAACATGAAGGACAACTCCATACATTTCATGGATTGAAACAGCCTTCTTTAACACCTCTCACAGATAAAGAATTGATGCATATGACAGGTGTGAGATTTTTTTTGCACATGGTTTCAGGTACTCAGGCAGAAGAAAAGCCATCCACTCTAGCCGATCTCGATCAATTGTTGGCAGAGTTCGCACACGTCTTCAAGACACCAACACAGTTACCTCTGGCGTGTCCATATGATCATCAAATTCCCCTACAGCCTGTTCAAGAACTTGTTAGTGTACGTCCCTACCAGTATCCATACTATCAGAAGACAGAGATTGAGAAGATGTTTCGTGAATTTCTTGATTCGGGTTTAACACGCCACAGCCATAATCCTTTTTCCTCGCCGGTACTGCTCGTAAAAAAATTGGATGGTTCTTGGCATTTTTGTATCGACTATCGGGCTCTGAATAACATTACCGTTAAAGACAAGTACCTCAATCTAGTTATAGACGAGTTTCTCGACGAATTGCACGGTGCAAAATACTATACTAAACTGGACTTGCGAGTAGGTTACCACCAAATCCACGTGAAGCCAGAAGACGTGCACAAAACAACCTTTCGTACACACGAGGGACATTACGAATTTGTGGTGATGCCTTTTGGGTTGATGAACACGCCTTCTACGTTTTAGAGCCTCGTGAACCATCTATTTCGGCCATATCTCAGGCAATTTGTGTTAGTTTTTTTTTATGACATCCTGGTGTATAGTCTAACCTAGAACGACCATTTACAACATCTTTGAACAGTCTTAAACATTTTATCAGCTAACAGTTTGTTTGTAAAACAGTCAAAGTGCAGTTTTGGGGTATTATAAGTTGAGTATCTGTGACATTTGCAGGTGTTGCCATCGACCCTACAAAGATTCGAGCTATACTAGATTGGCCGGTACCAACATTGGCTCGTGGAGTTCTTGGGTTCTTGGTTTAGCAGGTTATTACAGGAAGTTTATCTACGACTTCGACGAACTTGCAGCACCATTAGCACGTCTATTGTCAAAGGAAGGCTTCCATTGGACCTCAAAAGCCGAGTCAGCCTTTGCACGAATAAAGTTAGCCCTCACTGCACCACCGGTTTTACAGCTGCTGGACTTCTCCCAACCATTCGTGGTGGAATGTGACGCTTCAGGAATCGAAATTTGAGCAATTTCATCCCAACACAGTCGACCCATTACATTTTACAAAGAGGCATTAAAGGGGTCGACTCTCGCTCTTTCGACCTATGAAAAGGAGATGTTGGCCATTATCAAAGCGGTTCGGAAATGGCAACCATATCTCTTAGGGAGACCCTTTGTTATTCAAACTAATCATAAGAGTTTGAAATTCTTACTTGAGCAGCGAATCACTACTCCAGCACAGACACAATGGTTGCCTAAATTATTGGGGTATGACTACACGATACAGTACCGAAAGAGGAAGGAAAATCAAGGTGCAAATGCCTTATCACGTGTCGCCAAGTTCCAACTTCTTGCAATCTTGTTACCAGTGGCGGAATGGTGGGAAAAATTGAGAGAAGAAATTGCTAAAGACTCCTTCTATGATCAATTTTAGAATTCTAATTCATCACGATGTTCCAAACGTGATGAAGTTTGGATAAAAGACGGAAGGCTTTTGTTGAGTCCTGCCTCATCTCTGCTACCAGTTATTTTGTCAGAGGGACATCCTTCACCAATGGGCGGTCACTTCAAATATCACAAGACACTAAGTTGGCTCAAAACCAGTTTTACATGGCCTGGAATGCGGACAACAATTAAGGAGTTCATCCGTTGTTGCAAAACTTGTCAACATTGCAAGACTGAAAACTTTCAGCCATCAAGTTTGTTGCAATCGTACCAGTGCCTGAGAAAGTCTAGATCGAGGTGTCGATGGATTTTATTGACGGTCTACCACCATCTCAAGCGCATACAGTTATAATGGTAGTCATGGATCGCTTGTCAAAATACACACACTTCATACCACTTGAGCATCCCTATACAACCCTATCAGTTTTGAAGGCTTTTTTACGAGATGTGGTTCGTTTACATGGTGTTTCGATTTCAGATGTAAGTGAACGAGACCGAATTTTTATCAACACTTTTTGGAAAAACTTGTTTCAATTGCAAGGTACTCAGGTTTGCATGAGCTCGAGTTATCATCCACAATCGGATGGACACACCGAAGTCTTCAATTGGACAGTGGAACAATATTTGCGCTATTTCGCCTGCGACCAGCCAAAAAAATGGAGTGATTGGATCTCGTGGGCATAGTATAGCTACAACACGGAAGCAGTATATGGTACGCCTCCGCCAAACTTACTTTCAAACGTCCCTAGGACTACAAAGATTCAAGCTATGGACGAACTTCTGCAGACTTGAGAGGAAATTTTGTGTGAATTGCGTCGCAATTTGATTGCAGCTTGGGATCGAATGAAGTCACAAGCAGACCAAAATCGCAGAGAAACTATCTTGAATGTGGGTGATTATGCGTACCTCAAGTTACGTCCGTATCATTAACAATCCGTGGTCTTTCGAGGGTCTCTCAAGTTGGCTCCATGATTTTTCGAGCCATACAAGATACTTGCCCGAATCGGTTTTGTTGCTTACAAACTAGAGTTACCTGTTAGGTCCCTAATTCATGATGTCTTTCACATTAGCCTCTTAAAAAAGCATTTGAGTCCATATGTTCCAGTATCACCATCTCTTCCTCCAACAAATACCGATTCTGTGATACTTCCCTAGCCAGAAGCCATCTTGGATTCACGAGTAGTTTGGAAAGATAAATATCGACCCAAAGATGAGATACTCGGCAAATGGGCAGGTGCACCACGAAAGGACGCAACATGTGAAAATTGGAGACGTTTTGCTAGGATGTATCCGAATTTCCTCCTTGAGGACAAGGAGATTTCAAGGGGAAGGGAATGATATGGTCCAGAATTCCCATGCAAGTCATTACTGTTGGTGAGTTTCTAGGAAGACCAAGTCCAGGTTAAAATAAGTTAGTTTGCATTTAGTTTGTATTGGTTCCTTTTCTTTTGGGCATTATCGTAGTGGATGTGAGAGATTAGATGTTGGTTGCAAGCCTATATAATGCTCAATTTGAATTCAATAAAGGCAACGAATATTTTGCCAACAAATATCTCTTCCTCACTCTCTTCTTTCTTCCCTCGTTCTCACTTCTCTAAATTAACCAGAACAAAGTATTGTCATATCCATACTCATGCCCGCATCCAATATTGATATCCATAGTCTAGGGGTAAGCACCAACCCGCCAACCCAACTCAACCCGACCAACCCGACTAGATTGGGTTGGGTTAGGTTAATAAAATATAACACAACCTAACTCGATAATCTGACATAAATAATAAAAAATAAATTAAATAATTTTATTTATTATTATATTTACTATGAAATCTCACTTTTAAAAATATTTTAAAAATTGACAAATATAAATACATAATTTTAAATATTTTATACCATAATATATAATACATTTATTAAAAATATGCAATTATATTGTCTTTATCTTTTGTATTAATTGGCACATCCTTGATTAAACTTTAAAATGGTTTTTTTTTTTTTTTTTCTTAGGATTTGATTAAGAATTTGGTAGAAAAAAGTCTAATAATTGTATATAAACTCAAACTATTATGTTGGTTGAAATAAATAATAGATTATCCAACCACGAGATATTCAACGAATTGATTATAATAATAAAATGGATAGGAGGCTTAGATGGAGACTTTCCAAGTTGGATAAATTGTTATATTTTTATTTTTTAATTATGCAACAAATATTTAAACAATTTGTATTATATGTTGTGATTTGATTTTAATGCTTTTAAGAAATTTAAACTCTATGTGATATAATATTAGAGTGAAAATTTATTTTAAATTTGAATTTTGATATAACAAAGTTTGAATTCTAATATATTTTTTCTATTGGACTTAAAAAGCTCAACCCGATCAACCCAACCCAACCCGATAAATATTGGGTTAGGTTGGGTTGGATTGGGTTGAAAAATTTTCAACCAATCCCAACCCAATCCGAAAACGCCTACCCCTCCATACCATTCGCTTACCCATGAAATTATGTGGGTAAATATCTACGGGTATTGCCTATATCTAAAGGCTCTTGTACAGTTGTACCCGTGAAATTATAAAATTTTAAAACAAAAAAACATAAAAATTAATAAGTAGTTTAATCTTGTTCATTACATGACAACACAAATTTATGGGAAATTCAAATAATCTTACATGTTTCAACACAATAACAAAATAAAATTCAAATAAACCTCCAAGTTCACCACAACACAAATTAAAAGTCCAAAATATTTATTACGAACTATTACAAATTAAATATTTATTACAAACAAAATAAAATCTCAAAATTATTTTAAGTTGGGCTTTAGTGAAGAATGATTTTAGGTTCGGTTTTTATGTCAACTGAAAATCATCACCGTTTTAGTGAATTCCTTTCAAAATTTATTATTATATTTAATTTTCACGGGTAAGCTATGAGTATGAAATATTCATACCCACAGCTGCGTATAAGTTTTGTCATCCATACCCTCCCAAGACCTGAATAGCAATATCCATACCCACCCATCACGGGCAGGTACTCATAGATATCCGCATCAGCGGGTAGGATTGCCATCCCTAGATAGACCCAAACCTGAAGCATTGAAGAAAATTTAGTCACTTAACAGCAGTGATTCTTAGAAACGGCCATGACTCACTAACCAAAAATTATACAATCAATTTATAAGACTAGTTGTTAGATAAAAGCTCAAAATCCATTTCTATTCGCTAGAGTTAAATAACTATGATAAATCATAATAAAACAATTTTCCAGCATCAATCAAGTAAAAGTACAAATAATCCAAAATTTGATTAGATTTTTTTCACAACTGTTAGTTCCTTTGATAATCAACCTTGAAAAGATACAGCCTTAAAAATAAGATACTACAAAGCTGATCGATATACCACCAAATCATTACTTAGGTTCTGATGATGACTGTATTCCATGCCGCTTGAAAAATTCTCTAAATCCATAAGCACTGAGGTTGTAATTGAACTGGATGCACACAAGTTTAAGAATTAATATGTTGTGGGTAAATAAAATAATAAAGGTGAAAAAAAAACAATTTAGAAACATGTTTCAACAAAAGGTTGAGCTAGTATACAAGAACTTTTAAGGATACACAGAGAGCCATTATTGATTTTCAACTGTTTTAGTTTTTAAATTATTCATTTATTTAAGCCATTAGACTGAAATCAAATAGACCTAGATCAGTCCTGTTTAGTAACATAACCTTTCAACAAAACTTCAATGAATTTTGTTAATTATGAAAACAGAACGATTATTTTTGAAGGGATAGTTTAGTTGGTTAGTTCTCTTGCAATGTTCTAGGAATTAATCAATCACGAACCTTGGAGAGGGACTCAGTTTAGTTTGTAATATCAGGTGGGTATGTAGTAAAAAGGAAAAATAAATAAATATATAAAATGAACACAAAATGGTTAATCCATGGAGACTATGGGAATCTTATATATGAAGATAATAAATGAAAATTAAGCTCCAAAACTCACTGGTAAGACTTTTACAGAGTATTTGGTTATATTTGGATCAGCACCCCTTCCTTCATTAGCTGCCTGCAAAACACAATTATATACATCATTGACTGGGAGCTTCAAAATACATCAAGCATCGCTAACATGGCACAGAATTCAACCAGACAAGTTGGCATGTTTGCATAAGTCCAACATGTAGTTTTTTGCTTCAAAGGAGCACAAAAAATCCTCTAACGTGAACGCAATGAACTAAAGGGAAAGCAATATTTTAGAAAACTATTCTAGCACGCATGACTAGTTTCAAGCTACAAATTATAGAAAGTATTAATGTAATATGAACTTATTTCATACACCGACTAAAAGATAAAGATAAAAACTTAATAACCCAAACATCCAAAACATCTATAGAAATTCATTTCTTCCTAGTTTAATTCATTCTCAAAAAATAAAATAAAAATAACATAAGGGTCAAGCTAAATCAACTTAAATTTGTGACATGAAATTTTGACTTCAACATCTCAACCACTCATGTGCTCTTAATCCAATGGTTGAGATTTGAATGCATTTATGACTCTTGAATTAAGAGCACATGGGTGGTTGAGATGTTGTCGCAAATTTAAGTTGTTTTTGCCTAATCCATAACATAAACATAGAGGCATTATCACTAGCACCACTACCTTTTAAGGCATCACCATTACCAAGTCACCAGCAAAATACTCACGTCAATTCATATTGTCCTTATAACCCTTCCTGTCACCCACACTCACTCCACATCTATGCAAAATGAAACCTTCCACAAATAAGCATCCACTTTCTAACCTAGCACTTTAATCGATATCAGTCCACCACTAATCCATTATTGTTACTAGAAAGAATTTTTCAATTTTTTTAAAAAAAAAAAATTCGCAATTGAAGCATGTACTTTAGTACTTGTTCTGGAGTATGAAAAATCACAACATGCATATATAAGTAGAGTCACAGTACTTGTTCTGGAGTATGAAAAATCTCAATGAAGGGATACTCTTTCCTCTGTCGTGTTATGCAGAACCCAGGATATTTTGGACACTCAACCTGGAACAAATCAACATAAAAACCAAAGATCATGAGAAACATGTTAAGGACCCTTAAGTCAGCTCAAGAAGACAAGATTAATGAAGCGTTAAGAAAATTTCATGTATTAAAAAACAAAATTCATCTAGCTCCAACAGCCTTAAATAAATACAGTGCCCTATAATTTTATCTTAGAATGTGGACATGTGGTTTCACATTTTGTAATGGAAGTTTGTATAATTTTCTTGATTTATATCATTTAGACCAAACACTCTCATTCAATCAAAAATAAAAGCTCAATCAACTTACACGCATAAATTTTACATGTGGATAAAACTCTGCAGCAGCCTCCTCCAATACTTTGTCAAGATGTTTGGTCAAATTACCCCTAATTATCACAAATGAATAATTTTAGATCCAGAGAGTTATATATCTACTAGAAGAATAAAATAGGGAAGGGACTGTTGCTCGATTCAAGTCACCTAATGGTAAATGCAACCACCACAGGATGTCCTTGGTGAAGAATTTGGACAAATTCACGCTCAGATGTAAAGTGAATAACACGCGATGGTCCAAGATTTTTAGGATAACCAGTGTAATACCTTGAATTTTCAAAAAAAAAAGAATATCAATTCATACTGAATTACGAAAAATTGTAGATGGATTTCTAACAATGTCCAAGGAAATCCATAAGCTACAAGAGATTGTAAATGACAACACTAGAGCACTGAAATAAATTATGCGATCCATTCTAATACAAAAACAAGTTAGCAGATTATTAAATATAAAAAATGTATGCCAAATTTAGGATAAGAAGTGAAATTCAATGAAGAATTTCTAAATGAATTTAAGGACTTCAAAGATGAATCATATACTAAACAAGTTCAACAACTCAAAGAATTAAGAGGAAGTATTTAAAGTTTTATTTAAGCTCATATGGTAAATAATGACTTGTTGAGGGAGCTTGTACTCGAGTCTCATGATGCACCCATCACACACTATTCCTGAGATCTATTGGATTTTTCTGAAACAACACGTGTCAATATATAGGTGGTCGAGGAGTTTAATTAGAAATCATTATTTGTGGGTACAAAATAATTGAAATTTGAAGAAAGAATTTCCTTATCATGCGACTTTTACACAACCATATTGAGAATTGATTATAATTGTCCAAGTATAATAATCAAGATGACAGAATTATAAGGGGTGAGGAGAAAATAAAAAACTGTTACAAGAGGCATTGTTTCACATAAAACCATACTGAAAAAAAATATTAACAATAAAAAAACTGCAATAACAGTGAACTATATTTGCAGTGAGCACAAAACAAAAATGCACTTAGCACTCTCCAAAAGAATATAAAAGAAAATGTCCATACTTGCATTCTGTACGAAGATGACTTATCATTTTATCAAAAAATGTTGGCTCTTCCATTGAACTTGGCAACTAATCAAACCAACTTCTCACTTATCCTGCAAGAATTATCAATGAATAACATGATCTAGAAAAAGCACTTCGCTTACTACTATGCTATGTCATTTCAAGCAAATTTAATATCACATTGAAATTAAAACTCAAAAATTTTGACTAGGGTACTAAAATATAAAGATGTCCATTTTATCGGTTTGAGACTTCTTATCATGGCATGTGAGTTGTTAACATCCCGTAATGTGATAAGTGATCTGATGTTGATAACTCCCATGCCATATCATTTGGGCGAATTTTTGAACAGCCTAGCGTTACTCTAAATAGTAATCAATTTCTTCTTATCTCATGCTTTATTGGTTATATCTCTTGGTCTTTTGTTTATTATGCTTCTATGGTATGATGAACTTAACGGGTTACATAATTTATCTTTTTATGGTTCATATTAATTTAGCTTTTCTAGAAAACAACATGTATTGTGCATCCACAACCTTAAAATTCACATGTTCTAGACGTTACAGTGACGCCAAAGGTGCTCTTATCTCATTCAGCACTAAAACTACACGTGTATAGCCTTAAAAGCGAGTACACTTTCTAGACTTTTCTAAAGTAACCGATATGTAACACACCTGTTGCGCATGCATAGTCTTAAAAGTATTCTTTCTAGACTTTTCTAAAGTAATCGATATGTACCACACATGTTGCGCACGCATATCCTTAAAAGCACTCTTTCTAGACTTTACAATGCATGTTGCGTATGCATAGCCTTAAAATCACTTTTATAGAGGACCTTTTTATGTTGTGGGTAAATCACTTATCACATTACGGGATGTTAACAACTCACATGCCACATCATTTGAATAATTTTTCTAGACAATATAGCTTTACTCTACTCTTTATTATTTGACTAAGCTGTGATTTTGTACTTAGCCGAAAAAGTAGTGGATGTTTAAGTTAATTTCATAAATGCTTTAGAAATCTTGTAAGATTTAATAAATTTAGGGATGTTAGTGCAATTAACCTTTTTACCAATTGAGTTTAGAAATAGAAATAAATAAAGGGAATAAATTGTGTCAAACGAGCGTTGTTAAGCGTTCGTTCGTTTGGGGAGTCTTCAACATCAAACAGGTTCGAAAAAACATTTTCACTTCTTACAGACTAAGGTGTTCTTCTTTCTTATTATTATTTTTTTAATATAATTTTCATTTTGATACTTATTCTTTCTCATCCCTAATGAGTAATGATTCATTTACTTGCTCAAGAATGAGAACAGAAAGAGGAGAATAACAGCAACTGTAATCCTAATATTTTCAATTTCCTTACTATATTTTCCTATCAACCAAAACGTATGTAAACGTTTCGTGTGAGCTCAATGTTACATTAAATGTTTTTATGATCTGGGTTAGACAAGTTTGGCTGACTAATTCTAATTTTTCTAGTTTCTGGAGATAATGCATGGTACATGTTTGAGTAAATGTTTCACAGAATGATGTCAATCCGTTTGCAGATATGTTTTGAGGAAATATTATTGAGCTACTTGTTTGATAAGAAGTCTCAAACAGATAAAATGGGCATCTTTATATTTTAGTACCCTAGTCAAAAATTTTGAGTTTTAACTTCAATGTGATATTAAATTTGCTTGAAATGACATAGCATAGTAGTAAGCGAAGTGCTTTTTCTAGATCATGTTATTCATTGATAATTCTTGCAGGATAAGTGAGAAGTTGGTTTGATTAGTTGCCTAGTTCAATGGAAGAGCCAACATTTTTTGATAGAATGATCAGTCATCTTTGTACGGAATGCAAGTATGGACATTTTCTTTTATATTCTTTTGGAGAGTTCTATGTGCATTTTTGTTTTGCGCTCACTGCAAATACAGTTCACTGTTATTGCAATTTTTTTATTGTTAATTTTTTTTTTCAATATGGTTTTATGTGAAACAATGCCTCTTGTAACAGTTTCTTATTTTCTCCTCGCCCCTTATAATAACATTCTATCATCTTGATTATTATACTTAAAACAATTATAATCAATTCTCAATATGGTTGTGCATAAGTCGCATGATAAGGAAATTCTTTCTTCAAATTTCAATTATTCTGTACCCACAAATAATGATTTCTAATTAAACTTCTCGACCACCTATATATTGACACATGTTTCAGAAAAATCCATTAAATCTCAGGAATAGTGTGTTATGGGTGCATCATGAGACTCGAGAACAAGCTCTGTCAACAAATCATTATTTACTATATTAACTTTAATAAAACTTTAAATACCTCTTCTTAATTCTTTGAGTTGTTGAACTTGTTTAGTATACGCTTCACCTTTGAAGTCCTTAAATTCATTTAGAAATTCTTCATTGAATTTCACTTCTCCTATTTTGCATTATCAAAACTTCTCCTGAAATTTTTCACTTTCTCACATTATTTACTTTTTATTCTAAATTTGACGTACATTTTTTAAATTTAATAATCTGCTAACATGTTTTTATATTAGAATGGATCGCAGAATTTATTTCAGTGCTCGAATGTTATCGTTTACAATCTCTTGTAGCTTGTGGATTTCCTTGGACATTGTTAGAAATCCATCTACAATTTGTCGTAATTCAATATGAATTGACATTTTTATTTATATTTTTAAATTCAAGGTATTACACTAGTTATACTAAACATCTTGGACCATCGCGTGTTATTCACTTTACATTTGAGCGTAAATTTGTCCAAATTCTTCACCAAGGACATCCTATGGTGGTTGCATTTACCATTAGGTGACTTAAATCGAGCAACAATCCCTTCCCTATTTTATTCTTCTAGTAGATATATACTATGTGGATCTAAAATTATTCATTTGTGATAATCAGGGGTAATTTGACCTAACATCTTCACAAAGTATTGGAGGAGGCTGCTGCAGAGTTTTATCCACGTGTAAAATTTATGCGTATAAGTTGTTTGAACTTTTATTTTCGATTGAATGAGTGTTTGGTCTAAACGATATAAATCATGAAAACTTTACAAACTTCCATTACAAAATGTGAAACCACATGTCCACATTCTAAGATAAAATTATTGGGCACTGTACTTATTTAAGGCTGTTGGAGCTAGATGAATTCTGTTTTTTAATACATGTAATTTTCTTAATGCTTCATTAATCTTGTCTTCTTGAGCTGACTTAAGGGTCCTTAACATGTTTCTCATGATCTTTGGTTTTGATGTCGATTTGTTCCAGGTTGAAATTTTCTTAATGCTTCATAAATCTTATCTTCTTTAGCCGACTCAAGAATCCTTAACGTGTTTCTCATGATCTTTGGTTTTGATGTTGATTTGTTCCAGGTTGAGTGTCCAAAATATCATGGGTTCTACATAACACGACAGAGGAAAGAGTATCCCTTCATTGAGATTTTTCATACTCCAAAACAAGTACTGTGACTCTACTTATATATAGTAAAACCCCTATAAAATAATATCGTTGGGACCAGGTAAAATTATTATTTTAGAGAGGTTATTTATTTATCAATAAATGAATAATTTATTAATTTATCAATAAATGAATATTATTAAATTAAAAAGAGTTTTATGTTTTTACTACTTTTTTTTTTTTTAAAGTATAATGTTTTTAATTGTACATATATTATACATATTTTCGACCAAGATACATATGTACATAGAAGTTAATAAGTACTTACATATGTAAATACATAAACATTAATAAGTACATGTATACAATGTCAAAAACTTAATGCACATTCATAAAAATAGATGCATAAAAATTAATAAGTATATGCTGACATGCATACAATACAAAAATTAAACGTACGTACATAAAAATTAACAAGTACAAGCATAAAAGTTTTTTTTTTTTTTTTTTTTAAAGGAAGTTGTTAAGTTAAAGTTTAGTGATATGTATTAGGAATTTTTACGTGTTATATTTTTTTATATATATTTAATCAATTATTATTGGGAAATTATTATTCTCCCCCTATAGTTTGTCGTATTCTCCGGTCTCCCCCCTCTAGTTTCAAAATTCTCCAATTTCTCCCCTCCCATGCACAAATACAACCAATCTCACCATATAAAAATAGGCATGAGGGGGGAAATTGGAGAATTTTGAAACTAGAGGAGGGAGACTAGAGAATGCTGCAAACTACAAGGGGGAGAATAATAATTTCCCATTATTATTTTATATGTTCGTTGGGACCTAAAGGACTTCAAAAAAAAATATCTTATGCATTTAGTGAGATATTTAATTTAGTACACAGGCCTAAGTCAGGACCGAAAGATTTTATTATTGACGCGCGGTTATTAATTTATCGAACATTCATTTATCGAGGTTTTACTGTATACATGTTGTGATTTTTCATACTCCAAAACAAGTACTGAAGCACATGCTTCAATTGCGATTAAAAAAAATATATAATATAAAAAATAAAAAATAAAAAATAAATAAAAAATCTTTCTAATAACAATGATGGATTAGTTGTGAACTGATATTGATTAAAGTGTTAGGTTAAAAAGTGGATGCTTATTTGTGGAAAGTTTCATTTTGCATAGATTTGGAGTGAGTGTGGGTGGCAGGAAGGGTTATAGGGACAATATGAATTGACATGATTTTGCTAATAGTATTCAAAGTATTTTGCTGGTTACTTGGTATATCATATTGACAATGGTGATGCCTTAAAAGGTAGTGGTGCCAGTGATAATGCCTCTATGTTTATGTTATGGATTAGGTTAAAACAACTTAAATTTGCGACATCTCAACCACCTATGTGCTTTTAATCCAAGAGTTATAAATGCATTCAAATCTCAACCATTGGATTAAGAGCACATGAGCGGTTGAGATGTTGAAATCAAAATTTTAAGTTACAAATTTAAGTTGATTTAACTTGACCCTTATGTTATTTTTATTTTATTTTTTGAGAATGAAATAAACCATGAAGAAATGAATCTCTATAGATGGTTTGGATGTTTGGGTTATTGAGTTTTTATCTTTCTTTTAGTCAATGTATGAAATAAGTTCATATTACATTAATACTTTCTATAATTTGTAGCTTGAAACTAGTCCTGCGTGCTAGAATAGTTTTCTAAAATATTGCTTTCCCTTTAGTTCATAGCTTTCACGTTAGAGGATTTTTTGTGCTCCTTTGAAGCAAAAAACTACATGTTGGACTAATGCAAACATGCCAACTTGTCTGGTTGAATTCTGTGCCATGTTAGCGATGCTTGATGTATTTTGAAGCTCCCAGTCAATGATGTATATAATTGTGTTTTGCAGGCAGCTAATGAAGGAAGGGGTGCTGATCCAAATATAACCAAATACTCTGTAAAAGTCTTACCAGTGAGTTCTGGAGCTTAATTTTCATTTATTATCTTCATATATAAGATTCCCATAGTCTCCGTGGATTTACCATTTTGTGTTCATTTTATACATTTATTTATTTTTCCTTTTTACCACATACCCACCTGATATTACAAACTAAACTGAGTCCCTCTCCAAGTTTCGTGATTGATTAATTCCTAGAACATTGCAAGAGAACTAACCAACTAAGCTATCCCTTCAAAAATAATCGATCTATTTTCATAATTAACAAAATTCATTGAAGTTTTGTTGAAGGGTTATGTTACTAAACAGGACTGATCTAGGTCTATTGATTTCAGTCTAATGGCTTAAATAAATGAATAATTTAAAAACTAAAACAGTTGAAAATCAATAATGGCTCTCTATGTATCCTTATGTTCTTGTATACTCGCTCAACCTTTTGTTGAAACATGTTTCTAAATTGTTTCTCTTTTGTCTTTATTATTTTATTTACCCACAACATATTAATTCTTAAACTTGTGTGCATCCAGTTCAATTACAACCTCAGTGCTTATGGATTTAGAGAATTTTTCAAGCGGCATGGAATACAGTTATCATCAAAACCTAAGTAATGATTTGGTGGTATATCGATCAGCTTTGTAGTATTTTACTTTTAAGGCTGTATCTTTTTAAGGTTGATTATCAAAGGAACTAACGGTTGTGAAAAAAATCTAATCGCATTTTGGATTATTTGTACTTTTACTTGATTGATGCCGGAAAATTGTTTTATTATGATTTATCATAGTTATTTAACTCTCTAGCAGATAGAAATGGATTTTGAGCTTTTATCTAACAACTAGTCTTATAAGTTGATTGTATAATTTTTGGTTAGTGAGTCATGGCCGTTTCTAAGAATCACTGTTGTTAAGTGACTAAATTTTCTTCAATGCTTCAGGTTTGGGTCTATCTAGGGATGGCAATCCTACCCACTAATGCGGATATCTACGAGTACCTGCCTGCGATGGGTGGGTATGGATATTGCTTTTCAGGTCTCAGGTGGGTATGGATGACAAAACTCATACGCAGCTGCAGGTATGAATATTTCATACTCATAGCTTACCCGTGAAAATTAAATATAATAATAAATTTTAAAAGGAATTCACTAAAACGGTGATGATTTTGAGTTGAAATAAAAACCGAACCTAAAATCATTCTTCACTAAAGCCCAACTTAAAATAATTTTAAGATTTTATTTTGTTTGTAATAAATATTTAATTTGTAATAGTTTGTTATAAATATTTTGGATTTTTAATTTGTATCGTGGTGAACTTGGAGGCTTATTTGAATTTTATTTTTTTATTGTGTTGAAACATGTAAGATTATTTGAATTTCCCATAAATTTGTATTGTCATGTAATGAACAAGATTAAACTACTTATTAAAACTAAAACAGCTGAAAATCAATAATGGCTCTCTATGTATCCTTAAAGTTCTGGTATTCTAGCTCAACCTTTTGTTGAAACATGTTTCTAAATTGTTTCTTTTTCGTCTTTATTATTTTATTTACCCACAACATATTAATTCTTAAACATTTTCTAAAAGCACTTTTTTATGTTTACGTTGCTTTTCTTTCATTTTGTAATCGATGTCTATCTCAATTAAAAACAAGTAAAAGTCATGGTTTTTATAGAGGATATAAATTCTGTGACAAGTATTTTTGAAAGGTGAATATTTATTCTGATATTCATTCCAATATATATATACATATATATATATATATATATATATATATATATATATATATATATATAACGTATTTGACAGCTATACATAGAAAGGAGATAATATACCCATAGTTTTAAAACTCGAAAAGCGGTGCGAGGCGGCAGCCTCGAGGCGATCCGCGATCAAGGCGGCAGCCTCAGCCAGAAAATGGGAAAAATAATAAAAAAAAGTAATAAAGTAAAAAATATTCTATAATATTCAATAAAGTAAAATATGGACTCTAAGGCCCATTTAAAGTTAACAATCCAAGCAAAGCTGGCCCAATCCCATCGAAACCCTAAATACACATACCCTCACAGCTTCACTTGACACTTTAATGGGCCTGTTTTTGACTTGGATCACTTATGCCCAAATTTTTTTTAAAAAAAATTTGTTACTCGGCCCAGTACTCTTTTTAAGACCAAGGTAACCCTATTAATATTTTTCTAGATCTCCTTTCAAAGTAGCCGACTCTTCTCTCTTCTGGTTCTTCTTTTTTCTTTTCTTTTTTTATAAAAATGAATACCGCCTCTGAGTCAACTCGGCCGAGTCGAGGCGGTGCGACACAGAGGCGACAGCCCCGGTGCGGTGGGGGTGGGTTTTTGGGTCAAATACGAAGGTGCGGCCGCACCAGCTCGTTTTCAGCGCAAGGCGGGGTGAGGCGGCCTCAGGGTGGCCGCCTCAGTCCGAATTTTAAAACTATGAATATACCTAAGATTAAGGATATCAATGTACCACTATACAAGGAAATATATTCAGAGGTAATTACACAATCACAGAAAATTGATTGTACTTTTCAGTGGCATCCCGGGAAATAGTCCTGGTTACATTTAAGCTAGGTTTTTTCAGATGTACTTTTCTGTGGGTCAAAATTAAAAATTAGATGTTCCGTCCAAACTAGCCACTAAATTGATGTTTCAATTGGTTCATTTAAGCTAATCTCACACCTTGTTTATCTTTATTTTTGGCATGATACATCATCAAAAAACTCTAAATTATGTTGAGTCAGAACAGCCAATAAATTTTTACTTCAATTCAAGAACTCAAGTCCATCAAAATCTCATCAACCCAACATCACAAACTCAAAAACGAAAGCAGAAACGCACAAAAACAACAAACGTAAGGATGTTCTATCAAACTTTCACCAAGAAAATCTTTCCCCAAAGAAATACACGATTCACAGAATATAAAAATGCAACAGAAAAGAAAAGTTTTGTGAAAACTCACAGGAAGGTAAGAGAGAGAAGAGAGCCTTTGCGTTGAAGATTTCTTCTTCTTTTTTCCTGAAAACAACAACTTCAATTTAGATGTTTAAAGGCTTTAAATTAAAGCAGTAAGAAACTTGCTGGTAACCACACAACAACAGAGAGAGAGAAGGACCGGTCATCAGACTTTGAATCATTTGAATCTGAGAAAAAAAAAATCAGACTTTGAAGAAGCTTAGGAGAGAAAAAGAAGTTTACTTACGTTGTTGAGAGAGTTGGGATCGTCAATCACAGGCTCACAGCGTTTTGGAGTCGGACGATTTGAGAGAAGTCGTCGAGAGATTTAATCACGGCGATCCAAGAAGCAGAGAAATAGAGTCGGACGAGAGAGAGAGAGACGGTGGACAAGAGCGACAAACGGCGGACGAGAGAGGCGGAGTTGAGAGATCGTTGAGAAGGGTTAGGTTTTGCAGAGAGTAAAAAGATTTACTCGCTTATTTTGTTTTTTCTATTCACTTGTCTGCATCAGTGAAGTTGCAACGAAAGAAGAAAACTTCAATGAATTATTTTATAATATAATATAGGGAAATTATTATTCTCTTCCCTGTAGTTTGCCGTATTCTCCAGTCTCCCCTCTCTAGGTTTAAAATTCTCCGATTTCCCCCTCCCATTCACAAATACAACCAATCTCACATTCTCACCATATAAAAATAGGTATGAGAGGGGGGAAATTGGAGAATTGTGCATAGGAGAGGGAAAATTAGAGAATTTTGAAACTAGAGGGGGGAGATGGAGAATACGAAAAACTACAAGTGGAAGAATGATAATTTCCCTATAATATATATTAAAGGGTTAATATCATTTGAGTCCCTAACTTTTGCTAAAAGATCAATTTTTTAAACCAGTTTGCTTTTTTAGCAAAACTTTCCTTGACTTTTGAAAAGTATATCAAATAGGTCCATCTGTTAGTCCACTGTCAGTAAAACTTAACATTTATAGGGGTATTGTTGTCTTTGGACCAAGAACTTGCCATGTGTCACAAAAATAGAAATAAAATAAAATAAAAATCAATAATATATAACACAAATTTAAAACTCTAATTAAAAAATAATCTTTTAATTTTAAAAATGAAAAAAATAAAACTAATTAAATTTATAAATAAAACTAAACAAAAAATGAAAAAAAAAAATAAACTAATTAAATTTATAATTAATTAATTTTTTTAAACTATAATAAAAATAAAACTAATTAAATTTATAATTAATAATTAATAAATGTAATAAAATTAAATAATAATAATAAAAAAATGAAATTAAATTAATATGTTAAGTGAAATTTATTATACAAAGCATGGCTAATAAACCCAAATGATGGAGATTTCCATATCTCTTCAAACAATTTTTTCTAAATCATTATTTTAAAAAAAAAAGCTTTGGAAGAGAGATCTGGATCGAGCCATCAAAGACTCATCTGTCTCTCTCTCTCTCATTCCCCTACTGCTTTCAACTTGTTCATAGAAATCAAAAGAGAATAAAAATCTGAAAAGCTCATTTCGCCTGCTGCTCAAATTGAGATATGGTAGTGAGCTAGGGTTTTGCTTGGAAAATTTGGGGGATTTCTTGCTTGATCAAAAACATCAACAATCGGGGTGCGTTTGGTATGCGGTACGGGACGGGACAATGTGGGACACATTGTTCTTGTCCCGCGTTTGGCGCGACCATTGCATGGGACAAGATGGGACTAGGTGGGACAGAAATTACAAAAAACTGTCCCAGCCTGGACCCTCGGCCAACTTGTCCTGTGGCATGGGACAAGCATCGAAAAGACCAAATTACCCTTCAAATCTTTAAAAAATTACAACCTATATAAATTAAAACCCTTGGCTATTTTCCCTTTTGCTTCCTCTCTTATCTGAGTTCTCTCCAACCCGATCGTTGTTTCCAACCAAGCCAATCGCCTTCCGTTGCCGCCGCAACTCATCGCCGACATGGTTGCCACCGCAACTCATCGCCGACTTGGTTGTCGTCGCACGCGTACACCGCCGAACCAGGTATGATTTTGCCGCCGCAACTTTCTTCTCTCTCTCTCTCCCTCTCTCAGTTCGACCTCTTTCGATTCGAGCCGATCTAGAGGTTTAGGTTTCTGGGTTTGGTTTCTTTCTCTCTTTCTCTTTATGTGTTTGGGGTTTTGGATTTTGGGTTTTGAGATTTCGATTTAGGGTTCTCGATTTTGGATTTTGGGATTTTGGGATTTCAGTTGTAATCACAATAATTAGTATCAATTTTTTATTTCTGGACCTTTGATTCATTTACCTTGATTAGCTGTTGAAATCGGTTTGAAAATCGATTAGAGCCTGTACAAAATTATAATTCTTGCTTCTCTGGATTACTAGAACATTATATGGAGCCAGAACAATTATTTTGTTCATCAATCTTAAAATCTACTAGTAATCAAGTTCATCAACTGATCGGCAGCTGGAAATCAAATCAAATATTCTGATAAGAGTTGGCTTTAGAGTTGGCTTTCTCTGAGTGCTTTGTATGCTTGTTTGCTTGCTGTGAGGTTTCCCTTGCATGCTTTTTCTATAAAAATTGATCTTCAAAAAAAAAAAAATCTTGCTTCTCTGATATTGCCTCTTATAATCCCATTGTTTTGCTGTTTTGACATAAATTTCAAGGATATTGCCTCTAATTTCTATGTGATTTTGCAGTGGCGGTTTGATGGAACAAATAAGCAATTTGGTGCATCGGCACCTAGACAAACTGATTGTAAGTGATGATGTGTGGTGTGTTTGAATTTTTTTCTTCTTTTGTTTTTTTCAAAATTCAAATTTGTGAGTATTTGTGGTTGAAATTTGAAACAAATGGAGACAATTTGGGTGTGTAATTGCTTGTGTTTTTGACAGATGATTACTTGTCTTCCAGAGTTTTGGACAGCATGGAAGGGAGCTTATTACGACATGGTGTATGCCAATTTTCCTTCCAAATGTTGATGATTGCATGTGTGCTTAATTGATTTATATGTGTATTTATCTTGAAATCCATCTCCAAATCCTTTTTTTTTTTTTTTTGCATGAATGCAACTTGCTCTGTTTCCGTTATGTTTCTTATTTATCTGGGTTTTTTTAATCAATCCTCCATGTTGATTTCATCATATCTGGGTTTGAGTTGAGGTAAAAAAAAAATGAACACTCGACCCATGATTTGATTATGTTTCTAATCTTCAATGCAATCTATGAATTCCTCCCAATTAATTCACCCGACTGTATGAATTAATTATTATTTGATGTGACAGAGACTTATGGGACCCCAATGTTAGTTGCCAAGTCCAGTAGAGATCCTTTTTGGTATAATATGCAGACAGAAAGAATATAGAGAATCAACAAAAATAAAATAAAATTATTTGAATTATAGAGGAGGATTGACTGGAAATAATTTTTCTTTTCCACTAGCAATGAAAATATTGTATATCATTTTGATTCTGCAGGAAGATAGATACTTAAAACCAGAAGACAAAATTAATGTTTTTATTCTTTGTTCTTCACATGTATAAGAAAAAAAAAAAAAAGGAAACAATATCAATGATTGGTAGTAGTATAGTACTCAATCTCTTATAAAATCCATACTGAATATATATGGAAAATATGGTGCTTGATAAAGAGTGGGTGTTTTTCTTTATCTCTACTTAGCCTGTTACACTTACACAATTGCATACTTGAACAGTAGTGAAACCCTGTAGCAGTAGAGGTAGCTGACCAAGGTGCAGTAATAATGAAAGAAATATGGGGTTGTTTGTGTGTGTGTGCCATTGTATCTGATCGTGGTGACCTGAGCTGTGGTGTGAAATTTGGTTTATAGCTGAATCTTGATGGTGTGAGGGTCATTGATCTTATTTCTAGTGCCTCTTATATTGCTATGTTTAGCTACTGTATTGTGGTTCATGGCATCATCCAGCTACAAAGTTGACCATGTTTTTTGGTGACTGATATTTGCAGGTACAAAGGGGCATATTCATTCAACTATAGTTATATCATGGATCCTTTGACATAGAACAATTACCAGTTATTCATGGTTGAGAGCCTTATCTTGATGGGAGCCAAAACATTCATTAAAACGTACAAGGAAGATGATAACAATCTAAGCCTCACTGATGATCCGAAGAAGAACACCAAGAATTGGCAAATACTGGTTTTTTCCACTCGCTGCATGACAGTGATGACACTGGTTTTTTGTGGCATGACAGTAATGTCACAATACATTCATATTGTAAATAAAAATCTTGTAGCTTCGTGAGAGAATCAAAGATTATGAGGGGTAATGAAACCTCAATGGTTGCTAATGTAAATTGTGGTCAAATTCACTATACAGGTTGTATGTAATCTTTGAATATGAAAAAAACAAATATAGAGAAAATTTAAACCCATATAATTCTTTTATGTTACTGAAGTTGGCAATCGTTTTGGTGGGTTTGTTGTTTTCAATTGTTTTGTTGGATCATATGTTATTACGTATTATTAATAATTTACTATTAAAAAAAACTAACATGTCTTCCAAAAAATTATTAATTAAAAATACTTTTCAACTATAATATTATTATTTTTATTAAATATAATATATAAAAATATTTATTTAATAAAATCAAATAAATACTAATTTGTTCTATCCCATATGTCACTATTATGTGGTAACAAACATGGGATAGGACAAGAAGGGCATTCTGGTCATTTGAACCTCTTATCTCATCCTGTCCCAGCCATACCAAACGCATGACAGTATAGTACACAGTCCTGTCTCAGGCCTTCCAAACACAATACAGAACAACATGTCATGTCCTGTCCTGTCCCGTCCCGTCTCGTCCCACGTTGTCCTGTCCCATCTGTGTGCCAAACGCACCCTCGGAGACAACGACGATGACGATGACCACTATGGTGGTAAAGGAGGTGGCTGCGTCGACAATAGAGGTCACAAACCAGAAATAGAAGAGTCCCCATCAATCTGCGTCGATTGTTTTGACCTGAGTATGATTTCGGTTCGAATAACAAAAGAGGAGAGTGGCGGAGAGAGAAAGAGAAGAAGAAAATCAGGGGGTCCTCCGCTGGTTAGATCGACGACGTTCGCGCAGTTCCCGATCACACCATCGGATTCTGGAT
The DNA here is from genome assembly GCA_030490815.1 of Acer saccharum. NCBI lineage: Eukaryota > Viridiplantae > Streptophyta > Magnoliopsida > Sapindales > Sapindaceae > Acer > Acer saccharum. The sequence continues at coordinate 6,408,147 of CM059867.1, forward strand.
GTCGCCATGAGGCTCCGGCTGAGAACTCCTGACTCCGCCACCGCCGCCTGAATTTGGGACTTGGAGATTCGATTTTTTGAAAGAGAAATTGAAAAAAAAAAAAAAAAAATCTTTTTTCGTTTTCAATATATCTCCATTTTTTTTTTTTAATTATGTCTTTTAAAATCCAACTTGGGTTTGTGGAATTGATTTTTGGTTTTTGTTCCTAGAATTTGGTTGAAGAAATTTGGATTGTATTTGGGTGGTGAGAAAATGTAAGAAAGAAATTTGGACTGTGTTTGGATTTCTGGGTTTGGTTTTTTAGGAAAGGTTGAAGAAGACGAAATAAGGAGATGAAATCTAGGTTGGGTTGGGTTGGGTTGGGTTGGATAGTTTTAATTAATTAATTTATATCTAATTACAATTTATATCTAATTAATATGATTTATTTTTTTAAAGTTCTTCCAGGTATATTTTTTACGTTCTCTATATATATATTTATATTTTTTTTTTTTTTCATTTTCTTTATAATGTGATTGTCATTTTCTTTAAAGTTTTTTTTAATTAGTTTTATTTTAATCAATTGAATGTAGTGTTTGGTAGATTTTTTTTTTTCATTTTTTTTATATAATTATTTTTTTATTTTTTAAATAAATAAATCTCCACCATCAATCTAAGATTTGAATGGTGGAGATTTAAAACAATTTATTTTTGTATTATATAAATATTTAAAAAAATTATATTTTTTATATCTTTAATTAAAAATTAAATATAAATTGTTTAAATTTTTAATGTTAGAGGGTAAAACAGTCTTTTCAGCCATTAATAAAGCATACAGGGGCAAAATAGTCATTATACCAATTCTGTGACATTTGGCCGTTAAAAAAAAAATCAAAATGACCTATTTGATATACTTTTCAAAAGTTAGGGAAAGTTTTACTAAAAAAACAAACTCATTTAAAAAATTGATCTTTCAATAAAAGTTAGAGACCCAAACGATATTAACCCTATATTAAAAGTTAGTGGGTGGGCCTCTATCAATGCTGTTTTTACTAAACACAAACAAACACTATGAAGTGTGAATCCTATTTTTAAGAGGTTTGTTATATTCTTTTCTTTTCTTTTTTCGTTCTTTTTTTTGTTTCGTAATAGGATTTGGTTTCCTAGATATAATGAACTAGTCTAACCTATATATACTTCTTTATTTATTTTTTTTCTAGTTTTTCACATAAGCAATTTCATTCCTACCACTATAATTGAATTCTTTTTATTCTTTAGTTCATCTATCCGAATAATTTCAGGTACGAGATTACAAATCAATAAATATTTTAATTTTTTTTTATATTTGTTATTTTCTTAGGTTATTATTTATTAATATGATTTCTTTAACGAGTTCTTCTTTCAATATATATATATGATTTTTATTTTTTTTGAAAATTATATATATATATATATATGATTTTGCTACATTTATTATACTTTTTTTTATTTAAATGTTTATTTATTTAAATTAGTTCGATTTTTTTATTTGATTTTCAGATGAGAAACCCGTCGACAATTAATGGATTTTTCAAAAGAATTAAAACCTCAGAAGGCGGTTCATCTTCGTCAACATCTAATATTAATATTCTAACTTCTGAAAATCAATCCACAGAATCTCCAACAAAGGAAATTAGCCAAAATAATAAATTTTTGGTGCGTAACCCAGGATTACGTCGACAAATATAGGATTATCCCATCAATCAACGTGATGAAATTTATTAATTTTGATTTATAAAACTAGTGTCTTTTTTATTTATTAATTTATTTGTTCTACTATTACATATGAGACTTGACGCTATTAAATTTGTTTTTTTTTTTTTTTTTAAAAATTAGTATTTAAATATTAGTATATTTGTCTAGTGTTAATTTGAATATTTGTTTTTGTCTTAGCCCCCAAAGCTGTAATCCTGGCTTTGCCCCTAGCGTTGACAACTATGTTTCACTCAATCAGAGGAAAGAGTCAAGAAAGTTCGTGGAAGAGTTGTTGTAATGGAGCGGAATATTACACGGTTTCGCCTCTATATATACATTGAACTGAATAAAAGTTGATTGTGGGATTCTAATCTATAGCTAATTTACTTAATTGCAGCATTTTTTATTGTGGTTGGCACCTATGACGGTGAGTTATTTAACCTTAAAACAACAAAGCTGTCTCTCCTTATTATTATTAACTTTTTTCATGCAAAATTAGTAGAGCTTTCTTACAAACACATTTAACAAAAAATTTCTTCCGTTAAAAGATTTGAAAATACTACTTATAACATTTTATGTAATCAAATTATGATATGAATTGTTGTTTGATTGATCAATATTTTGTTCAGCAAAAGATAACTATCCAGGTGAAAGTGAATGACGACAAATGCCGGGTCCAAGCCCTGCAGATAGCAGCTGCGGCAGATGGTTAGTTTCAGATAATAAATTTGTTCTTTTTTAATCAAATAAATGAATGAAATGCAAAACCATTTGCCCATTTTTGATGTTTCTCAAAGATTGTGTGATGATGGTACAGTAGGTGTAATATTCTCATTTGCATGGGAAGGGAAAGGCATGGACAAAATGAAGTTGATGGTTGGAAATGAAGTTGATGCAGACACAGACACTCTAACCGGAAATTTGAGAAAGAAACTTGGCTTTGCAAAATTGTTACATGTAGAACAAGTGGAGGAAAAAAAGGAAGAAAAAAAGCCAAAGGAAGAAAAAAAGCCAAAGGAAGAAAAAAAGGAAGAAAAAAAGAAATAAAAAAAAGTAAGATCCAGAAACTCCACAATGCTGTCAATTTAAGCAACAATTATCTATTCCCTGTAGCGCTTTGTTTTGTGAGGCTGTTAGTGGCAGACTTGCTCTGTTTGGTGCGTTTGTTTGTTTCCTTTGTTCTGTTTTTCTGGTTTTGAGGGGGCTTTGCTCCGTCTCTTGTGGGTTTTTATTGGTATTTTTGGTCCTTGCTTGGACCAGGTGTTTGGCCTTGTCTGCCTTTTGTGTTGTTTCTCCTTGGCCGTTTTGTGCCTCTACTGAATAAATATGCTTTTAAAAAAAAATCGCAACAATTATATGTACTCAACCATCATATCCATTTGAGTATCAATTGTGTGGATCAGTTGTTGTTTATGAAGATCAATGCACAAGCACTTGTAAATTTAAGACAAAACGAATTTCAAAACCTAAAGAAAGTTCGGTACAAATTTCATTAACTAAGGGGCTGTTTGTTTTTCCCTACTTATATCTTAATTTGATTACGGTCTTAAATTAAGTGGTTTGTGTTGTTTGTTTTCGCGACTTAAAATCTTAAATTAAGTTTAAAAATTTTGACTTTTCACTTATTTAATAAGTCATAATTAATACATTGAAAATTTCTTCCAAAACTAACCTCCTACAATTAATCTATTACCAAAAACACCCCTAAACAAAAAAATCCTCATTTTCCTTGGGTCAATAATTTCCTTGGAAAATATGATCATCTCTCTCAGTTTCAGAAAATTTCCTTGGGTCAATAATTAAAGACATCAGACACGTGTCATTTTCGTAGCCTTGGAAGGAAATTATTATAGCTTTTGATTTTTTTGAACCAAGAGCAAATTTGATATATAATTCATTGAGGTCGTTCTCATGATTGATGAGTCCACTATACAAACGACCAATCATCTTCAGTGTCACCACACGTTTTTCAGACAACTGACAATGACAATGCAAGTAAAAAAACATAAGATAATATATTCCATCTTCTGAAACCAAAGAGATAGACTTTACACTATAGTTAGCTCTACTGCATGAATTTTTGTATGAATATTGTCAAAATTAATATCAGTTTCAGGAAATTTCTTTTGGTCAACAAGTACATGCTTGGAGACATGAGACATACATGTCTGCCGGTGATTGGATGATGTAGCCATGGAATACATAGATGGAAATAATTGAATTGTTGCTTTTTGATTCTTTGAACCAAAAGCAAATGTAGACACACATCACGTGTTCTTGAATTGGACTGAGGACTGGAGGATGCATGAATTTGATTGACAAGTCAATTATCCCCAACGGGTGGTGCTACTGGTCACTGGAGCGAGCCGTAGACTCAAACATCCTGGGTTCGATCCCTAGCAACCACGTTTTTCTTGGGGCCACTAGATGTTTACCCGGCTGTTAACTTCATGACCTTATAGGATTAGTCGAGGTGCGTGCAAACTGATCCGGACACCCACGGATACAAAAAAAAAAAAAAAAAAGATTGACAAGTCAATTATATTTCTTTGAGGTTGTTAACTTGTTCATTGTTATTAATCAGTCCATAGACTAGTAACAATCCTCTGTTGCAGAGCCGCCACGCGTTTTTCATGCAGCACGAACAATGTAATGCAAGTATATATGCTCATCGATAGTCCTTGTTAAATAATCGCATTAACCTTTGGGCTGACTTCCCGTTTGAATTTTTGTGATGATGCAAAGCTAGAATTCTAACAAAACAACACATCCATCACTTTTTCTTACGGAAATAAAAAACAGAATACTAGTATCGGTTACAAAACAAAACACAGATGATTATGACGAACCCATTGTATGTTAGTCTAATAGTTTAATCTATCTAGGAGATTGGTAAGTGGTTTATTAGCACAAAACCACTAACTCCTTAAACCGATTATCATTATTTCAATGTGTAGAGATATTATGAAATTAAATTTGATTTGTATTTGTTTTTCTCTTTAAAGAGAGATAATTGAGTTTTCAAGTTAAAACTTTTATATTCTTTTCTATGCTTTCTTTTCTGCCAAAAAAAATTGATAACTCTCACAAAAGAATATAGAGATTGAGTTAGGGTGTTTTCAAGGTAAAGTTCTTAAACTTTATCTCTCTTTAAATATTTATTTACAGCTTTAATCTCTCTCAAAACTCTTTGTTTTTTTTAAGTATTCAAACATCTCATTAACAAAGTTTGGGCATCTATCGATTGTTCAATGCTACATTGAAAGGTTGAAGAAGATGAAATAAGGAGATGAAATCTGGGTTGGGTTGGATTGGGTTGGGTTGGATAGTTTTAATTAATTAATTTATATCTAATTACAATTTATATCTAATTAATATGATTTATTTTTTTAAAGTTCTTCCAGGTATATTTTTTATGTTCTCTATATATTTTTTTTCATTTTCTTTATAATGTGATTGTCATTTTCTTTAAAGTTTTTTTTAATTAGTTTTCTTTTAATCAATTGAATGTAGTGTTTGGTAGAATTTTTTTTTTTCATTTTTTTTATTTTTTAAATAAATAAATCTCCACCATCAATCTAAGATTTGAATGGTGGAGATTTAAAACAATTTATTTTTGTATTATATAAATATTTAAAAAAATTATATTTTTTATATCTTTAATTTAAAATTAAATATAAATTGTTTAAATTTTAAATGTTAGAGGGGAAAACAGTCTTTTCAGCCATTAATAAAGCATACAGGGGCAAAATAGTCATTATACCAATTCTGTGACGTTTGGCCGTTAAAAAAAAAAGTCAAAAGGACCTATTTGATATACTTTTCAAAAGTCAAGGAAAGTATTACTAAAAAAACAAACTCATTTAAAAAAATTGATCTTTCAGTAAAAGTTATGGACCCAAATGATATTAACCCTATATTAAAAGTTAGTGGGTGGGCCTCTATCAATGTTGTTTTTATTACACACAAACAAACACTATGAAGTGTGAATCCTATTTTTAAGAGGTTTGTTATATTCTTTTCTTTTCTTTTTTTTTGTTTCGTAATAGGATTTGATTTCCTAGATATCATGAACTAGTCTAACCTATATATACTTCTTTATTTATTTTTTTTTCTAGTTTTTCACATAAGCAATTTCATTCCTACCACTATAATTGAATTCTTTTTATTCTTCAGTTCATCTATCCGAATAATTTCAGGTACAAGATTACAAATTAATAAATATTTTAATTTTTTTTTTTATATTTGTTATTTTCTTAGGTTATCATTTATTAATATGATTTCTTTAATGAGTTCTTCTTTCAATATATATATATATATATATATATATATATATATATATGATTTTTATTTTTTTTTTGAAAATTATATATATATATATATATATATATATGATTTTGCTACATTTATTATACTCTTTTTTATTTAAATGTTTATTTATTTAAATTAGTTCAATTTTTTTATTTGATTTTCAGATGAGAAACCCGTCGACAATTAATGGATTTTTCAAAAGAATTAAAACCTCAGAAGGCGGTTCATCTTCATCAACATCTAATATTAATATTCTAACTTCTGAAAATCAATCCACGGAATCTCCAACAAAGGAAATTAGCCAAAATAATAAATTTTTGGTGCGTAACCCAGGATTACGTTGACAAATATAGGATTATCCCATCGATGAACGTTATGAAATTTATTAATTTTGATTTATAAAACTAGTGTCTTTTTTATTTATTAATTTATTTGTTCTACCATTACATATGAGACTTAACGCTATTAAATTTTTTTTTTTTTTTTTAACTTAGTATTTAAATATTAGTATATTTGTCTAGTGTTAATTTGAATATTTGTTTTTGTCTTAGCCCCCAAAGCTGTAATCCTGGCTTTGCCCCTAGCGTTGACAACTATGTTTCACTCACACGGAGGAAAGAGTCAAGAAAGTTGTGGAAGATCGAGTTGTTGTAATGGAGCGGAATATTACACGGTTTTGATACTAGTAATTATTTAACTATACAAATTGTTGTTTAGTGTTGCATCCCATCCATCTATACTCTCAAAAACTCTTGTATTGTGTCCTGCAATTTCTACTCTGCTCTGAAACCCCATACAGATGTTTCTCCAAGCTCCCGTTTGGCATGAAATCATACACACTAATAGAAGCTTTCCCTTCCTCGTAGCACCAGCCTACAGAGAAAATGATTGATGATCAGTTTCGTTGGTTTCAAGAGATAAAAATTCAGTCAAAGTAACCGGTTGGGTTGTTGAATAAACTAAATATAATTTGACTGGTAACTTCCTTATGCAACTACTAGGAATCTGTCGATACTTGTGATATGTGTAACACACTAACACATGGTTATTGTCATAGCTTTTGTGATAAGGCATAGGCAGTGACTTGGTCTATATGCCTATTTTAGTGAAAAATAATAGGAGAGAGAAAAATAAAAATGAAAAATTAAAGTAAAAGAATAAGTGAGGGTATTTTGGTCTCACCACCTATTTTAGTGCTAATAAAACAGGCGTTATTAAAGTGGTTGATAGCTGCGCAAGTCAAAATTGAAAAAAGGTGTTATATACCTCTATTTCCTCTTTGAGTTTTGTCAAACAACCAAAAAAGTACTTCAAAACAACTTCTAACATTTAAAAAAGAAAATTCTTTTGGCCTTTACAAAAGTCATACCAAACATACACTAAGACATGTTGCATAAGAAAAAATGAACTTATTTACGTCTTAGTCAATAATATTACGTCTTAATCACTAAGATATGGCCCAAAACAAATGTCGTTTGCACCTCCAACAACCTTCTGGAGGTGTCTGACATTTTTGTGTTTGAAGCAATTATGTTCGGTACTCTTATATTATGCTGTGTTGATGGTCCTAAAAAAGCAAATATGTTTAAGAAGTTGATCTTTCCCCAAAATTTAGGGACTAAACTGATAATACCCCTTCAACTTTTGAGAAAAAAAAAATTGGGTGGGGAGACCATGGCCCCCGTCAACCCCTCCTCCGTAGCTTCACCTCTATATATACATTGAACCGAATAAAAGTTGATTGTGGGATTCTAATCTATAGCTAATTTACTTAATTGCAGCATTTTTGATTGTGGTTGGCACCTATGAAGGTGAGTTATTTAACCTTAAAACAACAAAGCTGTCTCTCCTTATTATTAACTTTTTTCATGCAAGATGATCAGTAGAGCTTTCTTACAAAAACATTTAACAAAAATTTTCTTCTGTTAAAAGATTTGAAAAATACTACTTATAACATTTTATGTAATCGAATTATGATATGAATTGTTGTTTGATTGATCAATATTTTGTTCAGCAAAAGATAATTATCCAGGTGAAAGTGAAAAGCAACAAATGCCGGCCGGAAGCCCAGAAGATACTAGCTGCGGCAGATGGTTAGTTTCAGATAATAAATTTGTTCTCTTTTAATCAAATAAATGAATGAAATGCAAACCCATTTGCCCATTTTTGATGTTTCTCAAAGATTGTGTGATGATGATACAGTAGGTGTAATATTCTCATTTGCATGGGAGGGGGAACACATGGACAAAATGAAGTTGATGATTGGAGATGAAGTTGAGGCAGACACTCTGACCAGAAATTTGAGAAAGAAACTTGGCTTTGCAAAATTGTTACACGTAGAACAAGTGGAGGAAAAAAGGAAAGAAAAAGAGGTAAAGGAAGAAAAAAAGGAAGGAAAAAAGGCACCGGAAGAAAAAAAGCCAAAGGAAGAAAAAAAGGCACCGGAAGAAAAAAAGGCACCGGAAGAAAAAAAGTAAGATCCAGAACCAACTCCACAATGCTGTCAATTTAAGCAACAATTAGCTATGTCCTGTTGCGCTCTGTTTTGTGAGGCTGTTACTGGCAGACTTGCTCTGTTTGGCTTGTTTTTATGTTAGTCTTTCTTGTCAAATTAGTTTATGGAGGTGGCAGACTTGCTCTGTTTTGGTGTGTTTGTTTGGTTCCTTTGTTCTGTTTTTCTGGTTTTGAGGGGTCTGTGCTCTGTCTCTTGTGGGTTTTTGTTGGTAATTTTGGTCCCTGCTTGGACCAGGTGTTTGGCCTTGTCTGCCTTTTGTGTTGTTTCCCCTTGGCCGCTTTGTGCCTCTACTGAATAAATCTGCTTTTCAAAATGCAACAATTATATGTACTCAACCATCATATCCATTTGAGTATCAATTGTGTGGATCAGTTGTTGTTTATGAAGATCAATGCACAAGCACTTGTAAATTTAAGACAAAACGAATTTCAGAATCCAAAGAAAGTTCAGTACAGATTTCATTAACTAAGGGGCTGTTTGTTTTTCCGCACTTAGCTCTTAATTTGATTACGGACTTAAATTAAGTGGCTTGTGTTGTTTTTTATTTCTGTGACTTAAAATATTAAATTAAGTTTAAAAATTTTGACTTTTCACTTATTTAATAAGTCATAATTAATACATTGAAAATTTCTTCCAAAACTAACCTCCTACAATTAATCTATTACCAAAAACACCCCTAAACAAAAAAAAAAATCCTCAATTTCCTTGGGTCAATAATTTCCTTGGACCTTCGGGTGAACCACTCGTGTATGGGCACACGTCCCGTATACACGAATGTCGCTCTGTTTGGACCATGAGGACACAACCGACATTTTACTACTATTTAACCACAAGGTGGTTGCCTTGATGGTCTAAGGCTTGGGATTAAAAACTCAAGTCCTTGGTTCTACTTCTGGTAATTACATTGTGGCCAGCCCTCAGGGCATTTAACTCTACTGGTGGAAGGAATTCGAATCCTACCCAGACGGGGGCGAGTTCTGATTTACCCGCTTGCATCCTTGTGGGGCCAGGGGTGTAGACCGGGGTTTCTTATCTGTCAAACTCCGCGAAGCCAACATACAGGCCAAAAGCTTTAATTTACTCGCTTTTTTTGTTTTTTCTATTCACTTGTCTGCATTGCATCAGTGAAGTTGCAACGAAAGAAGAAAGCTTTGACAACTATGTTTCACTCACACGGAGGAAAGAGTCAAGAAAGTTCGTGGAAGAGTTGTTGTAATGGAGCGGAAAATTACACGTACGGTTTTGATACTAGTAATTATTTAACTATACAAATTGTTGTTTAGTGTTGCATCCCATCCATCTACTCTCAAAAACTCTTGTATTGTGTCCTGCAATTTTTACTCTGCTCTGAAACCCCATACAGATGTTTCTCCAAGCTCCCGCTTGGCATGAAATCATACACTAATAGAAGCTTCCCTTCCTCGTAGCACCAGCCTACAGAGAAAATGATTGATGATCAGTTTCGTTGGTTTCAAGAGATAAAAATTCAGTTAAAGTAACCAGTTTGGTTGTTGAATAAGCTAAATATAATCTGACTAGTAACTTCCTTTTGCAACTACTAGGAATCTGTCGATACTTGTCGACAATTGCAATAGCTTTCATTTATCAAACTCTTGAAAGCACTTGGTAGGTAGTTGTTAGATAATTATATGGTTTCGAATTTTGATGGTAATTCATTGTTGGAATTTCGATGACATAAATGAAAGGTGATAAAATAGCAGACAAGACAAGTGGTCCGGTACTCCTTTGTAATTAAAATAACTCCAGTGGATGATCCATCCATGAATTAATAAACCAATAAAAAATGCAGAAGAACCTGGAAGAATTAATATATATATATATATATATATATATATTATTTATAATAACTTACCGACTAAGCTGACATGTGGTCCGGTACTCCTCCATCTCTATGGCTGGTTCATATATGTATAGAAGTTAAGTATTGAAAAGAAAAAAATTGAAACTGATAATGTATAAAAAGAAAAGGAGGTAGACTTGACCAAAAGCTTTAATTTACTCGCTTTTAATGTTTTTCTATTCACTTGTCTGCATAAGTGAAGTTACAACGAAAGAAGAAAAAATCAAAGACTAAAGAGTCAAAAAAGTTATTGGAAGAGTTGTTGTAATGAAGCGGAAATTACACGGTTTTGATACTAGCAATTATTTAACTATACAAATTGTTGTTTAGTGTCATTTTTTTAATTGACTGTGTTGTACGTTAACGTGTGTATATAAGTTAATAATTAAAAAAAAAAAAAAAAAAAAAATGGGTGGGTGGCCATGGCCCCGTCAGCCCCTATGTAGCTATAAAAAACGCAGATGATTATGACGAACCCATTTTGTAAGACCCGAAATGTTTCCACTTTATTAGTGATAATAATAAATAATAGAAGCATTGTATGTTAGTCTAAGCGTTTAATCTATCTAGGAGATTGGTAAGTGGTTTATTAGCATAATCACAAAACCACTAACTCCTTAAATTGTCTTTATCTCAATGTGTAGAGATAAAGAAACTGTCTTAAGAAATTGAATTTGATTTGTATTTGTTTTTCTCTTTATAGAGAGATAATTGAGTTTTCACGTTAAAAATTTTATATTCTTTCCAATGCTTTCTCTTCTGCCAAAAAAATTGATAACTCTCACAAAAGAATATAGTAAACTACTATTCTGTAAATTGAGTCGGGGTGTTTTCTAGGTAAAGTTCTTAAACTTTATTTCTCTTTAAATATTTATTTACAGCTTTAATCTCTCTCAAAACTCTTTGTTTTTTTTAAGTATTCAAACATCTCGTTAACAAAGTTTGGGCATCTATCGATTGTTCAATGTTAGTTTTTGGATAGAGATATTTTAATGCATGGATTTTGGAGTAAATGAAATAGAAATATACATGAGATTCAGTTAAAAGAAAAAAAAAAGTGCTTCAATTTTGGAATTCATGAAGGAGTTCAAATTTGAGTGTTAGTATAGGTTGTAATTTTGATTTGTTTTAGAATTGGAGAAGCAATATATTGTGTCGATAATTTTAATTATATTTGTAGATTGAAGTTGATGGTAATTTTGGTATGAGAATAGTAGACATTTATATCAACTTGGATTATATTTGTCGGAGTTTTTGGTGGTGCTTATCTTAGAAAGATTTTATTTCTAAATCAATTACATATGCAGACATCAAACTGGTCTTGTTGTGCTAGAGTAATTTCAAATTGAAATTGGGGATGTATTTAAGTCTGATTTTTGGTACTATGGTTTTAGGGTCATAATTGAATCAGTAAATAAAATTTTGTGAATTTTAATGATATATAAGTATTTTAATCTGTGGATATATTTGATGTTTAAGCCATAATATTTAGGTTGACAGTCATGAGCTTTCGGTATCGTAGGAATTTTAATTCACAAATGGAGATAGATTAAATCATGATTTTAGGTTTAGGGATATATTACTGGTATTTTAGTATATAAATAAAATTTTGGAATTTTCATGGTCTGTAGGATTTTTAAACTTTGATACGAAGTCTGGTTGGAGGATTGAAATTTACATTGTCAGGATAGACCCTTGTGTGTTTAGAAAATTATAGAAATTCATATGTGTTTGATACAATTCTGATTTTTAGAGGGAGGTTAGTAATCTGATTGTGGAGTTTATTGACTAAGTTTGGAAATTTTTTGAGGCCCTTAAGATTTTCGAACCAATAACGTTTGAGCACTAAAAACTGTTTTCTGTAATTTATACCTAAAAATGAATAAAAATGTATTTTCTTTTTAGAAGTGGAGTTAGATTTCTTTTATTTGGTTAATTTGATTTAAGGATTATTATTCTAAATGTTTATGCTCCTCTTGTGACTTCCTAATATCGTTAATGAAGCCTTAAACTGCTATCTTTCAAGGTAAGTGGTTTTTGCATAGTATGTGGTTGCAAAATATATAAATATATATATTGTTCTTATGAAAAAAATTTAATTATTATATTATTATGTTCTGAAACGATTTATATATATATATATATATATATGCTTATACTAATGTAAACTCATATTTTTTTCTACCTATATATTCGTTACTTACACGTTATTTATCCAATTCTTTAAATGAGTTTTTGTCTTTACTTGAACTCTTGTTTAAAAGTTTATATGTTTCATTTCTTTTGTGCTTTAGTAATGCAAATGTATTATTATATACATATTTTGAAAGTAATGTTTTAGCTCAATATCAGTAGTAAATGAAATGTAATGAAATAGTGATCACTAGTGAAAATGTAAATGCGTGCGTGACAAATTAAATGTTATGATTTTGGTCTTTTACCAATTTCAGAAATGTAAATGGCCGGGTCACAGGGGGTATTAGTGACACTACTTGACTTGAGTTTATTTTGATGAAATATTATTAATTGTTATCATACAATGAAAATGTTACTTTTACAAGTTTACATGCATATGAATATTTGATTTTTGCTTTTACGTACTCTTTAAAAGCTTTTGGTATTTGTTATAAATGTTTTTGATTGTGTATTATACAATGTTTATTGAGTTGACAGCTCATCCTTTGTCATTTAACATTTTGCAGACAAAGATTCTTGAGAGCTTTCCACTTGGGCGATAGACTTGGAGTTGGAAGTGATTGAGATTTTCTGTAACGACTCCCTTTGTTTGGTTACTTAGAATTTGAATTTTAGGTCCTTAGAATTGTTTTAATTTCTTTTAGATTGATTTGGTCCTTATTGTTGGATTTATTTGGAGATATATTTTCGTTGGAGAATGATTTATTTGGAAGTATTTTATAATTATTAATTTATGGTTTATAATAGAACATTTCATATCGAAGTGTTTAATTACTCTTAGAGTTTTGGGGTGTTACACATTTGCCCATTTTTGATGTTCTCAAAGATTGTGTAATGGTGTAGGTGTAATCTCAGTTGCATAGGAAGGGGAAGACAAGGACAAAGTGGTGGTGGTGGTGGTGGTGGTGACTGGAGATGGAGTTGATGCAGCCACACTGACCACACATTTGAGCAAGAAACTTGGCTATAAAGTTGTGTATGAAGATCATCATTAAACAAGCACTTGCAACATTATGTGAAGTTGATCAAACTTCAACTTCTTTTCACTGTATCACAATCCATGATTATGATGTTCCAGGTTGGTAAACACAATCCATTATTCATATCAGAAGATTCGACAACACACCTAAATCATCCATAAATTGACCCCCCAACTGTTACCTATACGTCACAGCAAATGGTTACTACCTTTTTTTTTTCATTTTTTTTTTTTTTAACAAATCGATAACCAAGAGCAATCGACTTCTGTTTGATACTCTTTTAACCAAATAAATGAATGAAATGCTAACCCATCTGCCCATTTTTGATGTTTCTCAAAGATTGTGTAATGATGGTGTAGGTGTAATTTCAGTTGCATGGGAAGGAGAAGACAAGGACAAAGTGGTGGTGATTGGAGATGGAGTTGATGCAGCCACTCTGACCAGAAATTTGAGCAAGAAACTTGGCTTTGAAGACTTGTTATTTTAGCATTAATACGTCATGAAATACGTCAATCATAAGTGGCACTACCCCCGTATCAGCAAGTGCTACTCGGTCAACACAACTTCGCAATGACCACAGATAACCTTTCCTTAACTTCAACATTTCCATCACGGTAAAGGTTAACCAGAATCGGGATTGCACCAGAGCTTCTAACAACAGGTATCGAATGCGTGTAGTCTGAAAGATCACAGAAAACATCAGCAGCGACAGTTTTTGATTCGTCATCACCTTCTTTGAGAATTCTAACCAAGTGTTCAGCTATTGAAACTGCATTCTCTTCTGCAACAGCTAGTATACAAAACACATCCTCAGCAATTTCTTTACCAATAAAATCAGGTCCTTGCAGTAGTTCATCATATAACGGAATAGCTCCGGCTTCAGCAACCAATCTAATGTAATCAACATGAACCGATATCACACCAAGAGAATTACCAGCTACCACTTTTGTTGTAGAGTCTCCAGCACGAAACAACTGCACAAGAACTGGAATGACTCCCAATTCAACATGCCTACGCATAGCAAGCCTCCTAACCCCGAGTTCCAAAATGAGCTGCTTCGACTAGAAAGCACCCTCCTAACCTCCCTCGTCAATGTCAATGCACTCAAAATCTCCAACAAGTACCTCCTAGTATCATGATTACACAAATTCAACATAGCCACAACCCACCATTGGTCGCTACAATCACCCGATTTCACTTCCAAAGGTAACCGCACACCACAGACATCTTACAGAAATTATTGTAACCAAAAAACAATGAAAAAGCTTGTACAAGTCTGTGTCATACCTGTGAAGGATTTCAAAGGGCTTCTCTTTTTGTCACAAAAACAAGCAAACTTAGCAAGGGCATTTTATTGTTGAAGTTTGCTTGGCCCAAGCTTTTGCAGGTTTTGAGAGTGTTTAAAGAGCCATGGAAGGTATAAAGTTCTTGACTTTATATGCGAATTCATTCGTGTTGGTTGAATGTTATCTGTGTAATTGTATTGTCACAAATTATGAGCATTTGAAAGTTGAATGTTGAGGCTGTAACTGTGACCACAACAACGCGTGTTTCAATCATGAAGGAAGTTAAAACTAGGCTGGCATGGCTTGTTCATACAGTCTCCAAATTGGTTCAAACATGTGATAGTTGCAATGTTATTAGTATTAAATTTTGACGGGAAAATTACACAAATATACCCTGACTTTAACACATACATGAGGCATAATCCAGTTTTGCCAAAAAGACAAGAAGATATGCTTGACTTAGGGGTTGACTGTTAAATTTAACAATGATATAAACCTTTATCTCAAAAACACCAAAATGCCCTTCAACAATATCTATTTAAATTATTTTAATTTATTAAAAAAATCAACAGATCTCCATTGAAATTCATTTTCTAGATCTTCAATAGAGATCATCCCAAATACCTGATCAAAACAAAAAATCAACAACCAAAAATCACAAAATCATAATAACCAAATCCACTTCACCCACTAGATAAAAAAAAGAAGAAAAAAAAAATCCACTTCACTAGATGCATTAAGCACCCAGCCAAGACCAACAAAAAAATTGCTAGATCTTTGCATGATCTCCAATGGAGATTATACCATTTACACAATTACAATCATTCCATTTCATTGATTTAACACCCACACAAGACAAAAATAAAAACAAATCCATTTCACCCAATGGATTACCAGCTAAGACAAAAGAAAAACAATCCAAAATTAAAAATAAAAATAAAAAATCCAGATCTTCAATAGAGATCATCCCAAAATACCCGATCAAGACAAAAAAAATAAACCAAAAATCACAAAAACTTAACAATCAAATACACTTCACCCACTATATAAAAAAAAATTCCACTTCACTCGATGCATTATGCACCCAGCCAAGGCCAACAAAAAAAATCACCAGATCTTTGCAAAAACTTTGAATTTTAAAATTTGAGAAAATTAAAAAAGAAAAAGAAAAAAAAGCTATATCAAGTTTCCATCCTCCACAGTCCACCATCGATGCTCACCTCTCCATTATCAACTCCTGCTCGCCATCCAAATTTCGTCGACGTTGCCACTTGTCGTCCACATTCCGTCGATGTCGCTCGACTGGCCACTTCCGGTAGCTCGCCAGGTTCGACCGATGTGACCTGATTTTCACAACCTCGTTTTTGTTTGCGGCTGGAGCAGTTGCTTTCTGGCCTTCTAGCTATTGATGAGCTAGATAGCGGAAGATTCACGGTCAGGGATTGCGTTTGTAGTGGGTGAGAGATTGGAGGGAGGTGGAATTTACTGAGATGGATTTGGATTCTAGGGATTTGGATTTCTGAGTGAAGGAATGTTTGAGGAGAAAATGAGATAAGCTTTTAAATTATTTTTTTCTCAAAAACAATTATATGTTTTTTATTACGTAAATGACAATACTATCCTTCAGTGGTTAACACCACTGTTAAAACTAACGGTCAAACTCATGGTCAAGGGTATCTTCTTGTATTTAAGGCAAAACTGAATTCTACCTCATATATGTGTTAAAGTCAGGATATGTTTGTGCAATTTTCCCAATTTTGACTAATTAAATTGTTCTGACTTTGTATATAGTTGACTCAATTTTGTAGCAATTGACTTCACTCCAAATACATATCAACTCTGTTAACTGGGTTTGATTTGGACACTAGATGCGTTGAACCCATGAAGAGGTGCATTCTAAACACTGGTTGTGATCATTTGACTGCAACTTTACTTGCAGACTTCCTCATTTGTAAACACTACTATATATATATATATATATATATATATATATATATATGTGTGTGTGTGTGTGTGATCCTTTAAACAACAATATGTCTCTTTTACAACTCTTGCTTATTGACGGTTCTTTTTTTTTTTTTTTTTTTTTTGTTGGTTTGATGATGCAGCAAGAGATAGTTATTATGTTGAAACTGAAATGTGACAAATGCCGGTCCAAGGCTGTTGCTGATGGTTGGAGTTATATGTTTGTATAAAATTGGACTTCAATCATAAAAATGAAGAGAATGCAAACCCATTTTTAATGTTCTCAAAGATTGTGTAGGGATGTAGGTGTAATTTCAGTGGCATGGAAAGGAGAAGAGGGAAGAACAAATTGGTGATGACTGGAGATGGAACTGATGCAGCCACCGTGACCGGATGTTTGAGGAAGAAGCTTTGCTATGCATATTTATGATAAGAATAGAATTTATGAGAAAAGAAGCAGAGAAGAGAAAAGAGAAGAACAGAGGTTTTGGGGAGAGTTTTTGTTATTAATTCCATCCCCCTAAAATTCATCCTTGTCCGCAAGGATGAAATTGGGTCGAACTGTCAAGGTGATTGTCATTGGGTCCGGACTCGAGTTCCATATCTACATCTTCGATTCCGACATCAAGCTGTACATTCTCTATCATGAAGAGTTGTGGTCGGGAGCAGCGGTGTTCGGGTACGAACCTTTCGTCACAATAATAACAGAGCCCCTTTTCACGCCTCTCTCGCGCCTCCTGTCCTGTAATTTGACGGACCGGTCCTTGGAATGAACTTGCAACTTGATTGGCTTGCTGCGAAGGTGGGGGTCCAAGAAGTCCCACCGTGGAACTCAGAGCTGGTCGGTTTTGGCTCACAGAAACTGCTTGCTGAAATGGAATCGGTGGCCTTTTTTGGAGCTGATTTCGTTCCTCAATAAGGTGTGCCACACTAATGGCATTTGACAGCGTTCTAGGTTGCTTAACACGCACATCTAACCTTATATCGTCCTTCAAACCTGAAATGAATGAACCTACTAAAAAATTTTCAGGAAGATCATCTACCTTGTGGGAGAGTCTTTCGAATGCCTCCTGGTACGCGTTAACGGATGTTGTTTGCTTAAGTCGTGACAAAGCTTCGGACGGATCATCATAGTCCGTTGGACCAAACCGATTGAGGACTGCCTTGGTAAATTCATCCCAGTGTAATGGACCTTTGTTCTTTGTGTACCAACGATACCATTGAAGTGCATGTTTTTCCAGATGAAAGGAGGCCAGCTGCACTTGTTGTTAAGGCTCGATTTGCTTGAACTCAATGTAATGCTCGGCTTTGAAAATCCACCCCGTTGGATCATCGAATCCGTTGTACGTCGGAAAATTTAATTTCAAATTGGAGTGCTGAGCGAAACTGTTGTGGGAGGTTTCACCTGTATGACGTTCTCTTGTGTTGAACGAAGTAGGATCCTGATTTGATGTGGAACGGAAATGGAAATGGGGCTCTCGGTCAGTGGTGGGTCGAATGTGGCTGGATACCGGTTGATTATGGGGAAGGTGGAGGGCTTGCATATCATTGGCAAGCTGATCAAGACGATTATTACTCTTGGTAATGAGCTCAACGAGTTGATCAAATCTAGTATTGTGTTAAGCAAAACGAGTGTCATTTGTTGCCACGATGTCGTTGATTCGGGTTTCATGACCGAAAAGGATATCGTGGATTTCACTGCGGAAATCTGCAGATGATTTGGCGCGAGTCTCCATGGATGAAGGCTCTGATACCAAATGATACGAGTACGATTTGATGGACCCAAATATAGAAACCTGGTTTGCTTCGAGGGAAACCAGAACCTCCCAAAAGTCATAAAAGACTAACACATCATACTTAAAAATTCATTCATATGTTTTATTGAAAACAAGTCTCTATTTATAGAGATTACAAACTAAAAAAATAACAGAAATCATATCTAAACAAATCCTATATAATCTTATTTAAAATAAAATATTATCATCCTATTTGAATTTAAAACAAAAACAAACATTTTAAATTTAAAATAAACAGGATCGTAACATTCCACCACGCTTCCGAGCCAACGTCCTCGTTGGTCAACATATCGACACTGACCCGTCACCCGACTATCAGTATTCAATGTGATAATATTATGCCCTTACATAATACTAACACATCTTAATCTAGCCTGTAAATTGCCGATCGAATTCATTGCTCCAAACAGCGGAATGGTAGTTCGACACGAACCTAGCGGAAGTGCTTCATAACCGGCTATACCAAAGTTACATCAATACCAAACTGGTCATAAATGGTTTGTAAGTACACCCGCTAATTATTGTAATATTTCAAAAATAAATTTATTAATCAATTTCCTATTTTAATCTTTTGTGAAAAAAAAAAAAGTTTCCTATAATGATTTGATATTAACATATATAATTAAAATTTCTTTCAATTTTCTTAAACCATAAATTCTCTTTTAAATTTTACCAGTTTACCCAAAAAAAAAAAATGATTCACTTTTAAATAATAATTTCAAATATATTTTCAATTTCTTTTAAGGAAATATAAATTGATTACTAAGTATGAAGAATGAATCAAAAATCTTCCAATGTTTGGTGTGAAAAAAAAAAAGTTTTAAATTAATTTTTATTAGAATAACAAAATTATTATGCATTATTTGTATAAGAAAACGTAACAAGAAAATGTTTTTAGATTTTGTAATGTATAAAGTTGTGCCATTTCAATAAATTAGTAAAGTATTATGTGGTCCAAATTATAATTGCGATTATAGTAACGAGACCAAAGGGGGAGAATATATGGAATGATAGTTGGAAAAAAAAAATTGCAACATATAAGTCATATTATAGACATTTTAAGATTTCGATGATCCGACCCCAATATGACTCGTTGCCATCCTAATTGTGATACAGATGTGAAGGGTTTACCACTAAAAAATATGTTTAAAATAAGTTAGCATCCCGATGTTAACGATGCATGTTGATGTATAAGTTTGAGAATAAACCCGTATAATAATGTATCAACGGCTCCAATGAATTGTTAGGGACATTATTACCCTTCTAGTTTAAGAGATGGAGGTTCAACCATTTAACGTGGTTTGTTTAGTCAGCATCATATGATGATATGGCCGAAATTGGGTGGGGTGGGCTTACTAAGCGAGCCCAACAAAAATGTTTTGGGCCCAAAACCAATCTGTTTAACTTCAAACAACTAAGACAAACCTAAGAATAGCCGCATCCCACATCGGCAGAGAGCCGTATGAACACAGCCTGGGTGGGTATAAAATAAGGACCAGGATCCTCTCCTCACCTCACATTATCCTCACATTTTCCTCACCTTTTAAAAGCATGTGATTGGTTGTTAATAAAGTGTCAATCACATCTTAACCATTCATTCATTGCAATGCTTATGTGTCATAAGATTAAGTGAGGTGAGGATGAGGTGAGGTGAGGAGAGGATCCTTGTCCATAAAATAAACCCAAGTGACAAGGATTATAGATTTATGGGGAATTATCATTTTAGTTCCTATGTTTTTTTTTTTTTTTTTTTTTTTTTGACACTTTTTTAACTGTCTTTCCAATTTTCGATAAGTGGTCCCTATGTTTTAAAAAACCTATCAATTTGGTCCTTCGGTGAGTCAAACGTTGGTCAAAGTTAACAGAATGAGGGTTATTTTCGTCTTTAAGCAATGAACCTACCATGTGTCAACACAAAAAAATAAAAAATAAAAAAAATATTTATATATTACATAAAAATAATGTGTCTATTTTAAAATATATATAAACAATTCAAATAAAAAAATTATTAAAAAAACTAGATTTCACACAAATAAATAAATAGAGATATATATATATATATATATAATAATAATAAATAAATAAAATCTTAATTGTGGTCCACCGTCCATCACATGATCCAAAACCCAAAAATAAAATAAAATAAAAACTTAATTGTGGGTGACAGTACGCCCACAATTAAGATATTGGCTTGAATCTTAATTGTTTGTTCTTGAATCTTACTTGGCTTTGCTTTGCCTTGCAAACCCAACATCTTCTTCATCAACCACCACCGTCATCTTCTTCATCAACCACCACCGTCAATCCATGTACACCAAACCCACCCCCACCGTCAACCACCAAACCCAGGAACATCTTCTTCATCTTCTTCAGATCCAAACCCAACCACCCCAACATCAACCACACCAATCCAACACCAAACCCACCATTAATCAATGTACACCAAACCCACCCCATCGTCAATCACCATCTTCTCTAACACCCAAGCCATAGCCACCACCACCACTCAAAGCAAACCCAAATCTTCCACGATTTGGGAACCAAATAGATCTGCGATTCAAGCCATACCGTCGATCTACCTAATCTGTTTAGTTTGGTTTGGAAGCTTTGATTCGGTTTATGGTGGATGGTGATTGAAGCTTAGGTTTGATTTGGGTGGTTGTGGGTTTTGTTATGAAGCTTAGGTTTGATTCGGTTTGAAGGGTTTGAAGTTTGAGGTGGTGGTGGTGGTTTGAAGGGTTGATGATGGTGGTTTGGTGGCTGGAGATTGGTTTTGGTGGTGGGGTTAGGCAACTGGCTGGGTTGATTTTCTAGTATGGTTTGAGATTGGTGTTGTTTGAATTTAGATTGATGATGAACTGGATGGATTTTTGGTGTTTGGGGATGAATTTTACTGATGATGAACTCAGGTTGTGTGGTTTGATGTTAATTGCAAGTGATTTTTTTTAAAAAAATTCATTAATTTTTTTTTTTTTTTTTTTTTTTTTTTTTTTTTTTGAATTTGGTTGTGATCTAGATCCCCACCGTCCATCATTTGAAATAGACGGTGGACATTGAATCTAGATCTCCAACTATTTATTTTTTCTTTTTGTTTTCTGTAAATTTTCATTTATTTTATTTAAAAAGAATAAATGTATAGGGGTAAATTAAAATAATTAATAAGATATTTATTTATTATTTTAAGTTTATTTTAAGAAAATAAAATTGATGACACGTGTCAATTTTTTATAGGTAATTAGTTAAATAAAAGTTGTTAATTTTTTAAAAATTTAAGGGTAAAATTGTACTTTTAACTCATTCAATTAAAATCAAGGGTAATAATGTCATTTTGTTATTTCTGTGAGGGTTGACCATTAAAAATTTGGTCAAAGGGATCAAATCGATGGGTTTTTTTTAAAGGACTAATTGCACAAACGCCTCTTGAATTTAGGCATAATTGCATGTATATGAAATTTTTACCCATAATTGCACAAACATCCCCTGTAATTAGTTGACTTCGTTAAATCTAACCATTGACCACAATTTTAACTAAAAAATGACCAAAGTGCCCCTAGTTACCTATTTTATTATTAATTATATATATACTTTATTTTTATTTTTTTGACAATTTATATATATACTTAAAATAATAATTATATACAATACTTAATTTATTTATTTAACAATTTTTTTAATCCATTTTTTACATTTTTATAATTCATATTTTTAAATAAATTAATTAAGTATTATATATAATTATTATTTTTAAGTATATATGTAATTATTTTTTAAATATATATATAATTATTTTTTTAAGTATATATATATAATTATTTTTTTAAGTATATATATAAATTGTCAAAAAAAAGTATATATATAATTAATTATAAAATAGGTAACTAGGGGCACTTTAGTCATTTTTAGTTAAAATTATGGTCAATGGTTAGATTTAACAAAGTCAACTAATTATAGGGGATGTTTATGCAATTATGGATAAAAATTCCATATACATGCAATTATGCCTAAACTCAGGAGACGTTTGTGCAATTAGTCCTTTTTGAAAACATAGGGACCACTTAGCAAAAAAGGACGAAAAAGTCGTCATCGGACAAAACATAGGGACGAAAATGATAATATCCCTAGATTTATAAGAGGAAATCTGATGGTGGGTAACAGCAGTACACTCGGGAAGGCCACGGCACGGAGTAGCCATACAGGCATCTGTTCCCAGTCGGTCACATTGCCGGAGACCCCGTTAACCATGCCACCGTCGACGAATACCTTGCGGCTGAGGTATCGATTCTCCCTCTCTTATCTCTACATTTAAAAATTTGGTAATGCAATTATTTGTTCTACGTGTTAGATTTTGTATTCAACAGATGGTTTTTGTTTAAATTTTGTATTCTAGGGTTTTCAATTTCATGAGTATTTTTAATGTAATCTGTGTTTATGTAAATTCTTTGTTGTCAGAATCTGGAATTGGATGCTGTGCAAGTAGAAGAAGGAGTTGGCTTCTACAACAAGCAGCAGCAGCAGCAGATACGCAACAATCACTGGAGATGGGGCGGTGTGTTGGCAAAAAGAAATTGAAATTCAACATCGGAAGAAGGAGACATTGGAGAGGAATGTACAGTTTGTGCACTCACTGAAAAAGCTTAAAGCTCTGGAGACGAAGGAGGAAATAATCGAGAGAAACATACGTTTCGTTCGGCAATTTCAAAAAAACAGCAAGTTTTAGATTTGAGATTTGAATGATTCCGACGAAAGAAATTTCTCATCAGATTTTTGTAAATAAATTTGTAAATAAAAACCGCAAGTTTTACATTTGAGATTTGAATGAGTACGACGAAAGATTTTTGTAAATCAATGATCCTCTCATGCTGATGAGAAGTTGGTTTCGGCTCATAGAGAAAATCTTCCATGCACCGGTGAAATGCACCTTAGCCAATGGATGTATGCCACGTGGCACACCAACCAATGGTTGTATGTCATGTGGCATATTTTTACCACGTGGTATATACCCATTAGATAAGGTGCATTGTACTAGGTGCATATAAGATTTTCTCCGGCTCATCATATTGGTTTATTACACGTGGCATTCATTCTACAAAATTGTCAAAAAATTAATAACAAAATTTCAATTTAATTATTACAATAAGACATGTCAATTATATATTTTAAAGTTATTATATAACACTCCCAAAAAAAAATAAAAAATGATGTAGGTACGCAAGTCCCGTCCTGACATCTCATGGGGCCAGAGCTAAAATATCTATTTTTTTTTATTGGGCCTAGTTTTTTAAAAAAATAATAATAATAACTAGCTTTTAAACCCTTTTAAGCTAAAATCTAATAACTGTTTTTACTATTTTTTTTATGGGCCCAGGGCAGGTGCACATAGCCTAGGGTCGACTCTATAAGCACGTGTGAAACTTCTCTCTACTTATAAACCACCAAAAACACTTAAAACTCATCATTCTCGGCATGAGTTTTTCTCTTATGGGCACACATTATAAACATTTCTATATCATCACAATTTTACCATGTAAGTAACATAACACTATAGATATGTCTATAATATGTGTCTATGAGAGAAAAGTTGTTCTCAACATCACTGTACTTTAAAATGCTTAAATGGTCATCTCTTGTGATTAAAAACTTATCAATAAGCTTAATAAAAGATAAAATAACGATTAGAGTATCACATATTAAAATATAATCTTAATTAGTTTGTGACTGGAATTTAGGTATTAGTCATTAACCACAATATTTATAAAGTAAGAACATTCTAACTAATAAGCTAGTTTGGTTGTGATTTTATTTATATCATCATTGAAACAAATTACCAAGAGTGGAATAACCATTTGCATGCAATATTACTATCATGTAAAAGAAGATACAAAATGTGTATGAAAATACAAGATTCAAATATAATTAATAGGTTCTTCCATTACTGCAATCATCCATAAACTGTATTTCTAGACAGAATAAACCTCTCCTACAAATCCCCAAAAAAAACCAAGGACTTCTACAAAATTGCCGATCAAAACATAGAAGGTGCATCTAAATATAATAAGTGCACCTCTCACTTCAAAAACAAAAATGACAGAGAGGAGGACCCTAGTGTTCACCTCAAAAATCAAATGCAACAACACGAAGCCCTCTCTCTCCATATCACTTCAATCACAAAAAGGAAAACAAAAACTCAGATTGTTTGTTGTTCTTGTTTGTTTACCAATAACCATATTGTGGATAATCATTGTAAGGGTAAGCGATGGACGGCCTCTGCTGCTGATAGTAAGGAAGCGTATGATGACGATGATGATGAGGAGGAGGAGGAGGATAGTGGTTGTGCCAATTGTAGGCTGCAGGTGGTGGTTGTTGTTCCATCATCATTCCTTGACCGGTATTGGCGCCGTACATGGTGTGGTTACCAGTCTTAACCCAGCAGATGTCTGCATATTTGCTTGATTTCAACTTCCTCAGGAGCTTACTTGGGTCTGCTCTTCCTGTTATATATGTCATTCCATCCTCTGCATTTATGGTGTAAGATGCTCCTGCAATGCACATTAAATCCATTAAATCAATCGTCTATCTACCGGTGCACAGATTAACAGAACCCTTAATAATAAAACCAAGCGCATATATATAAAAACACGAAACAGAAGTGAAAAAAGAATTACCCTTGATTTTCCTCAAAATTTTGGACAAGGATTTGTACCATTCAGGATCATTAGTATCCACCTTCAAGCCACAGGTCTGCATAAATAAACATCTACCATTTATCAATAGAGAAGAAAAGAGAATACAAGAACACATGAAAACCAAAATATTAAGGAGTATTGTAGTCTAACCATTTTGGCTTCTGTACTAGAAAAGAACATTTTGATGCCTAGTATGTGAAAAAGCTGTCAAGATTTCTTGCAGAGGAGACAAAAAGAAAACAAGTTTTCTGAAAGTTTGTGCAGTTCAAGGGTTTGTAATTTATAGAGCTGTAGCTTGATCTTCTTCTAAAGGGAAATAAAAGTTGAAAATGGATTTTTGAACAAACCATTAAATGTTTGAAGTGATTAAAAAGGAAGTTATCATTATAAAGAGTAACCAAGATATAAAAGTTTCAAGATTTTTTTAGATTTGTTGTGATTTGTGAAGATTTCGTCCTTTTGTTTCTCTTTTGGGCAATGCAAAAACTTCCTTGTATATTTTTAATAATGGTGGTTTCCTGTTTGTGATACAAGAGCTTTGAGAAAGATTTTTATATTCTGAACTTAAATATAAAAAAATTGATAGCATATATCTTGGTATATCCTATGGACTTATGGAGTCTGTATTTCCAAGGCAAAAAATCTTAATTAATAATAATAAATCTTGTGGCGCAAATGTTTCATATAATTGGTCAATTGCACGATTGCACCACATAGCGTGGTACCATTTGATTAGGCGATGATGATACATTGAAAAATCTTTTGTTGCATATTTTAATCCGCATTATGAAAAAGTTAATGATCTTTGCTGAAGATTGTGTTTCTAAATGGCGGTACATGTTCTTCCTGTGATTGGTCACTTAATGGAACACATATTTAGTAATATCCCATGGATCCTATATTTCAAAGGCATGTGTATCTCACAAGATTGAACAGTAAATTAAGAGTTTCCATATCAAGAAAAAAATCTGTGATTTTTGCATGATGTTTGGTTGATATGATATGATTCATTAAACGTAAAAGATTGTGTTTGTTATCACAATTATATATGTATAATCTTTCTATTGTCAGTTCGAATTAATGTAAGTTCATTGCATGTGGACCATTGAATTTAAAATATGCTTTGACTAGTGCATACAGCTAAGTCAAAGTATTTAAATACAATGATCCACATGTAAAGAACCGATATATTTTTATATCAGTTCGAACCGATATAATTTATTATAAACAAAACTCAAACCAAACTATAAATTAAACAGATCTGTTTAGAGTTCAACTTCTGTCTGTAAACCTGTTTTATTGTTTTTGTTATCAGT
This sequence comes from Acer saccharum, assembly GCA_030490815.1. Taxonomy (NCBI): domain Eukaryota; kingdom Viridiplantae; phylum Streptophyta; class Magnoliopsida; order Sapindales; family Sapindaceae; genus Acer; species Acer saccharum. Next base: position 6,434,769 of record CM059867.1, read on the forward strand.
AAAGCTATATAAACAAAGACAACATTGAACATTTTTCTGGGCACTAGTAGTTTGTAACATGAATTCAATGTCATTTAGAAGAAGAAGAAGAAGAAGAGAACTGAATACAACATTAGGATCGTCACGCATAAATAGCCAAACATTAGATGATTTCGTGATTCCGATTGCAACAGATACCAAAATCTCTCAGCTAAAAATTCTAACATGGTACATTGTCACCAAACAGGCAACCTAGAGAAGTGACTGAAGACATAAATAGGGAACCCAAGTTTTATGACCAGGCTGTCGGGAACCGGTCCTTGCCAGGTTTTGTAATGGACTTGCAGAAAGAAGAGAAGGACACTTTTAATTCTACAGGTAGAGGGAGTGAAAGAGGCAGTGCCACCATAGGAGGAGGCCTTTTGAACTGAAAACTTCCGATTCTCGCAGTAAGGGAATGTGCTAGAGCTGGCTGTTGCTTGTTTATTCCTTCAATGACAAATGAGAATGCACCGAATGTGAGACAGCTCCTTAAGAGATCCTGGGGTGTACCTGCATATGGAAAACTTGCTTGTCAATAATGACCATGTTAACAGATTTTCAAAATCCTTCACAATTACGAAAAACTCTCAATCAATTGGGGCAAACAAGATGGTGCATTGCGAGAGTAACATATAGCAAAACATACGTAAAGGCTATATATGAAGGCCAATATCACGTAATTCTCTCGTATGTAATCGTATTGAATACCTGGATAACTTAGAGCAAGACCAGTGCAACATCCAGCTACTCCTGCATTAATAACTGCAGAGAGAGAAACAATTGTTATAATATGAACTCATAGATCATTAAAAAAAAATAACATAATCTACTGGTTACGTGAAATACCATCATCTTTTCCACGAAGCTTCTTTAAGAAGCAGACAACCAAACTGTGTACTCCAGCTAAAATCGCGAATGTCTAACAAGGAAAAATACAGATATATAAGACCTTCATAGCAACAAAACAGGAAAGCACAGAACAAGTAGTCAAAAAATTTAAACCTCTATTATTCCATTTAGTTAATAAAATCATGGTAGAATTACGGAATCCGCCTGAACTCCATCCCCTCATCTCTTTCGTCTCATAGATAAAAAAACAATGGAATTTACCATACCTTAGCAGAAGTTCCTGCATGTTCAAGGGACCCTTTAAAGCCTTTCCTCTGAAACAATCCCGAACCTGAAACAAGCCCATAAAACACGATATCAAGCAAGAGCAAGAAATGTAGATTGGCAGAGCGATGGTATACGAAAAATTATTCCTCTACTCATAACTAATTACAGGCTAAGACATGAGCAGAATAACTAAAAACAATAAATAAGAATATGCAATTGTAGAAAAGCTTTATCTGATTTCCAACGAAAAGCCACATAAGTTTCTTCGTCCAAGTTATACAAACAACAACTTTACCAAAAATGTTAGAAGTGGCCACATCGAACGCCCAATGCTACAAACAAAGCTTAATCCAGTCACAACACAATATAAATTTAGTTTCTACTTTTTCACAATGTTGAGAACCTAGCATCAAGTGAATACAAACTACAATGTTTCCGATTCATCTCTCCATTATCGAACAACCAAACTCACTTCAAGCTCTCAAAGCATCAAACTACTAATTCGTGAACAGCCCGAATTCGCGGTACTTGTACAGGTAAATTCAACCAAAAGGAGCTCACTTTAACTTTCGAAAGCACCATTAAAAACCCCCCCAAGTTACACAAATAATCAGGCAACCATTAACATTAACATTAACCTTAACATCAAACATCAAATAATGTCCCCAAAAAACCGCAACAAAACAAAACCCCATTAAAAAAAATCAAAACTTTATCACCCAATTCAACAAAAACACAACAAATTATACAAAAAAACAAAAAACTAGTAATGGGTAAATACCGAAGCCGAAGACGGAGCCCGTGAAGGCTCCAGCGGCGGAGTCGCCGGCGAATTGGAAGAAACAAGGTCCAATCTTACGAGACGGAACAGAGACCAAAGCTTTCGATGAAGAATTGGTGACAGAATTAGGGTTAGGGTTGGGGTCAGTTACGACTTCGTTTTCGTTGTCTGTGTTTGAAGAAGAAGAAGAAGAAGAATCCACCGCTGCCATGTCTCCAAAAAAATTCTCTATCTCTTTGTTTGCTGTGAATTCTATCAAGACAAATTACAGAGTGTGTTGTTGCTAAGTATCTACTACTTTTATACTTTATTCGTATTTATAAACGGATACTTAGGTCGGGTTTCGGGTCGGGTTGGATGAGTTTGGGCTAAATTGGATGTTTTTTAAATTGATAAATATTTTTTTTAATAAAATTAAATATCGACTACTCCAACGACAACGGGCTGGTACTGGTAGGCATGTATGGTGTGATTTGAACCTACGATAAGAAATTTATGGTGAATATGTATCGGTTGATTTTAACCCTCGATGAGAAATTTATGAAGAATATGCATGGAAACTTGAATGTTCGAGGAGAAACCTACCCGGTAAATATGTGTGGTGTAAATTGAACTCTCAAGAAGAAAGCTACTTGGTAAATATGCACGATGTGCACCTACACTTCCATGTTAGTGGTGTATGGTTCGGGTCTCACTATGTGTATTTTACAAATATGTGTGTGAAGTTTTCTTTATCGTATTGTTAGAGTAGATATTCGATCTATTGCATGTAGTGTTTAATCTTGACAAGTCTACTCGACAAACCCTTAACATGTTTGGTGTCTGAGTTTGAAAGAAAAATATGCACATTGTGACTTAAACCCCTAAGGAGAAATCTACCTAGTTAATATGCATGGTTTGACTTAGTGCATGTTTGGTTGAGCTTTCTACTGCCTCAAAAGGTTTACCAACGTCTATTTGAGTTTTTTTAAAGTTGTTTGGTTGGACTTTTGAGATTGTCTATTTTAAATTGAGTAGAGGCTAGTAGAGTTTAAACCTCTACTAGGTAAAAACTCATGGGGAGGTACTTCTCCAAATTGACATTTTTTTTTTAAAAGTCTACCAACCAAACAACTATAATTTTTTTTTTTTTTCAAAAACTCTATTTATAATAGATCTACTGCAAGTAAATCTTTTACCGATAGACGTTTATCAAAAGCCCAACCAAACAAGCTCTTAATCACCACATAGAAATCTACTTGGTAAATATACATAGTTGGACTTGAACTAGTTGGAGAAATATACTAATAAATATACATGGTGTGACTTGAATGGTAAAAATCTATATATAAATAGATATGTTTGATTAAAAAGAAGAAGAAGAAAAAAGGAAAAAAAAAAAAAAAACTCAATAATTTATTTAAAAGTCAATATTTGCTTCATGAATTTAAGTAGCTTTCAAACACTTATCTAGGCCAATTTATTTTCAAATAACATTTTTTTGAATTATTAGAAATTTAGGAATTAAGGGAGGTAATAAAACTTAAAAGTATGAACTCACAATCTCATCCATGTGGCTATAAATAACTTACCATTAGATCACCTCGATTTTCGTAATAGCATAAGTTATATTTTTATTTTTATTTTCATTGAGTTAAAAAAAAAAAAAAAATTAGGTTAAGTAATGTTGGACTGCACAACACCTCTTGGCACCTTGCTTCCATATAAGTGGTAGGGAGTTCAAATCTCACAATACGTATTTTATAATTATGTGTGGGGAGTTTTCTTCCTGGATTGTGGGAGTAGTTATCTCCTGTTATGGGGGTAGATATCCGGACCGTAAATGTATTGTTTGATCTCGGCATGTCCCGACAATCTTATTGTAAGAATAAAAATGTTGGACTAAACCAAACTTGGTTTGACCCATAACCCATTCGGGTTACCGTCTATTTTTATTTTACTTTTTAATGAAACCCTATAATATTTCGTTTTTCGAAGTCGAGACCAGAAAACACAAGCCGCACCTCCCCTCTCAAAAAACCATCACAATCAGACGCCGCTGACGCCGTCGGCAACCGTCGCTCGGTTCAGCCACTCAAAGGGACTAAAGGGTAAGCGAATACTCGTTCTGGGTAATCTTCATTTTGTCAAAGTAGTTAGCTTTTATAATAAACAAGTGCATGAACTGAAATTACAAACAAACAAAAAAGACAGTATTTTCATTCACTTTAGTCGCTAAAGTTGATGAATTTTTGGCTTGATTTGACCACAAATTATATGTAGAATGGCCTTATTGCGATAAAAATTGATATGTTATGTGTTTTTTGTTATAAATTTTTCTGCTGTTTGATCTTTTGCAGGTACTTGTGTTTGGTCTTGACTTGAATATATAAGATGAGATTGGAGAAGTGTTGGTTCTGCTCCTCCACGGTATATCCGGGGCACGGTATTCAGTTTGTTCGCAACGATGCAAAGGTTAGTGTGTGCCTGTTGATTTATACTACATTTTTGCATTGTATTGTATTGTATTGTATTTTCAGTTTATACAGGTATTCCGATCCCAAATGATACTGATTTAGATATGATAGAGTTTGAATTTTGATACGCGTGCTGTTTGATTGTTTTTGTTGTTGAGAATTGTAGTATTATTGTATTCGTATGTGTCTGTAATGTTAAAGACGAATGCAATGTGTTATCCTTAGGTATCTTATCGAAAGCATTGGTTAATGTTATGTTGCTATTATCGTTATGTATTAGAATACGAATGCAATTTGTTATCAATTATGGAATATTGCAGCTGGTTATGTCAAATGTGTCTTATAGAAAGCGTTGGTTAATCTTATGTTGCTCTCGCTGTGTTTTTAGTTTATCATTGATGGTGTGTATTGAGTTCATGACAAGTGAAATTCTTTTGTAGGTTTTCCGGTTTTGTAGATCCAAATGCCACAAGAACTTCAAGATGAAAAGAAATCCTCGCAAAGTGAAATGGACCAAGGCTTATAGGCGATTGAACGGGAAGGACATGACACAGGTAAACTTGTTACAATTTTTATTTTTTTAATCTAGTTTTGATCTTGTTACATGACAATTGTTTTGTGAACAAGAGAGTGGTTGGTGAATTGTTTTTCTTTCTTGTCTCAAGGACTCGACCTTTGAGTTTGAGAGGAAGCGTAATAGGCCAGAGAGATACAACAGAAATCTTGCAGAAAACACTCTAAAGGCCATTAAGAAGATTGATAAAATCAGAGTAGCCAGGGAGGAGAGACATCATAGTCAGAGGTTCGTATTATTATTCAGTCTTATTCAAAAGCATGATAAGTTTATTATATATGAACTGACATATGATTTTAATATTCTGGTAGGATGAGCGGGAATAGATCCAAGGACTCGAAAGAGGCAGCAGTCGAATTGGAGCAGAGCATCCACATGATCAAAGCCCCATCGGTTCTTGAACAGGACAAATCTCTCACTCTTCCGAAGCTCCAAGTCAAGATCTCTCAACCACAGGCCGAGAAAAATCAACCCATGGAAGAGTGATCTTATTATATTCAGGACTCAACGCTCTTCGTGTTACTTTCATCATATTTACCGAAAAAATTGTTTGGTTTTTTGCACTTGTTTGTTTTGGTGTCAAGTTATTAGTTATGTTGTATGTGAAAGCAGAATTTTTCCTCAGATTTTCATCTGTACTTGCTTGATGTTAAATTAATATAATTTCTTTTTCGATACTTCTTACAGGATTTTTCTCTTAGCGGTTAGTAGTATGACTTGGAAGTAATAAAACGCCTTTATACTTGTTATAGGCGACTGCAATTTGCATCCAAAAAGAGGTTTTGATCATTTTTCTCTAGTTTCGAATTTAGGTAAAACCCCCTTTACTAAAAATCTTCGCGTAAGGGGGTTTTCGTCTAAATTTGAAACTAAAGGGTTGTTTTTAAAAAACGGTCAAACGGCAAAGGGGATATCTCTCATATTATTGATATTGGTGTTGCAGATTTTAACACAAATTCTCTTCAAACAAATTTGTGGAGAATTTGATTCAATCGAATGCAACACTTAAAACAGCTCATAATTGTGTTGAGATAAGTAATCAAGCAAGAATCGAAAGAAACGAATTCGATAGCAATCTTAATCGATATCAGCAAGAGTGATATAAACACACCAGACATCATAGAAGGCATGCATACAACAAAAAAATCAATAATGAATCTGGAAGAAAAAAATCTACATGAATTGCGTATATAAATTGCTTGGACCCGAGTAGGGTCGAGGTCTGATGATGCAAATCCATCAATGGAGTCTTTGGCTCTTTGGACAGGCGACGTGTGAGTAGTAGCTTAGAAATGCTCCTGATATATTGCTCCGAATTCTGCTCTCCAAGCCTGATCATCATCTGGGATTGCATTGCTGCTGTGTACTATATCAGAGTCATCGTTATCCTCGTGATATAACGGTTGCAATGCAGATTCTGGTAACCTGCTCTCGGCGAGGTACTGCTTCATGGTGACCATCTCCATCTTGTGTTTTCTTTTAATCTTCTCGATTTGCTTCTTCAGTTTCTCATTTTCTTGCTGGACACTGGAAAAGTTCTCCTGTAAACGTCAATCATCGACAAAATCTAAGTCAATATCGAAAACGTAAAATAATTTCAATGGCAATGTATGTATTGTATGGATTTATTTACCTCTGCGACTGATGCAGATTGTTCAGCTTCTCTCAGCCTAACGAGGAGTTCACCAGCAGCATGAACAGCTTCTGCAGTGTCTCTAAGCTGAATTTTGAGAGACTTATTTTCCTTTTTCAAGAATTCTCTCTCCCTCTCCTTCTCCACTCGAAGAGCAGAAAGCTCCGCAGCAAGTGATTTGGAAAAACGCGAGCCATGGCCTTTCGCTCCTGCCTTTGCTGCTGCTCTCTTCAGTTCTGCTATCCCTTCCATAAGTGCTCGATGACGTCCAACCAAGTCGTTATATTTATCTTGTAAGTCAGCATAGTGCTCAACCATTCTAGCATGCCCAAGCATAGCTCTACTAAGTGCATCATCTAACTCCTCAGTACACTTCTTCTCCGATCTTAGTTCCATCTCCACCTTCTCTGCATGTCGTCTACTTGATTCAATATCGACTCTTAGTTCGTCTGTTAAACAAATCCACTCACTCTCCATTTCTGTCCATCTTTCTCTTTCCCTCTCAAGTTCTTCAGCAGTATTAGGTCGAGAATCTATACTTTTTCGCCATTGCATGGATCGTGACAACAAAGAGGATCTCAGATTATCAGTAGACTTAAATACAGATGCATCAATAGACTTGAATACAGATGCATCAGTATATGACTGCAACTTGCTCTTCAAACTTTCTATTTCCTGAAGAAGTGCTTCTTTCTCATTCACATCAAAAGAAGGGTTTCCGCTCTGATGTTGATCCAGCATCTCCTGGATTTCCTTTATTTCACATTTTTCGCCGTCTTGACTGGCCTCCTCGAATGGTACTATTTCATTATTCAAAAGAAGTGTTTCCCCTCTTTCTTGTTTGTGTTGCTCTATCTGCAGAAATTCAGACATTGTCAATAATGTATAAAAATACAAGTGTTGTGGACACCCAAACATTTGTAGAGTAATAGAATAATTACCAGGCGGTTTAGCTGCTCAATTTTAGCTGCTTGCTCCTCACAGACAGTTTCTAGTTCCTTAACTCTCGTAACTAGTTCTGTCGAATCACTCCCAGCATCCTGGTACAGAAGAAGCAGAACATATAAATCTACCATGGTCAACAACATAAAGCAAGCAGACAATGAAACTTATTAGCAAAATACTATATCTAAAACATACTCTAGCCACTTGTTCTGTTAATATCAATGTCTTCAAGCTATCCTGAACCTCCTTATTAGAATTGTTATCCATTTTCTGTCGACAAGATGCACACAGTGAAGAAGCAGATGGCCCATCAGATGTCTGAACAGAAGCGTTAGCTTCGTCAACTTCTGGACAAGGTTTCAGTGTCAAGTGCTCAAAGGAGAAGGCAACTGAAGATCTGTTTGAAGCTGAGTTCCGCTGATGATAGTCAATAATCTGCAAGCCCCTTTGAAGGCTAGCAGCCAAGGATTCAGCAGGACCTGGAAATATCTTGCTAGACTGCAAAGAGGATCGGATGTTCTCGCTTTGTTTTAGTGACTGTCGTAATGCATCATCATCTGACTTGGAACTCTCCGTCACCTTGTTCTGACTAGCCAAAAAACTTGATGAAATGGCCATGCTCTTCCTGATATTTCCAATTTTTGGAGACTCAGACAAAGGTGGATCTTGAAGGATTGAGGATTGACGGCATGAGCTGATTGAAATGCTATTTCTGAATGCAGAGTTAATAGATCTTGATGTATTATGGTCGTCAACTGATAGGTTATCTGATGATGTGATGTTTTCCTTGTGTGGAAGTTCATTCTGAGGAATCTCCAGATTGATTTCTTCAAATGCATGTACTTCTTGACAATTTATGTCATCTTCGCTCATCAAGTCTGCATCAAAGCTTTCTTCTGCAGAGGAAAAGTAATCAGGGTCTCTGTTGTCAGTTGGGTCTCTGGAGCTTTCCTCATCTGAATTATGCAACTTATCTAGCTGTTGACGAAGTTCCTTAACGTCTTCCTCGTCAACATTCACCTCTTCCTCCAAATCATTATCTATACGTGGTAGTATCAAGGAGCGGTTCAGGCTTACTCTCAACTGATTTAAGCTGTCACGTACATTTCGCCCTTTCAAGTATCCATTTCTACTCCTAACTGAGTTGCATGCATCAGACTTTGCTCTTATTAGTTCTTCCTGTAACCAAATAATCATACACAATTAATTTTATCTCAAGCAAACTTAAAATGAAAACATAAATCCCACAGGAGAAGTTTTTGTACCTTTAATTGACGAATCTGATCACTCAAACCATTAACATCATCCTCTGTTATCTCATTTATTACAGGAACATTTCTTATGGATTTAGCTCGTTGTCCAAATCTCAGAGTGCTCAATATTTCACCAATATTTCTGCATTTGCAAAAGCATAGTATTTGCTTCAGAAAATGATCCCAGAGACAACAATTACATTTAAATCTAATAGGTTGTAATGCTCATATAGATAAACACCATCTATAGTTTATATATTTACACAAAAGTTCCATAAGCGTAATTGTAGAGTTTTAGTTATAATTATATTTTATACTTTATTTTGTTATGATAAATTATAAAATATAAGTAGGACCGACTCTACAATAACCTAAACAGTATTGCTGAAACCACCCAGCACCACTGCCAGCCGGTATGATCACACCAAAAGAAAAACCATATTGTAAACCTCATTTAGCTCATTTAGCTTTACATCTAGCTTTCTCAACAATTCCTAAATAAACAAGCGAATAATAAAAGTTTAGAATAACGTACTTGTTATCTGGGGAGACATTACAGATAACTGTTAATTTGGAATTGCCACCAAGAGATTCTCGCAGTAAATGTGTTACACAGGAACTTCTATATAAAGCATCCTCAGATTTTCCGGTCTGAGTTCCTTCTGCAAGAGTGTTCACCAAATATCTGCACCAATGAAACAAAAACAAATTCACCAAAAGATTGTGGCTAAATGCAACAGTGCAAACTACTTTGAAATATACACCTGTGATAACTACTAGTAAAGAGAAACAATTGATTAACAAGTTATCTTATATGGGATCAAACCTAAGTCTTGCCAAGTTGGACAACATGGGACAACATGGCTTCCACAGTATTTTATTTTTATGTTCATTTTTCAAAACAGTAATATATTTTGCAAGGCTTTCATACCCGAGCTGTGATAGGGACTTCTTCACATATTTTCCTTCCTTGACTCCTTGTCTACCCACATCATCAAGTTTATTTCTATCTGCTCCAGCAAGATCAACAAGGCTGATTCTGCTCATTCTCGAACTACTAAAACATTTTGATGAGGCTTCCTGTGCAATGAAATAAGAGCATGTTTAATGAAATTACTAGTCTTCATAGGATTTCACATTACACACAGTCCGAACTAAACAAATTTCATCAAGCCGGCAGGTCTACAACCAATTTCAAAAATGTAATTAAGACTGGTGTAACAAATTAAACTGCAGAACTCAGTCATACCTTGCACCAAGACTCAACAATGAAAGTGAACACAATATGAGACCTCGAACTCTTAGAATTTATGCTTGTTGCTCCAACCTTCCTACTTGAAAGGCCCTGGAAATGACATCGGTACAAGTATAGCTTAATTATATGAAATATACAAGAAAACCTTGATATAGAGTTTAGAAATAGTCAAAAGATAGTATTTAAATATGCATCCTAACAACAAAATCCAAACCATGGAGATGTGAGATATCACGCTAGCCAACCTTGATCAAGATTTGAGTTACATCCTCATAGCTAGTCACATATTCTTCCGTCAAATTCTCAACATACAATCCATTTTTGGGGTCATCTTTTATCTGGAACAATTTAGACAAAATCAGGGACTACCTCCAATCATATGCTATACTAAGACCAAATAAAAGGTTGACGAGGAAAAAATTGTCAATAAGGAAGAAAGGTCCAAACCTCAAGGTTCCGTTGAGTAGGATCGAGTAAATCCCCTATTTGCTCATTGTATATCTGCAACAATAACCAATCACACCAGAAACACATTTAATTTTATGAAGCAGACATGACTGATTATTGAATTCAAAACTCCCACATACCTCAAGGAAAGAACAACGACACTGATAATTGATTTGCTTTCCATCAGAGTTCTCTTGCTCCTATACAATTGTTGCAGCCAAATGTCATGAACCACATTTCAACAATTCCTTAATTATTTTTACTCTATAAGTTCAAGGAAAAAACAAAACATACCCTCTGAATCTCAGAGAAGAGCTTTTGAAAGATCCGTGGTACAATGCCTTGGTTACTTCTGGGCGCCGGATCCTCAACCATGGCACTTGGCGGCCCCCACATTGTATAGGTCTTTCCACTTCCAGTCTTGTGAAATAATCAAACAAACATTAGTTCACCACGAATACACAACCAAAATAACTCACTTGGGTTTGCATATTATACATATGTTAACAACTACTGAAGTTAAAATATAAAATTCATGAATACCTGCCCATATGACAAGACTGTAGCATTGTAACCAGCTAATGCGTTTTCGACCAAAGGAACACCAACTGACTGAAAGATATCCTCCTGGTAGGCACCAAAAAAAACAGCTTAAAAATCAAAATTTGTAGCACCTTCAATGTCTAGTTTCCAAGAAAAATAATTAAAACAAAACAAAATTATCTTATATTTATACTATGCTAACCCAACTTCTTAAATTAAGCAAAACTATGAGTTTTTATATAAAATTATGTCCCAGAATTTCTTATCTAATGTTTAGTTGCCAAGATATTAAGGAAAATAAAATAAAAATGAAACCATTCTTTTTACTCTTTAATCTTTATCTTAACAAACATTATCAGTCTATTGAAAGTTAAATATAGATATAATTCTAATTACATCAAACATTGATCATATTGAATATACAAGAAAAGGCACAGATTGTTGAACCTGATTTGAATTCGAATCGAAAACTGAATCGAAGGTGAGTTTTCGATCACCAACAGATAGCGAATCCGAAGAAACCTTCCTCACCGTCCGATTTACATCTCTTTCATGATCATTTACCGGTCTAATCCTCACCACAACCTTGTGATATAAACATAAAAACCAAAAACAATCACTTAACACTAAAAATTAACCTCAAATCACACAAATATTTAAAATTGACAACAATAAAATAGCTAAAATAAATTAAAATGTACCTTCACCGGAGGATCCGAAACCTGTGACACTTCACATTGACCATCCGATCCAGCGCTCTCTCTTTGGCTCTATACAATTTCAACAATTCCCCAAAAATGAGCTTTAATTTCTTAATTTGAAGATAAATTGATTTCACTACATCAAAAAAAATATTTCACAGAACAGACTAAAAAAATTAAAAAATCGCTGACAAAAAATGAACCATAATTTCTTAATTTGAAGATAAACTGATTTCACTACATTAAATAAATAAATAATTTTAAAAATCACTAATTTTCAACAATTAGTACCTTGACTGGTGGTGGCTCCATAGTTTGAGGAACTTCACACTGGCCATTGGATCCGGCGACCTGCGAGTCCAAAATCAACGACTTGGACGGCGATAGCGCCGGCGAGAAACGAGAGATGTTGGGATGGAGCGGAGGATCGTTTTCGTTGTTCGATTTGCGGACTTTGAAGCTATTGCTGAGACTCGATCTGCTTTTTGACGAGAGAGATTTCGACAAAAGGTTTCGAATCGAAGTCGCGTTCGATTTCATTTTTTCTAATTTTTTTTTTGAATTTTTTGGCTTGTTTGTGTGTTTGAATTTGCTTGAATTCACAGAGAGAGTGGAGAGAGAGTTGAGTTTTGAATTGAAATGTGGAGTTCGAGAAATGTGAAGAGCGGTTTTGATGAGATGAGAGAAGAAGTGACCGTTGGACAAATGAATTTATTATTTTTAAACTTATTCGATGTGAAATGACTAAAGTGTCCTTTAACGTTGAATTTATGACTTTATGCTATTCTTAGCTTGAGCTTTATGGTTCAAGGTACAAATTGAATTAAATGATTTTTTATTTTTTTTAAATTCGATCTGGGATATCATCAGACTATATAGAAAGTCATTTATTACCTAACCACATTAGGTGGTGATAATTTGAATTAAACGATTATTTATAAAAGTAGCTATATATGCATTCGTTAAATAAATTTTTTTAAAAAAAATCATTATCACATTCTCAGCTCATAGATAAACGAACTTAGGATTTGGACAAATGACTCTCAAGTCAACGACTCAAATCCTACAAATGAGAGTCATTTGTTCAAATTCTACTAATGGCAAAAGCTATAAAAAAATTATCTAGTCTAGTTAGGTGGATAAATAAATACAGTCAAAAAAAGAAAATTAAAACAATTTAGGACGTGTTTGGTATCGTTTTTAAAATGATATTTTTGAAAATAATTTTTAAAATAGAAAGGTTACGGATATTGACACCTATAAATATGATAAGCACACCCATATTTATAAGTACACCCGTGTCTAAAATTTAAAATTAAAATATTACTATAAACACTCATCTTAATGCCAATAATACCCTTATTTAAATGAAAGTTTTCATTTTAATACAATTTATTTATAAACCCTCTTAAATTATTAATACACCCAATTTCTCTATAACTAAGTACTAACATCTAGAGATTGATAAGATTCTGAATGGTCACTTGAAACACAAGAAATTTCTCAGGTTGAGGAAATTAAAGTATTGGCATAATTAGAATAATTTGAAATGCATTCATAATCCTAATACAGAGAAAGTAGACTAGCAATTTTTTAGCGGTAAGAAAGTCTATTATTATTACCATATAGTGCATATCTGGTCCATCATCATCAATTACAACTAAAGCACCACCCGCTGAAGCAGCAGCAGAAACAATTTCAACCTTCCCACCAACTTGGGTATGCAATAATGCACCCTCGATCAAATTTCTCAGAGCCTGGCGCGAAACAAGTTCTTCAACAGCAACTTGCAAAGATTGTGAGAGTTTACTTAGTTCCACCACTCATTGCTGCTTATGGGCAAGAGGTCTCACAGCCTCAAGTACCATATCTACTGATAAGTCAGAAACATTGCAATCCTAACATAAATTGGAGAACATCAGCCAACTCAATTGAAGAATATCATGCTATACCGGCATCAATTAGAGAGACTTTAGAAACCTTACTTTGATTCTTTTAAATTCAAAGAGAACATCCAAAATCCAGTTTTCAAGTAAAAATAATTTAAGTTTGTTTTCTTTTCTACAAAAAATAAAATTTTGATACTTGAAATAGAATTAGGGTTTAGTTTTTTATTTTTATTTTAATAAAGTGATATAGTTGAATATATGGGTGTAATTAATTGGTGTACATAGTATTTGGTTTATTTTAAATTAAATTAATTTATCCTTATTGGTAAATTCCTATTAGGATATTTTTGTAATTAAATTTTTTATTAAAATATGGGTGTGCTTATCATATTTATGGGTGTCAATATCGGCACCCAAATAGAAATCATGTTTTAAAACCTTTTAAAAATAATGTTTTTAAAAATGTGATGTGTTTAGTAATGTTTTTTAAAAGTAGTTTTCTACTTTCAAAAAAAAAAAAAAAAAAAGTAGTTTTCTAAAACGAAAAACGATATAAATGTGTTTAGTTGCTGACTTGTTGTTTTTAAAATTGGTAAAATAGTTGTTTTGAATAAAAAATTGTGATTTGTTTTAAAATGAGGTTTTAGAAATTGTGAAAAATAAAAAAATAAATTTATTTTTTTTGTTATACCTTTCAAAAAATTGTTTTTTGTTTCCAAAAACAATTTTGTAAAACGTCTAACCAATCAATATTAATGTTGCTTTTTTGTTTTTAAAAACAAAAAACCATTTTTAAAAATGTATCCAATCAGCTTCCATTTAACTATTTCAAAGTTTGAACAATTCGAGGTATGTCAAGTGTCAACTATGTATGTTCCTCGGCTCCTCGCATACTCGCATGATTGCTTGCTTTTAAATGCTTCAAAGTTTGAACAATTTGAGGTGGGTTTAGTGTATGTTCATCGCATTTATAGTTTCAAGTTTTATATTTCTGCTTAAATTTTGAATTAATTCATATATATATATATGTTCAAATCAGTGCGCACTGATATAAATATATAAGGACATTGAATGTGAGGCACTCATTTTCCATGCTTTGACTTAGTGTCCGTTTGAGAAAGCTAGTCTACTAGCTAAAAGAGCTTTTTTAATTTAAAATGTTATTTTCAATTTTTTTCGTGTCGTTTGGTTGACACTCCAGTAGAGCTTTCGACTATTAAAAAAGTTGTTTTACCTCTATTTGGAGAAGCTCAAATTTTAGGCTTTTCCAAGTAGATATTTTTGAGCTTTTTTAAAAAACATTAAATGCCTAATATAATATAACCTTATTATATTTTATTAATTACACAGTATCTTTTTAAAGAGGAGCGCTAGAATCAGTCTCTCAATTCACTCTCTCAAGCCACTCTCTCTTCTCCTTTTGACACTTGTCCATTATTTACTTTTTTTGAAATAAATTTTAGAGCCATCATTAATGAATTGTTTTTACATATTATTTACAATTCAAATCATCATATCTTCTCAAATTACCCTTTTATTTACACCAAATTGTCATAGTCCTTTTGTTAAATATTAATAATATTATTTTTTTCAATAATGCTAAACATCCCATCTACAATCCCACCATTTACATCCCAACACACGTGGCAGTTGAGGTGTCACTTGGTTAGTGGACACACATTAATTGATACTTATCTCTCTTACTCATGTATTCACTCACCAATTAATGTTTGTCCACTCACTAAGTGACACCTCAACTGTCACGTGTGTTGGGATAAAAATGGTGGGATTATAGGTGGGATGTGTAGCATTACTGTATTATTTTATATACCTCTTTTTTTATTTTCTAAAATATCAAACAAACACAATTTATACTTGAAAAAATTATTGTTTTTGTCTATATTATCATAAGTTCATCATATTTTATAAAGTAATTATTTTTATGCAGTTTGAAAAATATAGTTAAAGAAATTAAAATTTTGTTGATAATATCAAAACTCAAATATACTAAAAAATGTAAGATGTCAATCTTTATTGTATTTTGATAAATTTAATATTGTTAATAATATATTTGCTAATTTTCTTTATAAAATTAATTTAATAAATATTATTCAACTCATTTTACCTTTGAAGATTTTTGCTCATATATTTAGAAATGACAATTTGGTGTAAAAGAAGGGCAATTTGGAAGATGTGGATGATTTAATTTTTAAATAGCACGCAAAAATAATTCATTAATAATGGCTCTAAAACTTATTTCTAAAAAGTCAAAATAGAACAAGTGTCAAAAGAAAATGAAGAGTGGGTTGAGAGACTGAATTGAGATAGTGTATCTAGCACTCATCCTTTTTAAAACCATAATCAAATATTTCTTTTACACGTTAAACACTACTTCTCAACAATAACGTTTCACTTTGGCTTCTATTTCACTTCAAACTATTGAAGATTAGAAATTCAATTTGGACTGAAAAAGAGCAATGAACAAACAAAATAATATATTAGTTGCAAAATTCAATTTGGACTCATCCAGATTGAAGTATTGAAATTTTGTGTTCATTTGGAATTTTTTGAACAATTTTGCAATTATGAAAACTCAAACTCTCATTATTGCTCGACCTATGAGTCCAAATTGAACTTGTGTTGTTTATATTCTTCAACTCTTATGTATCTTTTTCTATTTGGAGTTTCAATTGAACTTGTATTGTTTATAAGTTTATTTTATAATACAATTTTTTTCAAAAACATAAAAATAAAATTAAAAAAAATGACATGTTCTCATAATCTTATATTTGTTTGGTAAAGTGTTAAATTCTTTTATATATCCTTTTTGGTAATTCTATCATTTAAAAGAGTTTTTAAATTTTCTTTCACCAAATGATCTACGGTTTAAAAGAGCTTTTTTAATTAACAACCAAACAACCAACATCTACTCTCTAAAAGTTCTACATGTGGAAGCTCTACTTCAAAAAAATATACTGCAAAAAGATCTACATGAGAAGCTCTCCCAAACGGACTCTTAGTGTGTATGCACTTGTCAAAACTTCTCTATAATGAGTGACTCACATTTAATGTCCTTATATATCTACATCAGTGCGCACTGATGTGAACGAGACCGTATATATATATATATATATATATATTAATACCGTCTTTCTATTGACAGTTCGAAGTGATATAAAATATATCAGTTCCTTATATTTGGACAATTGGATTTAAAAGATGCTTTGACATATAAAAAACTGATATATTTTATATCAGTTCGAAAATGTCCATTGAATTTAAATGTTTTGACTTAGCTGCATGTATTTGTCAAAACATCTTTTAAATCTAATGACCAATAAATAAGGAACTGATATATTTTAGTTCGAACTGACAATATAAATATTATCTATATATTCAAATGAGAACGTCCTGATATAACTTCATGATGAACGTAAGCCACTAGTTTTATATGCTCTGACTCTAGTGTGTATGCACTTATCAAAACTAGTGGCTCACATTCAATATCCTTATGAAGTTATATTATGACCTTCACATGAGAATATGACTCTATATATATATACAGTCTTTCTATTATCAGTTCGAACCGATAATAGAATTTCTGTATATATATATATATATAATTACTTCAAAAGTTGGAAGTTTTTATATCATGGATCCGCATTGATTGGTATTAAATTACATCCCGCTCCCAATCAACGTCTAAAAAACAGAGAGGGAAAGAGCGGATGGTCTTTTGGTAAATAAGACACCAAAGCCAGGACTATTTTGTGTATCAGCAAAGATTCAAATAAATAGCCGTTGCACTGATGTGGAAAAGTGTCTGCCAATCATAACGTTACAGCTGTTTTTTTTTTTAAATAAATAAAGGAAATTTGGTGCATTATTTGAACTCTAATGATGATTAATGGTTTTTTTTTTTTTTTTTACAATAATTCAGGTTTTAGGGATATGAACAACTAATCAGGATATAATCCAACTCATTTTAATTGATCTACCGTTTATGTTTAATTTTGATACTTTCAAAAAAAAAAAAATGTTTGATTTCGATGATTCAGTTAATTAAGAATTTAAGACTAGGTAAATAAGGTGGGAAACTAATATTTTTTTTCTCAACATTTTTATTTTATAA
Source organism: Acer saccharum (assembly GCA_030490815.1). Classification (NCBI taxonomy): domain Eukaryota; kingdom Viridiplantae; phylum Streptophyta; class Magnoliopsida; order Sapindales; family Sapindaceae; genus Acer; species Acer saccharum. The sequence continues at coordinate 6,452,515 of CM059867.1, forward strand.
AACATATATATTGTGGAGTTGAAATACCAAATCTTTCACTAATTATTTTTCCTTGGTACTATTAAGTCCCATCATTCATAGATTGAACTTGATTAAAATTTCTACAAAAGGATTACTATTACCTTGAATTGAAATTTGACAACTCACTAGTTTCAAAATGAAAAAACGTCTTTAGATAATCATTCTTTCGTGCATACGTCCAGTTTCGACTTTTTCAATGTTTTGATTTTGGTAAAATCCAAAAGTCGTACCTTGATAATTTATAAACAATAATGTTATTTTGTCCAAATCTAATACCCAAATGATGCGTAATGGATTTGAGTGATGCCACATCATTCGGACACCAGATTTGAGTAAAGTAGCATTACTCATTTACAAATGTATAGAATAACCAATAAAATGAGGGATAAGCTGGGCTGGGCTGGGCCAAGTTGAAATGTTTTATCACATTAGGGTTAGATTTGGGCTGCCCATGTTAGGCTTGTCCAAGTATTGGCCCAAACCCAAATTTAATGTCAACCCAATTTCTATAAGCATTAAAGTTGTATACCATAAAAGCTTCGATGGAGGGACTCGAACCCACAATAATTTCTATATGCACAACAATTCAAAGTTTGGGAAGGGAAGAAACTCAAACCCATAACCTCGTGATATAGGTGTGAGGGACATACCATTGACCAACTTCATCTTATTTCGATAGACTTATCGAACATACGTATACCGGCAATCCATCATTCATATATGCATCCAATAAAATTATCACTCACGATGTGAATTTTTTTAACCAGACTACCAATTTCATGTTAGTTGAGATTATTAATTGAAGTATATGATTGAACGAACGTACGTATGAGTTATGTTCGTCCCGTGAAGTGTTTTTTTTTTTTTTTTTTTTTTTTTTCCTTTTTCTTTTTCTTTTTCGAGATGTTTCAAACAAAGTAGACTAATGCTCGACTGACTTTCTGACAGAAACCTAAATCCAAAATCTGGGACCAATTTTTTTTTTTACTTTATTTTTCTGGCAAGTTCTTCAACTACTCCATTTCGTTAATGGATGGAGACAAAAGACAATTTTACTTTTAAAACTTCCATTAGCATTCAATCATTTAATAAAGTAATCAACTACAGTATAAGCAAATGAATTATTTTATAAATATATTAGCTTCAAAATTATCTTTAAAAAAAAAAAAAAAAAAAAAAACTATTACAGTATTTCAAGATCGTGGGAAGAGGTATGACTCGAACCTACAATCTCTTAGATATAGGTATAGGGGGCTTTCTAAATTATCTTCATTAATGTTTATATATATATATACTATTTCTTTTCTCCTCAATATGTACTATTATAATAATTTCAGTTTCTCAACTATCCGCCGTTAGACTCAACTACTTTGATTTAGATAAAATTCACTTATACTTAATCAATGACTCATGTGCATTGCACTAATATAATAATTTCAGTTTCTCAACTATTAACTGTTAGATTCAGCTATTTTGATTTAGATAAAATTCACGTATACTTAATCAATGACTCACATACATTGCACTGAATGTGTACTGAAAAGAAAACTATTATCTTCAAAATTATCTTCTTTTTTTAAACTATTACAGTATTTCGAGATTGTGTGAAGAGGTATGACTCGAACCTATGATTTCTTAGATTATCTTCATTAATGTTATACACACACACACACACACACACACACACACATATAGAGACAGTGATTCTCTCATAAGGGATCCCGTATTTTAAATTCGGTAAAGACTTTGATGAAATCACATCCATTTCTATGAATTTTGATCTGAATTTTTTTGTGGATGATATTTTCAATGAAATCTACCTATGAATAAAATTTGAGAATTTTTCAAGCACTGCAATTATTTTTCTTGAATTTTCCTATAGTTCGTCCATTTTTCGATGCCTTCATATTTAACAAAATCATGATAAATAGTTGTAATGCTTGAAAAATTCTTAAATTTTATTGATAGGTAGATTTCATTAAACTTATCATCCACAAAAAAATTCAGATCAAAATTCATATAAATCGATGCGATTTTATGAAGGTCCTTACCGAAATTAAAATAAGGGATCTCTTATGAGAGAACCACTGTACACACACACACACACACACACACACACACACATATACTATTTCTTTTCTCCTCAATATATACTAATATAATAATTTCAGTTTCTCAACTATCAGCCGTTAGATTCAGCTACTTTGATTTAGACAAAATTCACTTATACTTAATCAATGACTCATATACATTGCACTGATATAATAATTTCAGTTTCTCAACTATCAACCGTTAGATTCAGCTATTTTGATTTAGATAAAATTCACGTATACTTAATCAATGACTCACATACATTGCACTGAATGTGTACTGAAAAGAAAACTATTGGTACATAAATATATACACGTATATTTAATTGACATTGATATAAAGTCTAAAATTTATCCAAATCTGTTAAAATCAAACACTATTAGCATGATCTAGATACGTAGTTTTATACCTCAACGGTCGGATTACAAAAGAATGGGTCAATTATGAATCAAAGTCTAATTTGATGTTCAGTGCAATGTCTACATGTCAATCATATTCGTAATCCAGAATTAATTAGTGAGCAATGACTATGAAACATATATAATGCAAAGCCAAAAACAGGAATGTTCTAATACTTTTATAAATAAAACCCTTAATTTGTTCAATTATATACTTTTGGGGGGACCGATTTACAAATTAGTTAAAGTTTTTCTAGGTGTTAAAAGTCAAAAGACATACCTTTGAAATAACACCTACTATTAGGATTTAGGAATCCCATAAAATTTTCAAATTACTTTATTAATTCTTGATTAAATTATGTAAAACGATGTATTTTTTTTTTCAATAAGAGTCAACATTTGCTGACATTTGTGACTACAAATTTGTTGTGACACTTAATTTTATATGGTAGTTTTTGGAAGATCTTAAATTTACTAGTCAATTCAAGTTGATTGCTATATTACATTAGTTTTTAATAGAAAATTATTAATGATGTTTTCTAACATAGTCATTCTCCGAACCTATTTAGATTTAAACGTCTTAATTTTATTAAAATTATGAACTTTTTATCTTTTAATGATTCTAAAGTTAAAAAAATTAACTCTTTAATTAGAGTTGATTATTAAATATTCATATAGAGAAAATATTCTCCAATATATTTATAAAATTTGGATCTCAAAAGAACCCAAGTGGAGCCTCAAAGATTGACCTCTAGCTTTTGTAGGTAGTAGGACACCAAAAAGGACTCAAAGTGGGACAAAGCTAATTAATTTTTAGTAGTGGGAATTAGTTAAGATAAGCTTAAAATTGTATTAGTGTTGTAATTATTGATTTTTATCATATGATATATATATATATATATATATATCATAATCATGCTTCATGTACAAGCAATTGGTCTAAAAACATCACTACTTACGCTAAATATACATCACATCACATCACATAAAAAGTTTCATTAAATAAATAAAATCATCACATTTCAAAAGAAATTGTGATCTTGGCCAAACATTAAAAAGAATATACGTGTATATATAGGCCTAATCAAGTATAAGATCTGACATCTTTTTTCGTACGGAAATCAACTTTATAACGTTACAAAGTTGAGATTTGTATAAGAAAAAAAAAAAAATATGAGATCTCGTATTTAATTTTCCTCCGTCATGAATTCTACCCAAATAAGTCTCCTCCATCTACATCAAAAGTCTCCCCCATCTTCATCAACCTTATAGAAAAAGAAATTAAAATAGAAAGAAAGAGATAGATAATGGAGAAAAATGTGGACTCAAGAGAACAAAAATGAATAGATTCAAGATGTATTTGACATATAATCCATACAAATTCCTTGAAAATGAACACCACGAATTCTTTTTTTGGTAATTACAGTTTGGTCCATATCTTTTAAGGAAACGTCACTTTTTTACCCAACTTACGTGTATTAGGGTCTTTAGTCCTTATCTTTTTGGAAATATATCAAAAGGTCCCTCCGTTAGTCAAAGTTAACCGGTCTAGGGGTAAAACAGTACTTTTAGTAATGGAAGTGTCAAAAAGATGGTTTTACCCCTAATCGATGTGAAAAGACTGAAATATGCCTATATCGGGGAATGAACCTTCAACCTTGTGGTTAAAAGTAACTAGCTCTAACCAGTCTAGCCACTTAAACTCATCATTGGAGGTTTGTTGATTTAAATATATATATAGTGATATAATTTGTTCTAAATAATTTAAATATGTTTATATAATTTAAAAGAAACTCATATATATATATATATATATATAATTTAAAATAAACTCATATTTAATAATAATGTATCAAAACAAATTTATGAAAAAAAGAAAAAGAAAAATAAGAAAACAAAAGGAAAAAAAAAATTTAAAGAAAGAAATTTCTTTCATTCTTTTTCTTTTTTGAAATTTTTCCCTTTTCAATTTATGAGTTTTGATTTTCTGGATTTTTTTTCATCAAGTTGAAATAAGAAAACAAAAGAAAACCCAATAAATCAAAGCCCGTAATTTTATTGTTATTATTTTTATTTTTTTTTCCTTTTCAAAAAATATTTTATTTCAATTTAATAAAAAAAACCCAAAAAATCAAAGCCCATAAATTGAAAAGAGAAAAGGTTTAAAAAAGTAAGAAAGAAAACAAATTTTCCTAATCTGTTTTGATATATTATTATTAAATATGAGTTTATTTCAAATTATATATATATATATATATATATATATATATATATATATAAATATGAGTTTATTTTAAATTATATAAACATATTTTAATTATTTTAAACAAAGTATATAACTATATATACATTTAAATCAACAAACCTCCAACAATGAGTTGGAGTAGCTTAGTTGGTTAGAGCTCGTTACTTTAAACCACAAGGTTGATGGTTTAATCCCTAATGGAGGCATTAATGCGTTTTTAATTGTTAGAGGAGTATTTCAGTCTTTTCACATCACTTAGGGGTAAAATCATCTTTTTGACACTTCTGTTAGTGTTGACTATCAACTTTTTGATTAGATTGACTTTTTTTGATGTATTTCTAAAACAATGAGGACCAAAGACCCTACTACGCATAAGGTAAATAAGTGACGTTTCCTTAAAGATAAGGACCAAACTGTAATTTCTAATTCTTTTTTTTTTTTTTTTTAAGAGAATGTACATCATTACAATGTTTTGAGAACAATTTTCAAGAATTAATTTTAAAATTAAACTAAAAATAAAAACAATGGTATTAGAATTTAGATGATTAACATGAATTGAATCATAATAATGATACCATCTCTAGACATATGTGATATTGTGCCTCTCTTTTCACATTAGTGGTGCTGGTGGGAGATTTGAGTCTCATCATATAAATTTTACTAATATGTACGAGAAGTTTTCTCAATATTATGAGAATACCTCTGACTTGTTAATTGTCAAGATTTATTGTGACATTTAAAAAGAAATTGTGTATAAAATTAAATATATTTATATGTTGATAGTAAGATATTTTTTTGGGTACAAAGACATCTTGAAATAAAGGGAAAAGGACACCATTGGTTTTAAAGGGTCTAGTAGTAGGCCATGGTGATGGCCCTTGAAACTTTGAAAGTCTACATTGGATGGATTTGGATTTATATGACTTATTTTTTCAAAGTTATAGTTAAGGTACATTGAGTAGTGACCAGTCTAAAAAAAAAAAAAGTCATTTTTGAATTAAATACAAAAGGAAAAAAGACCCCACCAATATAGTTTTATTCTTTGATTTTATACACCAATTTGGCCTTAGAATACCACTTTTAGTTTGAATAAACACACCTACAAATTTCTTGGGAGAAGCATGTTATTCAGTTATTGGGCCCCAAAAATTATTAATAAAACTTAGTGCTTTTATAAAAATAAATAAATAAATAAAATCTTCCTCTTAGTGGAGGAATTGTTTTTTTTTTTTTTTTTTTTCTTCAAAAGTTGGAAATTCTTCTAAGTTCTACAAAATTACTTTACTTTTTTTTTTTTTTTCCCTTGAAATTCAAAATTACTTTACTTTAAAGTGGCCTTGATTGATTTAGCATCTGCAATTTTGGACCCTTTTACTTGCTTAATAGTTATTTTTTATCATTCATTTAAAATGAAATTATCACAATGAAAGAATTAAAGTTTCATAGATGATATGATTAAGATTGATGAAATGAAATGAAATAAGACATTACAATAATTAAAGATTAATCTAATTAATTTTTTCATAGAAATAATGTGAATTGAATTGATTATGTAAGTGTTTTTTGTGTGCGATTTAGACTATATACTATTATAAAGTGTGACTCTGTATTGTATAACGATACAAAATATAATCTTATACAAAAAAAAAACGTACAAGATCTCGCACCTAATAAATTCTCCATTATTATATATACACTTGTTCATAATATGTACAAAATTCATTAACCTCTCTCAACATTGATGTATTTGTTTTTTTGTTATTATTATTGCTATTGTTTCCTTTGAATTTGAGATTTATAGTTGTTGGGTACGATTTTAATTGTTATTCTACCTTTTTAAATAAAGTTGAATAGTCCAAATCCACACAATAATTGACTCTTCCCATCTACACATCTCAATTATTATTTGTTTATTAAAAATAAATCAAATAAGTTTAAGTGCTCTTCTAATCACATTGAATAATACATACTAATAAACTATTAGCCATAAAACACAACCACCCTCACTTCAAAATTAATTTAGAAGGGATACAAAGAAGAGTATATGTATTTTTTATTTTATTTTTTATTTTAAGTCAGGTCAGGGGTCTTTCGGGATCAAATAGTATATGAGCGGCTCGAATATCCGAAATACTTGAATATATACTCTTATAACTAGAGATATATAATCTCACAATACCATAAAATATGTATGACAAGACTCGAACCCCACCAGTACATGGACTGGAAGATACATTACCATCTGTTATAAGAGGAATTATCCAGATGTATAATATTTTTAACGATGTCTCATATTACAAGTTTCACGTTCAATTCTATAGAACTAACATTTACATGTTTTTAAATTTGGATTAATTGTGGCAAAACCCCACAACAATTTTTAACATTTTTGTTGTGCAAGTATATATGATTACAATCAATGGTACTAAAAAGAATCAATCAATCAATAAAATGTTATGTGGTGTATAAATTATGGGTTCTGAGAGGGTCACATGGGAGACCAGGAGTTATGGGGCCAACTTGAAAGTTTTCACTCAAATTTCCAAATATTAGTAAACTATTTACTCTATGTAGAGATAATAAAGTTTCAACTTTGTACTATCTTCAAAACAAGACATATGCTATCATCATTGTCCTTAGCATATTCAGATTCCAATTATAACCACATTTCATCCATTTTTTTTCTTTATATATAATAATAATAATAATAATAATAATAATAATAATGTTTACACTTAGAAATATTAAAGAGTTAACTTTATAAAATTACAAGGTAGAATCTAGTACGAAAAAATATACGTCGGTCATCTAATCAATTTGTTTAGGGTTCGTTTGGTACGTTGTATTATACTGTATAGAATTGTATTAGACTGTATTGAATTTGATTGTATTTGATTAGATTGTATTATTATTATGAAATCCCGTGTTTGGTGATATTTTATATTAGACTATATTATACTGTATTAACTAATACAACATCTCTCCTCTGTATTAACTAATACGACATTCATCGTATTAACCAATTTAAATGTATTAACTAATACAAAGCACTGAACTATGTTAAACAAATCAAACATTATATTGTATTATTCTAATATATTTTAAGCTCCTAATATAATACAGTGCGGTGCACTAAACGAACCCTTAATGATAAAAATTATTTGAAAAAGCTTGAGTCATGTGACCTTGTAAGGTTATTATTATTCAATATCAGGATTTAGATTTTGTTGGATCACATTTTGTGGGATATGTTGCCAGCACAAAAGGATTAGGATTTTTAGGGAATATAAATTGTTCTTAAATCTTTATTGTAAATTGCCTCTATGATTTGTTGTTGCTGCCTTGTTTGCTACGGTGTCATGCAGTGTAATATGGATTATTAATCAATTAAATGTATTTTCTACGTGGTGGTAGGGTTTATGTATTAAATTGTATTGAAAATCTTTTCATTTTATTGATGTGAGTGTAAAGATTATATCATCGAATCATTTCAATTTCCGTCACTACATTATCTTTCACTTTTCACCAATCTACCATTGGTGCTTGCCAATTGACCAATTACAAGATGATATGATTTGATATGATTTTAATGATAGGGTGCATGCACTAGAATGCATCGAAGATCTTCCTATCTCATGATTATTATTATTGTTATTATTATTATTTTACGCTATCTATCTACCTATCTAGATCATATTTTTTGTTTTTTTTTTTTTTGGTTTTTAAGCTTTTTGTTATTAGTAGAATTCGAGCCGCTGACTTAGGAGTAATTTACCCAAACCTCAAGCCCGTCTATCTACCGTCTGATCTACGCCCTTGTGGACAGATCTTCCTATCTCATCGATACAAGTATAAAAGTCTTAGAGCATCTCCAATACTCTCATTTGAAGACTCCCTTATTTAAGGATGTATGTTATTGCAAGGGACCATTAAAGGAATATGTGCTCCAACAATAATACTCCCTTAAATGGCACATTTAATAAATTTTTTTATTATTTAAATATTATATATTGTGTTTAATAAATACCGGATATTGTTTGTCAATTATGATAGATGAAGCCCACTTTAAAATAATCTTAAATAAATGGAGCCTACTTTAAAGTGGTCTCAAAGCACTTCTTAATTAAGGGAGTAAACTCCATCAGAACACAATTAAGGGAGCAATTTAAGGACCTGCTGAAGCTGCAAAAATACACTTAGTGTATGTTTGGTATGGCTTTTGAAAGGATCAAAAGCGTTTTTTTAATGCTAGAAGCTATTTTGAAGTTCTTCTTAGTTGTTTGGCAAAACTCAAAACAGTTTTTTTAATATATGAATTGTCTTAATTACCCTTTAAAAAGTCATTTTATGTCTACTTGGAGAAGCCCAAAACTTGGGCTTCTCCAAGAAGCTTTTTTGAGCTTTTTTAAAACATATGAATTGTCTCAACTACCCTTTATAAATTTTAGATATTCCATCATAACTCTTTCATTATAAATAAATTGTCAACACCTTTTTTGTAATTCACTCAACTAAAAGCTATTTCTAAAATTACATTGTCAACACCTTTTTTGTAATTTACACAACCAAAAGCTTTTTTTGTTAGAAGCCTTAGAGTATGTTTGGGAGAGCTTCTCAAATAGATCTTTTTACGGTAGATATTTTAGAAGTAGATCTTTTGAGACAGAGCTTTTAAATGAAAGTCGTTGGTCGTTTGGTTGTCAATTAAAAAAGAGTTTTTTTAATGAGAGAATTACCAAAATACTCTAGTAAATATTAAATGATAGGGTTATATTGGAGATTTTAGTGTTATTAAAAAAACTCTAAAAGATCTATTTGGAAAAGCTTTAAATTTGGGCTTTTCCAAATAGACGTAAAACAGCTTTTTTAATTATCTAAAAGCTCTACTAAGTGACAACCAAATGATACAAAAAAAATTGAAAAGAGCTTTTTTAATTAAATAAGCTCTTTTAGCCAGCAGACAAGCTCTCCCAAACAGACACTTTAGAGTACGTTTGAGAGAGCTTCTCAAGTAGATCTTTTTGCAGTAGATCTTTTAGAGGTGGAGCTTTTAAATGAAAGTCGTTAGTCGTTTGGTTGTCAATTAAAAAATAGCTTTTTTAATGATAGAATTACCAAAATACTCTAGTAAATATTAAATTATAGGGTTATATTAGAGATTTTAGTGTTATTAAAAAAACTCCAAAAGATCTACTTGGAAAAACTTTAAATTTGGGCTTCTGCAAGTAGACGTAAAACAGATTTTTTAATCATCTAAAAGCTCTATTAAGTGATAACCAAACAATACAAAAAAAAATTGAAAAGAGCTTTTTTAATTAAATAAACTCTTTTAGAGCCAGTAGACAAGCTTCCTCAAACGGACACTTACTCATTAGAAGCTCTATTACAAAAATATCTACTCTAGAAGCTCAAATTGAAAAGTCATACCAAACACACTCTTACTCTCTTAATTGAGCTAAAGGATGTCTTCAAAAAAGGCTATTGGAGATGCTTTTACGTTGTAGATTCTCGAATTGTCTTGGCTTTTCCTCAAAAAAAAAATAAAATAATAATAATGTATATATATTTATACTATATGGTTGGTTGGTTAAGTAATCGTCGCATCAAAACTTACCTTTGTACCTCTAGCCTCTAGGTTATCTCAATTTTTGTCACCACAATCTTTTTTCATTCTTCAACAATTTACCGTAAAACTTTATTCTATATATTTATATATACACACCATAATTATTGTTACATTATGAAATACTTTACAAAAAATATATATATATTTTTAATAAAAAGCATTATTACACTTTAATGCTAATAATTTGTCATGATCAATATATCAAATTTTATTTAAAAAAAGAAAAAAGAAAGAAGTGACAATACAAAAAAAAAAAAAAAAAAAGATTTTTTTTCAAAAGCTAACAATAGGGTCCATGATTTGTTAGAATCCAACAAGATTAGATTCTACAAACACGATTAAGAATGTAATTTTTATGGTAAACGACGAGCCTACAGTCTACTTACACTTTCGGTTTAATAGACAAGAATGGACATATATTTACACTATCGTGGTTTGAACCCGGTTAGTGGAGTTTGAGCTTTGAGTTGGAAGTCCCCAAACATGGGAAGCTCGGTAAAAACACAAGATTTATCTTAAACAAAATCAAACAAAATCAAAAGCAAAAGCATCATGAATTATGATTTATGAAAAACAGAGTAACAGCAGTGAGTTTGAACTTTGAAACAGTAAAAATAATAAGTCGACTAGATGGTCATGGATGTGATGCTCCATGTCCCACCTAAAAAACGCACCAATCTCTCCTCTCATTGGTCTACACACACCAACGCGTGGGGCGGTGTCTCTGTTCTCTCTTCTTCTCTCTTCTTCTCTCTTCTTCAACCAAAAAACACAAAAATCTTTTTATTTATTTCTATAATAATAAATTAATAATCACCTTCAATATTAAATCATCAAAATAATACATCAATACAAGTATATCCTGTATCAATATATATAAATATACATACTTTCTCTCTCTCTCTCTCTATCTGTCTCTCTCTCTTTATCTTTGTCTCTGTTTCCGACAAAACCCCAACTGAATTCTCAGCTTTTGTATTTCGAGATTTTATTCTATAGTTTTGTTATATATCTATCTATATAACTTAACATACTCTCTTGTATCAGTTGGCAGCTCGATAAACATCCTCGATTTACCAACTGGGTTGTGTCCAGATCTTCGATTAGAGAGAAGCATTATCATCAACAAGTTCGGTTTCTTTTGACTTTTTTTTTTCGGAGAGAGCAAAAAAAAAAGGCAGGTGAGGTGATATGAAAACAACGTAAAGGCAAACAAAAATTAAAAATCTGAACTTTATCTTTGTTGTTGTTGTTTTATGATCACTTTATTTTTTTTACTTAATTAATTTTTTTTGGGTTTGAAATTTTGTGTGACATGATCTAGGTTACTGTGTTTTTTTTTTTTTTTTTTTTTTTTGGTGGACTTTTGACTGTTTAAGTCTTCCTTGGATTCCGGTTTCTGTGTAGAAAAAAAAGCTTGTTGCTTTATTGGTATCTGCTCTTATCTCTGCATAACTGTTGATGGGTCTGTTTATGTTTTTAAGTTTGTGAGGGTTTTTAATTTTTTTTAGTTGTGGAGTAGAAAGATAGTATCTGTTACTGTTTTCAGGGGTTTTTGCTTTCTGGGGATCAAGAAGAATTTGTTATTGTAGCTCAACTTTGTGGGTATGCTTCTCAATTATTCACTTTTTTTTGTCTGTAGTTTAAAAGTCTTGGTATTGAAGTTGTCTATGTAAAAAGGTTTCATTTTTGCAAGATTTTATTGTTATTTTTGGTCTCTGGATTGTTAAATTCTCTGTCAATTTCAGTTCAGGCCAAGGTAAGTAAGCTTTTTAGATTCAAGTGCTTTATGTTAGGTTTTGGTTTTGTAAAGTTGCTTCTCTGTTTTTGTTTGTTGGGTGATTGTGAGTGCCTTTGTTTCTGTTCAGGCTAGGTTTAGATTTGTGGGTTTGGTTGCATTGCTGTTTTTCTGGTGTTTTTTTTTTTTTACCTAAAAAGTAATGAGTTTTTAAGATTTATGGCTCATAAATTTCTGTTCCATATATCAAAAGTTCCTTTAATTGCTTGAATTTCTGTGCTTGTTGAGTTCCTGGGATTTTTCTTCGTTCTTGTTTAGAAAATTTCATTTGTCCTTGTGTGTTTTTACAGGTTCAATTCCTAGGTGCTCACCATGGATTCCCCACAATCTGTTGTTTCACCATTCAAGATTGCTGAGCCTGAGAAGCAGAAATCTGATTTTTTCGGTCGAACAACGAAGGGAATTGAAGCTAACAGAAAGGAAACTGATGTGTCTAGCTTAGAGAAATTCATCGGTGTTCTTGAAGTTTACGTACATCAAGCTAGGGACATCCAGAACATCTGCATTTACCACAAGCAAGATGTTTATGCTAAGCTTTGCCTGACTAGTGATCCTGAAAACACCGTCTCAACCAAAACCATCAATGGCGGTGGGAGGAATCCTGTGTTCAATGAAAATCTTCGACTCAACGTTAAAACTGTCGAATCCTCCCTCAAATGTGAGGTGTTTATGATGAGTAGGGTGAAGAATTATCTCGAAGACCAATTGCTGGGGTTCGCTTTGGTGCCTTTGTCTGAAGTAGTCATCACTAATGGGAAGTTAGAGAAAGAGTTCTCTCTTTCTTCGACTGATCTGTTCCATTCTCCAGCAGGGTTTGTTCAGTTGTCTCTTGCTTACGCTGGGGCTTCACCTGACGTAATGGCTATTCCTGCAATGCCTAAACCTTTGGCTACGGGTTCATCCGCCCAAGAATCGGAACTTTCTGAGTCGTTTGATAGGATTGAGTTCCCTGATCCTAAGATTGCGAATGAGAACGAGATGATGATATCGGAGTATTTTGGGATCCCATGTAGCAACATGGACTCTGAAAGCTCCGAAAGTTTGGACACTTCTGATGCTCAAAATCAACTTAGTTGTGAGATTGGTGTTCGCATTGTGGAAAGCTTCTCGACAGCTACTGTCGAATCTGTTCAGCTTCCAAAGGTTGATTCTCCTCCGAGCAGTGTGTCAACTAATGGGGTCTCTTCCCCTTCAGCTGCTGCAAGCTCAGAGTACTCTGATGCTCCGGCTGTTTCGAAGCCATCCACCAATAAGGAACACATTTCTGCCCCAAAAGAGAAAAATGTTAACGTTGGAGATGGTGAGAGCGATTCATCCGGTGGGGCACCAAGCGAACCAATTTCCAAGCCTGCTGTCACTGTTAACTTCGAACCTGAGCAGAAAGTGGTGCAGCAAGACATAGTAGACATGTATATGAAGAGCATGCAGCAGTTCACAGAGTCATTAGCCAAGATGAAGCTTCCTTTGGACATTGATAGCGGACCAACCAGTTCCGGGAGTAGTTCAAGCTCTGATCAGAAATTACAGGCAACATCGAAGAACACCCCCAACAGCACCAATCCTCGCGTGTTTTATGGAAGTAGGGCGTTTTTCTGAGCTTATTATGCTCTCCCCAGTAGTGGTGGGTTCAAAGGAAGGCACAGGTGACTCCTAGATTTTAGAATGAAGAACTAATACTAATAGTGAAGTGTAATAATAATGTATTATGATGATGATGATGATGATGATTTAGTGGTGTTGGTGTTTTCCTTTGTATGCTGATGATGTTTTAGATGAGGACCACAAAATCATGACTTGTACCTTGTTTATTATTAGCCTTTGTTTCTCTCCTGCTGGTTTTAGTAGAGTAATATGTGAATCTTTTTTCACTTCCCATTATTCATCTTTTAATTTGTTGCAACATGACATGTTTTGATGATCAAATTCTCTCAATGATTGTGGAATCAAACTCCACCTAACCATTAGAGATAGCTAATGATGTCTGTCATCATCATTTGGTGTTGTGATTTATTGGTCCCACATTCTCTCCATTGTGATTTTACTGCTTTCATGAGACAAAAAGTCTCTGCCTAAGGAATCCAAGAGTTTGATTTCTCAGTTGCACTAGTATAGTTAACTTATGTCTTTTTTCGTGCGATCTCAAGTGATAATCCTTGAGACCACACGAAAAATTTCAGGTCTGGTCCTTACTGGAGAATTATTATAGTTAACTTGCAAACAAATTGAAACAAATCTTGTTCAAGTTAATATTTTGGTTCATATCAGCTTAGCTCTATCCACACAACATAATAATTAAAGAAGAATGAAACATAAAAGAATCCTCATTTATTCAACAACCTCAGATGTCATTTTCAAATGGGCACTTCAATGATTTCATGTGCTCTTAGTGTCAAATGCCTCCTACATATCCATGCAATATGACCATTATCTCTGTATCTCACTCTCCATAATCCAAACTTGTCTGCAATGTCTTTTCCTGTTGAGCACCTCCTCTCCCTTAAGAAATCCACTATCCATTGCTGTGCTGTTCTTACATCTTGTTGTATATCTCCAGCTCTGCTGCTCCTGTTCCTGCTTCCTTGTATACCTCCCATTGCGGCAGCCCCCACTGCCCCAGCTGCAACTGCTCCGGCTGCTCCAGTCATGACAGAAGATTCAGATAGATGAGCAACTTCCCTGCTCAAATCCGGTATCAGTTGTCCCATTCCAGTTGCTAGATGTGCACCAATCTTGAGAGCAAATGTCAACAATTTCATGAACTTTGTCATGTATGGAGCTAAAGATTTTACAGCCCTGTTGTCTACTTGCATCATTTCGCAGCCTATCTGGTCTTCGACGACATGCATTTCCCGCCTGAATTCGCATAACATGTGCATTCTGAGTGCAGTCATGCCAGAAATTATGTTTGTGATTAATTTCCTTGAGTAGTTTTCTGTTCTGACAAAATATATCATGCTGGGTACTTTCCTCTCTTCAAGCTGAACATTGTAGTTCACAATGTAGTTCATTTTGCGATGAAGCTCGATAAGAAGCCTGTGTTCGTAATATCTCAGTCCCTGGATCTCTTGTTTCACATCCTTTATTTCTTGTTCAATGATCTTCAGTCTCTGCAACACAGTCTCCAATCCTTTGGCAATTCCACCGAATGTTGGTTCAACTTTGCCATCAGGCTCAATGCTTGGATCCGGTTCATCAGGATCGTTTTCTCTGGGGATTTGCAGTTCAACAGCAAGGTTGTGTAGGTCATGATATCTGCAGTGCAACACTTCTCGAAAATCATCATCCGATAGGATGTCTCGTGCTAAGTCGAAACCAGCTCTTAGAATAGGTCTACCGGAGTCTGTGACTGGATCCCAAGTATGCTGATAATCATACATGCCGTCTGCAGGAACTGATAGCAATGCCTGTTTCAGTACTAACAGTGACACAAATTGGTCTTTCCTGTGTCTCGGGGGAGTCAGATTTCTCACACATTCAGGCCGCATGACGTTTTCAGTCAATGTAACGCCATTGCATAGACTTTGGATTGCTGGAATTATGAGTTGATGGATGGCTCTGAGAGTTTCTGTCAGGTTCTTGGTAGAACAAGCCAAGACATCAATGTAGTAACCCAGTTGTCCTCCAAGTTCTACTCTGATATATATACCGTTGATGTTTATCGAAATCAAATATTTCTCAAGATTGTAAGTTGCTCCATGCTGGTTCTTCAATGCCATGATTCTGTTATGGAGATGCACCTAAAATCGTGAAAAAGTTCAGATTTCAGTAAGATAGACCTCTTGGTCATTTGTCCATTGCTCATTATTGTTAGAATTCAAGCAGATATAGAATTTCTTGTTAGATAAGACATTGAATGTATCTTTATATACTCATTATGCTAAGATTAATGTATTTCTGTGTACTCTAAAGAACTCTAAAGTGGGAAAAAAGTTGATGAAAATAAATTGTCTTTAGCAAACTTGTAGCACAAGAATTTGTGTGCTTTGTAGAAGGAAAAAAGCTGAAGAACTGAAAAAAGAGCGAAGAAACTAGAGAACTTGCCTGTAAACGAGGAAAGAAGCCTGGTGTGAGAAACATGTGACTTGAATTGTCACACTGGAGATGCCGCCCAGCATAGACACATTCGGGTGAATTTACTTGCCATTTCGGTGTCTTTCCTCTGCCTTCTTCGAGAATCGAAGGGATGAGTAACAAAGAATTTGGGTCAGATGGATCTTGTTCATAGCATAGTTCTAGTTTCAGCATCATTCGTACAAGATCACCGGCTTCTAGATTCTCAAACACTTTTGAACCCAATCCAGGAATTTGGCTTTGTAGACTACCTCTTAGAATCTTCTCCAATTCTTTTTTGCTGATGAAACCATTGTTGTCTACAGAGGTCTGCTTTCTAACTTCTAGTTTCACTAACTTGCTAAGCACTTCACCACAGAACCACTCACAATCTAGAATCAAGAAACCCAATTCGTCGAAATAAATCACCTCACCTATATGATGTAGACAAGTAGCCACAGCTCGCCTTCTCATTTCAATCCTCTCCTTGTTTTCATGTCTCGATCGAATTCTCAATGGTGGAACCTTAACTTGACATAGCTCATCGAATTCTTTCCACTTCATTGCTGGTTTGTTATAGTTCTCTGATCTCCAGTCTGATAAAATTTGTATCAAGTCATTGCATAGCTGATAAACTCGAGGCACTCGTTGTAGAATAGTCTTGCTTGTCTTCCTGATATGGTGGGTGAGTTTAGTGACTGATGCGGATGATCTAGCATCAATTGTGAAGACAGTTGGATAGAAATCAACAAAACCTTGGAACTTGTCTTTAAGTCTCTGGATTGAACTCACCGCGAGCTGCATATTCTGCGAAGCTTGATTGATTTTGTCGAAATGTGTCAGGACTACGGTTACATTTGGTAGCATACATTGTTGGACAGCTCTTCTTGAATTTGAAACTATGAACCTGAGCCAATACTGAAGATCTTCCTCTACCTCTTCTGGGGTTTTTGGTTCTTTGTTGTTTGGTTTCCTGAACAAACTCGATATGATCAGGAAGAATGATGCACTGCCATGCCCTGGGAACATTAGATCATGGAGAGAGTAGAACTCATGCTGACCAGCTAAATTCCATATTGAAATCTTTGTGTCTTCGTCTTTTAATGTCTTTATTTTCATTCCAACTGTTCTAACAGCTTGTTCAACCGGATTTACTAATGTTCTTACTTGTTCGATATAAGGAAGCTTCGAAGAAGATGAAGAAAAATTCTGTGAAATTGAATTACACAATGTAGTCTTACCTGCATATACAAAATCACTGAATTGATTATTTTCATTATCAACTTTCAAGTTCTTAGAAAAATATAGTTCAATGCAGTTTCGTATATCAATTCAGATTCTTCGAAAAGCTTACCAGCATATTCTTGACCACAGAAGAAAACGCGGCAACTCTTTGGTTCAGTGAGTGGCATATCTTTAAGCAAATCCATATCTGGTTCACTACTCTTCCCCTTTTGTCCCAATCTTTGATAAATTCCATCAGCTTTCCCTGTAGTCTTCAATGGAGTTCTCTCGAGATCAATGTCTTCGATCCAAGGATTCACCTGCAACGTCTCCATTATAGCTTGCTGTACCAACTCTCCGCGAACCCCTTTGCAGCCCTGCAAAGACAAGTGCCTCAAAGTGGCATTCTTCTGTAAACTCCTGAAGATTCTCACAAAATCATCAGGCCTCAAACTCTCATCATCATATATCCCTAAACGCGTCACACTTTCATTCGTTGTGATCATCTGTAAGATGGCTGCAATCCCATCTCTTCCTATTTTCGTTCTCCCACCTCCGAAAGTCAGAGACTTCAGCGTAACGTTAGCCTGATATTGCAAGGAAGAGAACCTACTCAAAGGGCATAGTAAATGTTCTACACCAATGCCACTAAACCGGTTTCCATGAACATATAGAGTTTCTAAACTCTGATTCTTGAAGAGTCCTGCAGCAACATAGACAACTCCCTTGTCTTTTAAGCAAGTTTTCGATAAGATCACTTCTTTTAGGCTCTGATTCTGCTCTAGAACCCATCTGAATTCCTTTGCCCACTTAGATTTTAGTCGTACTCCGGTCATATCAAGTGACTTTACAGTTGAATTCATCCCCAAAGAGCAAGCAACCCTACAAGAACCTGAAACATCAATCCTGTAGATTCTAAGTGTGCTGTTTCCCGGCACAAACTCAACCACTTTAGTACTCTTGTCTCCCTTTTCACCACTCCAAACGTGAACTTCCATGGCGCGGTTCCTTGCCAAAACAGCTGATACAAGTGGGGTTGCTGTGATAGAGCTTGAATCAAAGATTGTCAATGACTTCAATGTAGAATTCACTTCAATCATCTTCGAAAGCTCCTCCGCGCCTTTCGACCCAATTGAGTCCTCCCATATTTGCAACTCTTCCAAGCAATCATTCTCTTTCAAAGCAGAAGCTAGAAATGCAGCTCCAACGTTTCTAACACATGATTCAGAAAACATGATCTCTTTGATCACTCTATTTCTCTTCAGGATTTCTGAAACTTCTGACAGACATTCTTGATCAAATTTGTTCCTTTTAAACACAACCTGTTTGATGTTTGAATTATCAAGCAACAACCCAAGATTTTGAAGCTGTTGAACTTCCCATTCAACTTGATGAAACTCCAAGTTCTTGAGAGAAGACTGAGAGATCTTTGAAGTTGCTAACACTATAAGGAAGTGAGACAAGTACAAAAAGCTGTCAATGGAAATGTTTATGTTCATGGAATTTTCGGTTTCTTGATAACAACCTGAAGTTTGCTGAGAAAGATAGAAGGAAATGTTGTGAAGGTTGAGACTTTCAGATTCCATTGCTTGCAGAACCCATTGAAGATCTTTCAATTCATGCTCTGATGCCATTTTCACAAAGAGATTTCTTACAAAAACTGAAGCTAAAAAAATAAAAAAAGAGAGGACTTGTTTGGTTTACCAAGAGATCAGAAAAACAAGATCAGATGGTTTCATGATCAAAACAGTTGTTCAAGGTTTTAAGAGAGAGAGAGAGAGAGATTTGTGTTTTGTGTCTGAAAGGTGGACATCAACATACAGGGAGACAGATTTGCCTGATTAAATGGCTTTTTGTGTGTGTGTGAGATATTGAAAATGATGTCCATAGCGGAAACTAACATTAGAATGAGAGCTTCTTCTACATTTTCATGCCAAAAGTAGAGGCTGCAACTCGAATCTGGGATATTGTCGATCACTTAGCCACATGGGGCGGTGGTAGCTTCTTCTACATTTGATGCTTTCTCTTATTGTTTCATATTCTCAATTTCCTGTCTAAGCAAAAATTCTTTTTGGGTAATTTTATTTCAAAAGTATAGTATAGGATACCTTTTTACACATGTTGTCATTACACGTTTAATCAATTATAATAATGTTTTATTTTTTAATAAAGTGTTTTTCATTTTTTTTATTTATTTATTTTATTACAACAACTGTCGGGACTGACGAGATTGGGCTCTTCTCAAACTACTTTCTTAAAAAGCACTTCACAAAAAGTACTTAATACATCTTAATACATCTTAATTTGCTGTGCTGTTTAAGTAGTCATATGTATCCAAGAATTTGATCATCAAAGTAATAAGCTTGTGGTGGAGGAAGTGGAGTGATCACAAGTTGAATTCAAGGTCACATGAGATTGGATGATAATGGTGACTTTTTTTTTTTTTGTTGACTTTTTTGAGCAAATTTTGTACATATCTTTTTCTTCTCTACTTTTTTCTTTTCCCATTGAAACGAATAGGGAATCCTAAAAAGAAAAAGAAAAAGGCAACTTCAGTGTTGTGAGAAAATTTAACTTAATTGGGAAGGTCTCAATACGTCATTCGTACACACATTTGGTCAAACTACATCGATCGAATTAGGGGTTTGTTAGGACTTGACGAGATCAACCGCTATAAATATGGTCCAAAATATGACTCTTGTAATTTGGAAGAAATCTCCATACACTTATAATTTAATAGGTAAAGTGAGACTCGAACCCTTATTATATGAGTATAATCACTTTGATAATAATAAATGTATGCAAGTCTAGATACGATTAAATAGATAAGAAAATTTTAAAAAGTCTTAATATTTTTATAGAGATTTGAAACCGAACTGTCAGGACCTAGCGAGATTAAGAGGAGAAAAATTCCCAAATTCTCAGATCCCAATGATTTTCTCTACTTGTTAACTGTCAGCAACTTGACCACATGTTTTGCAAGCCTAGAATATTGTGCCATGGACCCACCCACAAGCCCATTTCGGTGCAATCAGAGCCATTCAAAATTACGATCATGGACTGGAAGGATTGGGTAAGGGTTCGTGGCCTAGTAAAAATTCAAAACTTGAAAAAGAGAATATGGTTTGTCTAACAAATTCTTTACACTATAGTTGTATGTGAATATAAAAATGATAAAAAATGAAAAATAAAAAATAAAAAATAAAACTTTTTTTCATTTTCTTTCCCTTTCCTTTTCTCACCACAAAAATGGTCTTTCTGAAGTTAGGATTTGTATTTTGAGAATATCATAATATTTTTTACACCGTTTTTAGAAAATCGAATCCACTCGCAGGGTTTAATGATAAGAATGAACGTAAAATGGATTAATACAGTAATATTTTAAATTCAATTGTATTAAATGTAAAAATACGGCATCTAGAAACGTAACTCGGCTGGTAGATGAAGGAGCTTAGGGTTTGGGTAAATGACTCTCAAGTCAGCGGTTCAAATCCTACTAATAACAAAAAGCTTCAAAGAAATACCTGGTCTAGATAGATCTATAGATAGATACCGTCAAAAAAAAAAAAAAAAAAGTGAAAATATGTTAACTTTTAACCAAGGGCATCTAGTGAGACAGTTGCTTAAGTCCCCACTCCCCAACAAAAATTAAAGCCTAAAAACAATTTTACAACTAAAAAAAATATTAAATACTAATTAAACACTCAGTCCAATACGCTAAATGAAGTATGTCGTGTCGTGTTATTCTCAGGGGTGTATCCAGGATTTTTTATTGGGATGGACTAAAACAAAACTATAGTTTTTTTACGAGGAAATTTCGTTAGTCGAAAAGCAAAAGTACATTTATATTGGGAAACAGAACAAACCTTATCCCTCGAGATGCATATACTAAACAAATTACATAAACTTTCGATAAAATAACATATATTTTTTATTAAACAAAAAAAGTATAAATTTTTTTGGACAGAGCTCACCATCAGTCGACTGATCAATGTGTCTAAAATTACAAAATTTGGATACTCAAACTTGTTAATAGAAACCTATTAAAAATTAAGAAAATGTCATTTAAGTGTAAGAACAGGGGATGCATTTTTTTTCTTCAATTGAGATCAAAGATGGTTGATTGTTATTTTATTGGGGTAATTGCACAAACATCCCCTGACATTTGATATAATTACACATATATGGTAGTTTTGACTATATTAACACAAACATCCCCTGACCTTTGAAAAATATTGCATTAACATCCCCTACCGTTAATTTTCTACAGTTAGCACTTAATGGTTAGGGGTAATATGGTCATTTTCACTAAAAATATTTTAATTTTAAAATAATAATAATAATAATAATAATAATATGAAGAATTTTTTGTTTGATGATTTAGAAATCTGTTGTTTGATTATTTGAAGATGAGAAAGATGAGGAAGATGAGGATTTGATTTTATTAATATTTTAATTTTAAAATGTAAAATAGGGGCATTTTAGTCATTTCACCCCTTTGACCATTGTTTAGCAGTAAAAAGTTAAAGGTAGGGGATGTTAGTGCAATATTTTACAAAGATCAGGGGATGTTTGTGTTAATATGACCAAAACTGCCATATGTGTGTAATTATATCAAATGTCAGGGGATGTTTGTGTAATTACCCCTATTTTATTTAACATTTAAGAGAAAGAAGATTTTATATGTATGGGTTTTGTAAAAAAGAAAAAAAATTGTGGGACCGGAAATTAAAGGGACTAGAGGAGGGATGGTATGATGTGATGTGAGATGAGGTTTGATTGGTTTGCTAACTCTGTGTCTGTATCTCATTTAGGTTTTTTTTTTTTTTTCAAAAAGCTGACCCTCTAACATGTCCACCCCTGGCTATACCGTGTCATGTTTGTACGAAATCGTGCTTTATTACCAATTCGACACAATTTACATGTTTAATTAATATTGATGAGGGAAGTTCCACTCAAAGACAATGTTTCTACATTCCTTGAAATCAGCGGAAATTTGGTGACATTAATGCAGCCATCCAAATTTAAATTCTGAAGGTTGTTGAGTTGTTGAACAGAGGAGGTTAAGTCAACCAAGCTCTTGCAGTTAGTAAGATGAACCTCTTCAATCGAGGGGAAATATGAGAGGTTTGGAATCCTAGTGAGACGTGGTTAGTAGCTTGGATTAAGCCACTTTAATTTTGGAGTATGGTGACTGACTGATTGGTGCAGTTAAATATATATATATATATATATATATATATATATATAGTAACAGTCTTTCTATTATTAGTTCGAATTGACAAAGTTATATCAGTTCCTTGTATATGAGCCACTGGATTTAAATACTTTGACTGACAAGTGCATACAGCCAAGTCAAAGTATTTAAATCCAGTGGCCCATATACAAAGAACTGATATAACTTTTGTCAGTTCGAACTGATAATAGAATTTCTGTATATAGTAAAATGATTGGAATTTGTAATAATTGTTTTGCGAAGAAGACAAAATATATTAAAGAATGAAACATATGATTAAAGATTAAATTATACATTAGTTTCTTCCCAAATTTATTCAATATTGCTAACAAAAAGGTCATGTTTAATAAGTTTATGTGGATTAAAATTCGTTGTCAGCGCTCTCAAGGGATATCCATGTCATTGGAGAATCCTTAGTTCATTTGGGATATAATTTAGACCATTGGGAAGATATGCTTTGTTGGATTTCAATTAAATAAGAGAAATATGAGATTATGCATTTTATCGAAGACTTCCAAACTCAAATGTATATCCTTTAAATTGTCCATATCTAGGGATATTACTTCAACTGTATCAGTTCCCTAACAACCAAAAGTTAAGTTAATAATCTATAGCATAAAATGCAAAAAGACTATGAAAATTGTTATACATTTCTTAAACCGGAAAGAAAGTTTGCAGGTTAATTTTGTTAAGAGCAAAACTTCCTCTTCTAAAAGAATCATCTACCTCCAAAAAATCACATAGAAGTGAAGGTGCATTGAATATAAAAAAATGTTTTGCATATTTACAAAAGAGTTCAAGAGCTCCATCATGTTAAATCCCTCGACCTCATATATTTCATGATCATCTACATTAAAATTACAAAGTATTTGTTTATCTCTATAAGTTATTATGATTCTACTTCCCAAGCCACATCAATTAAGACATTCAACTAAAGTTTCCAATTGAAAAAAATTATTGACATCATTAAGAATAATGAAAACCTTATTTTGATTGAGCATTTCCATGATAAATGGGTGAATGGTAGGAGTGCCCAATTTTAGATTTTCTTTATGCAATATTTCAGAAAGAACTTCAAGTTGCAGACAATTTGATCCGTCATTTTCTAATCTTTTCCCAACTTGTTCAATAAAACAAGTACCATCAAATTTATTTGAAATAAATTTGAAAACCGCTTGAGCAATAGTTATTTTACCGATACCACCCATGCCCCAACTAAAATGAAAGCCTAAAAACCATGTTACAAATAAAAAATATTAAATACTAATTAAACACTCAGCCTAGTACGCTAAATGAAGTGTCGTATCCAAGGGCGGAGGCAAGTGGAAACTAAACTACGCTATAGCCCGGTCCAAACTTTTCAAAAAATATATATTATATTATATGTAGGGATGGCAATGTGTCGGGTTCGGTTCGGGTCCTACTGGAACCAAACCCAGACCCGACAAAAAAAAATTGGACCCAGACCCATGAAATTTTTGGGTTTGGGTTTGGGTTTGGGTTTGGGTCTTGACCTGCGGGTCTTACGAAGACCGAAACCCGACCGAAGACCAATGAAAATTCACGGGTCTGGGTCTGGACCCGCGGACCCATGATCCAAAAGAAAACAATAAAATACTAAAAATATATATATACTTAAATATATAAATAACTAAATAAATAAATAAATAAATAAATAAATAGAGGATATAAAAGAGAAATATTCTTATTTGCATTCAATTTCAATTTCAAATTCTTCAATTTTTTATTTATTTATTTTAAACTCACTCACTATTCAGGTATATAGGTCCGGGTCCGGGTCCGGGTCCATGGACCCAGACTCGACCCGACCCAAACCCGAATTGGGTATAATATTCTGGACCCAGACCCTGCCCGTGACCCAAATGTGAGGACCCAGACCCGACACACAAGGGTCGGGTCTAATTGTCATCCCTAATTATATGCATTAAATTAACTTATATTGTCAATTTCTTTTCAGCCCAAATATTCAGAACATTTGTTTTCTGCCCAAATGTGAAGTTCTAAATTATTTAGTCCAAACACTTCACTTAGTTCAGAGTCAAATAGGCCCAACTACTCAGATAGTTTTCTTTAACAAGAAGACAACTTATCCAAAAGAGAAACCAAGTTAAAAACAAATCCTAATTACACACTATTATATATATATATATATATATATATATATATATATATATATATATTGCAAGAGATTAGAAACTCTATTTAATCACCAAGACACCAAATTCAACATCTCCAAGCCGAAAGGTAATGAACAGGCTATGATAATTGATGAATTTTGTGATATGAGTCCTCCTAGGGTACCACTCAAATACAATAGTGATGCATTTGTATTGTAAGTTATTTTTTTATTTTCCCGTTATTTATTTTTAGATTATATTTTTTATAGTATATTCATTTTGAAGGGTAAAACCCGAGTCCATTTTTCACATCACCTCTTAGTAGAGCTGGTAGTGCACCTTCCTTCCACATGAGTGATGAGAGGTTTAAATCCCATCATGCACATTTTACAAACATGTGTGGGGAGTTTTCTTCCCAAGTTTTGGATGTAGTTATCTCCCGTTATGAGAGTAGATATCTAAGCCGCATATGTATTGTTTGATCTTGACAGGTTTCGATAGTCTTATTGTAATAGTTCTTATAATACTTCAAAAAAAAAAAAATTATAAAAATTTTAACTAAGTTTTTAGTCTAGCCCCCCCAAGTCAGAAATTCTAGCTACGCCACTGGTCGTGTCATGCGTGCCGTGCTAGTATGAAATCATGCTTTATCAGGCAGTGTCTAGGCTGGCTCGACCCGATTTACCTGTTTAATTAATATTAGACATGTCTAGTAGAAAATATGAATCAGAATACCAAAAAACAAATAACATGAAAATTAGGATTTTTTTTTGTTGTTGTAAGAATTACCTTAATATATTACGGAGGAATCCCATCCAGATAGATTGGATGCTTCGGTCAAAGCTTTTCTCCATTTTTGCACCTATTCTTGTAATTATTTTTCTTCATTTGCAAAGGAACACTTGAAACTCCAACATGGCCGGCCTTGAGGGTAGGCCCAAGAGGCAACCGCCTAGGGCCCCCAATTGTAATGGGCCCCTAAATTTCTAAATTTTTGTTAAAATTTTTGTTGTTGTGATTTTATGAATATAAGGCCGGAGATCCACGTATTAAAGGCCCACCGTTATATGACTTAAAGGCCTACTGTTTACACATGTTTTTCTCTTTAAAAAAAAAAGCCCACATGAAACACAATTATAATTAGGGTTAATTGCACTAACTTACCCTGACATTTTACAATATTAGAGATATATTCAACTTTTGCATTTATTAACAAAAACATACCCTTGACCACTTTGACTAACTATAAAAGTCTAAAATGCCCCCAGTTATTATATTATCAAGACAAATTCAAATTAAATTTATAATTAATTAAATTTAAAAATAAAACTAATTAAATTTATAATTAATAATTAATAAATATAATAAAATTAAATAAATAAAATTAAATTAATATTTTAAAAGAAATTTATTATACAAAATGTTTTAATAAAATATTAATACCCTTCCTTATAATAAATATTTAATTTGTTTAAAAATAACAAAAAATTAACTTTTGATTCCACCAAATAAAAAAAATAAAAAAAATCATTTCCAAAAACCACCGTTTCCTAATCCAAATTAAAAACCATTAAATATTGGATTAGGAAATGGTGGTTTTTGGAAATGAAATTTTTTTTTTTTTTTTTTTTTTTTGATTTGGTGGAATCAAAAGTTAATTTTTTGTTATTTTTAAACAAATTAAATATTTATTATAAGGAAGGGTATTAATATTTTATTAAAACATTTTGTATAATAAATTTCTTTTAAAATATTAATTTAATTTTATTATTTTAATTGTTTTTATTTAATTTTATTATATTTATTTAATTATTAATTATTAATTTAATTAGTTTTATTTTTAAATTTAATTAATTATAAATTTAATTTGAATTTGTCTTGATAATATATAAATGCTAATATAATAACTGGGGGCATTTTAGACTTTTATAGTTAGTCAAAGTGGTCAAGGGTATGTTTTTGTTAATAAATGTAAAAGTTGAATATAACTGTAATATTATAAATGTCAGGGTAAGTTAGTGCAATTAACCCTTATAATTATTATAAAAGACAATAACATATTAAATCCCTTTATCAAACTGATATAGGACACTTTTGGAAGGCTGTTGGAGGGTCAAATGATGTCCGTTTTGGTCCCATAATATGTCGTTGGAACCATATTGATGAGCCCTATATTTTTTATAGCTTATGTTTTTCCAGAAAATATCGTTTTGACCTCCGTTTTTCTGGTTTTCTGTTTTAGACGGGATTTTGATAAATATTTTTTCAATTTAGGAAGATTTTTTTTTTCTTTTTTTAGTTTGATACTTTGATTAGGAATAAAGTTTAGATTTTGGAAATAGATCAAACTTACCTTTTCTAGTAAAATTTGATATTTTATTTTCAATCAAGGGAGTTCAAAATCCTAGAGGATTCTGGTTTGTTTTATTTTCTAAAATGTGAGACGAATAAGGTTTAAGTGATATATTTTTTGATGTAATTATAAAATTTTTATTTCGGTTGCTTTTTATGTTCTATTTTATTGTGTTACAGTCTTGATTTTGGGTTATTATATTTATTTTTACAAGTATTTACTAGAGAAAAAAAATAAACATACATAGATGGTTGAAGCCCTCATTTTTACATTTCGTCTCGGGCCCCTGAAATCTCAGGATCGGCCCTGAACTCCAAATCAGCTTCCTTATATCAAATGGATCAACATGGTAGAAAACATGCATGACAATATGCTTATTGCAGGACACAATAAATGAGATTTTGAGAGTATATGGATATATGGGATGTAACACTAAACAACAATATTATAGAGAAAAAAAAAATTTGTGCCGTGCCATGTCGTGCTTGTAGAAAATCTTGCTTTATTGGACTGTGCCGAGGCTTGCTATATATATATGGGTTTGTTGTAAGCGTAAGGCTTTCAATTAGGTGAGAATTTGATCAAACCTCGATTCGTGGCTGACAAGGATCTCATGGACCTCATTGCGGAACTCTACATTCGATTTTCCACAGGTGTCAATGGAAAAAAGCAAACCAGGCTTTGACACCACCGATAAGTTTAATTCGTGAAAAAAAGAGGAGAAGAGCAGGAAAGAATGAAGCAGAGGAGATAATTTGTTTTTTTAATCGATAACTTTATTTCAGTGTTTCAAGACTATAGAACTTGGTCTTCTATCTTGATTTCCATGTCCTTGTGGGATTCACAATTGTTTACTGAGTCAAGATTTTAAAAAAGAAAAAAAAAAAAAAATTCGCATTAGCACGAGAAAAGCGATAGCAAATATTTGATTGAAAGCTGTTTTTCCACAAATGACTACCTAACTTAAAGTTCAATTCTCTTGTTCTTCTTCTCATAAGAAGAATGGCTTCTTCGAAGAAACCGAGAGAAGAAAATAAAGAGAAAAAAAAGACCAAAGAAACGAAACTCACCAAACCAGAAATCAAGAACAAGGAAAAACCCAGTCCCAAGAAACCTAAGAATAACAACAACAAGAAGACCGGCAATGGCGCTGCGAATAGTCATAAGAAATCCATAGGTAAAATCGAGTTTTTTTTTTTCTTTCATTTAGAGGATAAGAATGCAAAATGAGCTTAAAGTTTGGAAATATTGGTCGAAATGTAGTCAAATTCTTACAATTGCTGTATGTAGTTAAAAAAGAAAAAGAAAGGAAGAAAGAAAGTGGAAACACATGTCAATCTAGCTTTTAATCAAGTCAATGAAGACGAAGAAGAGAATGCAAAACAGAGTGGGGGGTTGGAGAGAGAAGTTTCATAGAAGCTGCTTCTACTACTATTATTAGGTTGGTATGACAGAGAAAGAGAGAGCTTGTTGATCTCTCATTAATGGGGGAGTCTTCTTCTTCTTCTTCTTCTATGTTAAAGTACGATGTTTCCCTGAGCTTTAGAGTCGAGGATACCCAAAACAAATTTATGAGCCATCTTCATGGAGCTTTAAAGAGGAGTTGATGAACTGGCCATATAAACAAATTACAAAAGCAAAAATTGCAAGACACAATTTTGAGAGTAGATGGATATATGGGATGTAACACTAAACAACAATATATATAGTTAAATACAATTCGTGCCGTGTTGTGCCGTGCTTGTATAAAATCTTACTTTATTAGACTGTGCCTAGGTCGACTCAACCTAAATTATATGTTTAATTAATAGTAGACATGTCAAATAGAAAATATGAATCAGAATACCAAAAACTAAAAACTAAAATAAAAATAAATAAACAAAAAACTCAATCAACATTTTTGTATTTTACAAATAAGAATAACTTTTAAATAAATTATTTTAACCATTACTTTAATATTTTTTACATTACACATTCAAAACTTCATTTTAAATTTTTACCTAAGGTCCTGGATACTCTTGAGCTGCCCTTACTTTTGACCGATGTGTATGATATATGTATTAACCATACTTTTATGAAGTTACTTGTTAATTTTCTAGAATAGAGTACCATACATGTGACTCAAGGTATTTGTAATCCAAAATAGTTATAAGAAATCCACAAGTAAAATCGAGGTTTCTATTTTTTTTTTTTTTTTTTTTTCTCATTTAGAAGGATAAGAATGCAAAATGAGCTTAAATTTTGAAAATATTGATCAAAATGTAGTCAAATTCTTGCAATTGTTGTTATTCTAGACCATCGATACAAATACTGGTTTGTTGGGCGGGCTTATGCAAATTTCGTGGAAAAGTATTTGCTTTCATCAATATGGTAAACTGGTAAGTCCTCACACCTGTATTAATGAGATTATTTGTTCAAATCCCTCTACGTAACTTTCTAAATTTCTAAAAAAAATAATTCATGAATTTTAAATTTAAAAAACTCACATTTCACTAAAGTAATAAAATTTAATTCTGCTTTTTAGATCGTTTATTTAATAATCTGGTTGCTGGATTACTTCAATTTTCAATTGACGAATCAAATTTGTATTTTAAACAATTATTTTTTTTAAGGAGAATTTTTTTAAATAACAATTAATTTAAGAAGAGTGTTGTACATTTTAATACCCAAAAGAAAAAATAAATCAATAATTATTTCACTTATTTTATCTTCATAAACAAATATAAATCATTACTTGATTAATTAATGTTTGTGAAATAAAAAATCAATTAATGTGTGTATAGTAATCGTATTGTGGGTGTATTTAGACTCTCCCAATCAGAAGCCCAAACCCGGCCCATTCACAAAAGCCCAAAATGAAAGAATTAGGGTTTTATAAACTTCCTCTGTTATATATAAACCAAACCAAACCAATCGCAGCCTAGAGTGTTAGCGAGAGAGAGGGAGAGAATTCAGAGTCGATCTCGTGCCGTCGACAACGTTGTTACTTGTAAGTATCTGGGTTCTCTTTATAATCTTCGTTTATTTTCTCTGTGATTTTGTTGATAAAATTCTTGGCCAGTTTTTCAATCCAAAAGTTGGAAACCGCAACTTTGCTTTGAAGAGCTGGGTTTCTCTATTTTTGATATTCAACATAGAATTTGATTTCTATTATTGCCTGCATTTGCTAGTGATTAGTTGAAGTAGATACCTTTTCCTGTAATGATTGGTTGGCTCTTTTTATCTTGATATATATAATTATATAGGTGCTTTGCATTTCTTTAGTTTGTCAACAGACTGATTAATTTGTGATCCAAGTATGAGAATTTCAGGTGTACTTGTTATATGGTGTTAGTGTGAGGAAAAAAAAAAAATCCTTTGTTTGTTATCTGGGTACAATTATATATTCTTTGTTTGCGTGCCCTAATTGTGGAAGACTTGAAATCTGCAATCCAAGGTTGAAGAAATGACTTTTATACAGTGACAAATGACTTTCTGTCTTGTTAATAATGTTAAATTCTTTTAACATATCACATATTTGTATGGAAAATTATGATTGTTTAATAATTTGATAGATCCACACAAAAAAGAAGAAGAATATTCTATCGTTTGTTGCTTCTAATGGGTTTGTGCGTGGATTTCATACAGAATATGAATTGTTGAAATAATTGAATAGACAGATTCATAAAATAATTTGGTTAAAAATAATGTCTTTAGAGTACTTGTTAAAAGTAAATACATAGGGTACCCTATGAAAAATTTGGGTTTTTTATGCACAAACATCGTTATAGTATTTTTTTTTTTTTTTGGGCTTTGATTATTCATTTGATAGGAACCATTGTTTTGATGTGTAGTGCAGGTAAGAGATGAAGCACAACAATGTTATCCCTAATGGGCACTTCAAGAAGCACTGGCAGAACTATGTGAAGACATGGTTCAACCAACCCGCCAGGAAAGAAAGAAGAAGAGTTGGTGGGTAGCTTTTGTTTCTTGCTGTGTATTTTTATTTGATTTTTTCGATATTGGCCGTTATCTGTTGTCATCTGTTTTCTGTTTTACATTTGCAGTCCGTGAATGTTTGTACTTACTTTACTAACTCATGGTAAATCTGTTTTGTGAATCCATTACCAGCTCGTCAGAAGAAAGCTGTGAAGATATTTCCTCGTCCTACAGCTGGGCCTCTTCGCCCCATTGTTCATGGACAGACTTTGAAATATAATATGAAATTAAGAGCTGGTAAAGGATTTACCCTTGAAGAGCTCAAGGTTGGTTATTGTCTCTATGCCATTCTGCTGTTTATCCTGATGGTGTTGTTGAAATGCTTTCTAGGGTATGAGCTAAGACCGTAGCATTAAATATGTGTGAGTTGTTTGTGATTCCCATTTCCATTTAAAACTAAATGTCCAAAAGGATTCAACCAGCATATGGTTTTGAATTTAGCAGATTCTATTTCTATTTTTCTATGTGTTAGGAACAGAATTATGTGTAATTAGAATGTGATTGATTGTTTCCATTATAAATCTAATCAAGATATGTTATCTTTTACATTGTTAATTTGTCACTAGTCCTTCCTATTTTACTCTGTTGGCTAAAACTTTAACTTTGTTAGTCCTCAATATATGTTGGTGTTACAAATTGTGTGTCTCTACATGGATGTAATTCTTTTCCCCTTTAATTCAGGCTGCTGGTGTTCCCAAGAAGCTAGCGCCAACTATTGGCATAGCAGTTGATCACCGTCGTAAGAACAAGTCTCTAGAGGGCCTACAAGCCAATGTTCAGAGGCTGAAGACATACAAGGCCAAGCTGGTGGTCTTCCCAAGACGTGCACGCAAGTCTAAGGTAACATGAAATGTCTGGTTGTATATTGATTATATACCATTATTGTTAATTTGTTATCCATTCGTGTGCTCAAAACAACTTTGTGTTATTTTCTGGATGTAGGCTGGTGATTCTGCTCCTGAGGAATTGGCAACAGCAACCCAAGTCCAAGGACACTACATGCCTATTACTCTTGAGAAGCCTACCGTTGAGCTCGTGAAGGTTACACCAGAGATGAAGTCCTTCAAGGCATATGATAAGCTTCGTGTGGAGCGGACAAACGAGCGACATGTAGGTGTGAGGTTGAAGAGGGCTGCAGAGGCTGAGAAGGAAGAGAAGAAGTAAGTAACAAGGTCGACTTGTTAGTCAGCATCTTGAAGTGTCTTGTGTGGACTCTCCTTTTTTGCACTCTAGGAGTTTGTTTGTTATATTTACTTTAAATTGTTAAGACTTTTGTCTTTATGAAAGTTTATGAGCCTTAATTGGGTATCATTTACCTGGACCGACTAATGATGCCCTTATTATTTTTGAATGTTTTATCTTGAGTGAAGTACAATACATCTTAAGCTCTGTTTTTATTAACCTCGTTAGCGTTAGAATCTTATATCTTACATCGTAAACGTACTAAATTTGTTTCGTTTTCATGTGGTGTTCAAAGGATGTGTTGAAAATTGTCCAATTCGTATTCGTATTAATTCAGCAATGCGATTAATTAATTTTAATAGTCACATACAACATTTACCCTTTAAAGAAGACAGTAGTGCTCTCTGAGTTATATAAACTACAGAAAAACACCATCACGGTCTAAAACCGAAAAGACCCGAATCAAAATACGGATACTTTGATCCATGAATGTCGGATCCTACCCACCCACCCAAGAGCTTTAGGCATCATAGGGTAACTGCCCTACATATCTATGACGGCCATGGAAAATGTACTAGAAAATCTAGGAACTCAGACTGGAAAATAGGCCTTGTAAGTTAGGTGGATGCATTTAGCAACACTACACTATACATGAGTACGATTAGTAATTGAGAATGAAAATGAATTAAGTTCAAATGTTTGATTGAGAAAATACTCGAACTTGATTTATATGTATTAATAGTACTTTTATGAAGATACTTGTTAATTTTCTAGAATATAGAACCCTACATCTGACTTGTTCTTCCGTTGCTATATCCATCGTCACACCCACACCAATGAGATTATTTGTACAAAGTTTTCTCTTCTTAACTTTTAAATTTATAATAGCTTATATATAAAAAAATCATTCTTTTCATAAATTTAAAATTTAAAATTACTCACGTTCGACTAAAATAAAATTCAGCCTTTTAGATTGGTCATTTAATTTTAAATTTTTTTATCGGAGTGTTGGAATACTTCAATTTTCAATTCACGAATCAAATTTCTTTTTAAAACAATTATTCTTTTTAAGACGAACTTTTTTTTTTTTTTTTTTTTTTTCAATTACAATCAATTTAAAAAGAATGTTGTTTATTTTAATACCTCGCAACTACATTTCAGAGGCGTTATGAGAGTGTCCGTTTCAAATATAATCTATTTTCCATTCGGTTTTATTAGTTTTGAAGGCCCAATTTGACAATTTTGATTAGCCCATTGAAAATTATAAGCCGATGGCTTTTAAATTTAAAACCCAAATAAGAGGCCCATCAGATAAAAAAAAAAATGAAGAAAAAACAGAGAGAAACCCATTGTGTTAGGGTTTGTTAAGTTACTATTGTTCTTGACTAACTCATCCTTTTCTCTTGTGCTCTACTGCTCTGCCGCTGCTGCTGCTCTTCTCCTCCACAACCAGGTATGTTCTTCTTTCTTCTTCCTCTCTTCCTCGTTTTTTTGCCTAACTTTTTTGAAAATTCTATTGTATGTGCATCATGATTAGTACCAATATTTACCAAGTAATTTTGCTGCTTCTAATGGGTTTGTGCATGGATTTCATACAAGATATGAATCGTTTCAATTGAATCGCATGAAATACTTGTAGACTATTCATAAATAATTTCTCTAGAATACTTGTTTAAATTAAATACAAATGATACCAATGAAAAATTAGGGTTTTTTATGCACATTGTTATTTTCGGCTTCGATTATTCATGTGATAGGAACAATTGTTGTGATACGTGTAGTGCAGGTAAGAGATGAAGCACAACAATGTTATTCCTAATGGGCACTTCAAGAAGCACTGGCAGAACTATGTGAAGACATGGTTCAACCAGCCCGCCAGGAAAGAAAGAAGAAGAGTTGGTGGGCAGCTTTTCCATTTTTTAGATATTGGCCGTTATCTTTTGTCATCTGTTTTCAGTTTAACATGCTTAGTCTATGTGAATGTTTGTACTTGACTAACTCATGGTAAATCTGTTTTGTGAATCCATTACCAGCTCGTCAGAAAAAAGCTGTGAAGATATTTCCTCGTCCTACAGCCGGGCCTCTTCGCCCCATTGTTCATGGACAGACTTTGAAATATAATATGAAATTAAGGGCTGGTAAAGGATTTACCCTCGAAGAACTCAAGGTAGGTTATTGTTTTTATACTATTCTGCTGTTTTGGTTTTGATCACCTGATGGTGTTATTGAAATGCCTTTTATCTGGTTTATCGGTTTATCGCATAGGTTATTCCCATTTCCATTTAAAACTAAATGTCCAGTAGGAGTCGGCCAGCATACGGTTTTGAGTTTAGTCGATTCTATCTGTAACCTGATGCAGACAGAATTATGTGTAATTAGAATTTGATAGATTGTTGCCATCATAAATTTAATCAAGATAAGTTATATTTTACACCGTTAATTTCCCTTTGTTAGTCCTCAATACATTTTGGTTTTACAAATTGTGTGTTTCTACGTGGTTGTAACTCTTTTCCCCTTTAATTCAGGCTGCTGGTGTTCCCAAGAAGCTAGCGCCAACTATAGGCATAGCAGTTGATCACCGTCGTAAGAACAAATCTCTAGAGGGCCTACAAGCCAATGTTCAGAGGCTGAAGACATATAAGGCCAAGCTGGTTGTATTCCCAAGACGTTCACGCAAATCCAAGGTAACATGAAATCTCTGGTGTATGTTGATTATAAACCATTATCGTTATCTATTTGTGTGCTCAAAACAAGTTTGTTGTTTTCTGGATGTAGGCTGGTGATTCTGCTCCTGAGGAATTGGCTACAGCAACTCAAGTCCAAGGACACTACATGCCTATTGCACTTGAGAAGCCTACCGTTGAGCTCGTGAAGGTTACACCAGAGATGAAGTCCTTCAAGGCATATGATAAGCTTCGTGTAGAGAGGACTAATGAGCGACATGTAGGTGTGAGGTTGAAGAGGGCTGCAGAGGCTGAGAAGGAAGAGAAGAAGTAAGTAGCAAGGTCGACTTGTTAGGCAGCATTGAAGTATCTTGTTTGTTACCTATTTTTGCACTCTAGGGGTTTGTTTGCTTGCTACATTTACCTTAATTTGATGAAAGCCTTAATTGGGTGTCATTTGCGTGGACCGATGAATTGATGCCTTGATTATTTTTGAAAGTTTTTTCGAGTGAAGTAGAATACATCTTAAGCTTCGATTTTATTCTTTGTGTTAAGTGTTTGAATCCGAGTGAAGTACGATACATCTTAAGCCCCGATTTTATTCTGTGTTAGTGTTAGAATCCTGTATCGTAACATACTAAATTTGTTTCGTTTTCATAGGATGTGTTGAAAATCGTCGGATTTGTATTTGTCTCCATTTAGCAATGTGTTTAATTAATTTTACTTAAAAAAGCAACATCACGGTCCAGAAAAGACCCGAATCAAAACACGGGTATTTCAATCCACGCATGTGGAATCTTACCCACCCGAGCTTGAGGCATCAAAGGGTAGCTTCCCTCCATATATAGGGCGGCCATGGAAAATGTACTCTAGTTTTGTGTATATGTTGACAGTATTATCTATTATATATAGGGCGGCCATGGAAAATGTACTCTAGTTTTGTGTATATGTTGACAGTATTATCTATTATAATGGTGAAAAATAAGAAAACGCTTTTTAATAATTTAACAAGTCTTAGAGAAGTTTTCGGCAATAAACCCTTCACACCTGCACCATAAAAGGTTGTGGGTTTGAGTCCTCTTCCATCTAAAAAACTCCGAATTAATATAATGTTTTAAATATATATATATATTAAAATAAAATAAGTAAGTCTTAGAGAAAATGAATATCGGCCCATTCTTAATGGGCCATGAGCCTCGTAAAATGGGTCATACGGAAGCTTTTTACGTTTGTGTGAAGAAGCCCAATGCTCCCTATAAATAGGTGGGTCCGTGGGTGCATTTAGTGTAATACAGTATTTAGTGAAGAAAGCTCAATGACCCTACAATACGTGGGTGCATTTAGCATCACTACACAGTCAACATGAACTTAATTCATGATTTGTGTGTAAGATCCATAAAATTTAATTGACAACTGTGTTTAGTAAACACGTAATCACAAATAAGAATTAAGTTCACTTTCCTTTATCAGGATTTCTAATAAGTAAACGCATCCTTAACAATATTGATAGTATTAAAAGTTATTGATCAACCATATTTAGCATGACCATCAACAATTGTAATATGGTTTGGATTTCAAGGCTTTATCGGAAATTGTGTCGTGGTCAAGAACAATAGCTAGGTGGTAACCACACGACTCAACGTCTCAACCAAGTTGAGGTCCCAAGATTGAATCCCCTACCCCACCACCCAAGTAAAAGAAAATTCAGAAATTGTGTCATTTAAAAAATTTTAAAAATGTGAGCTCATAAATGGAGAGAGACCATAAAGGTTAGAATTTATCAAAAACATGAGTGTGTTAAAGAGGGAGGGCCACACATATAATAGCAAAGATACACTTGGAAACGTGATAGAAAGAAAACCAAATGAAAGTGATTTGAAATGAAAAAACAAAAAAACCAAGAAAGGCATACATATCCAAATCCAAAGATGAAAATAAAAAGTATGGATAAGAGTCAAAGTATAGCCACACAAGAATGGCCTCAAAAAAGATCAGAAACTGGAAAATCTACCCACAGATGTTGATACAATGAAAGAATACAACAAAGGCTGACTGACTATAAAATGTATCATTGTCATCTTGCACACAGATGCCATAACAGTCCAAAGATTCGTAAACCGGCTTATCGAAAATCGAAAAAAGTAAGCAATAAGAATCTTGCATGACAAGAAATGAGCTAGGAGAGGAGGAGCAAATCTAAACATTAATTTGATACACAATTGCAGTATAAACTTGTGTGATAAATCTGTTCAATAAAAAATGAATTAAAAACATTCTAGTAGTACCTTATTTGAGGGGGGACATTAAATAGGGTATCCCTCTAATAATGTTGTTTCACACTAGTAAAAATCAAACAGAACCTCAACATACAATCTGAGAAAAAAAACGAATCCCAGATATAGAGAAAAGATATACGTACAAGAACCAGCGAATTCTTGCCAGGTTTTACAGCGGTTGAACTAAAAAATATCAGAACTTTTTATACTTTATTGTTTTTAGCGTATCACCGCTGCTGGCATGCCTTGCTGGATATGCACAATATCTTAAAGGGAACCAATCAGCCTGAGTATGTATCCCGCAATCTGATTTTACACCTCACTCAAATGCCAAGAAAGAAATCTAAGTTTTCTCTCTACATGAAAAAGAAAAAAAAAAAACCAAATCTCAAACCTTAACACAAAATCCTGCGTAAATTCTCTCTTCTCTGAATATGTATACTTCAAATCAAGAACCCTCGTTAGCACTATAAGATCAATATCCTTAAAAGCTGATACGTAATAAGAGGACATGTATGAAATGAAATTCACAACCCTTTGTCCATTTCATCTGTTTCTCTTCACCTACAATTTACCTTTCGATATCCAAACGATAGATCTCCTAGGTAGCAATTCCTGAAACAAGTATAGACCAAATATATTAAAATTAAAACAAAATGGCATTTAATGCACATATATCAGTAAAATAAATGCCAAAAACCAAGACAGGAAGACACTGTCTTTCCATACATCGCACATATACTTCAGATCATTCCATTTCATTTTTGTATAACAAATTCAATGATCTGTTTCCTGAAACAAGTTTGTGTGGAGCAAGTGTATGCCTGGTATCCACCAATATAAGTATCGTATGCATATTCGAAAGGAGAGGGAATAAATGTCCACTTTCAGTAAAGCAAGTTAGTGTCAATACCTTATGCATGTGGAAAAATTTATAGTCATATTGCTGAAGCCATGTCAAAAGATAGAATTTTGTGTACGTTTGTATGCATGGAAGAGTAACCTTTTAGTTAAAAAGTAAAAGTGAAAGAATTTTAAGATTTAATAATAATAATAACAATTTATTTGAATTCTAAGTACTTTCAGAAATAAAGGCTGCTACTTCGATTTGTGCCACGAGATGATAACAGAAGCACAGTTCAATCTTCAGAATGGTTCCTAAATTAAAATGATTAACTCAAAACAAAAGTATATTTTTGATACTTGATTTGAAATTTGTGAAAATTGTTCAAACTATTAGATAAATAAACATGTGGATATGAGTGAGAACCCATAATCTCAAGTATCACGAACCGGGGAATATAAAAATATTAATCTACATTATTTAAGAAGCCTCCACTGCATTTGTCACAGTGACTAACAATCAATTCCAGTTTAAATTATTATTTCTAGTTCATAATGCTTCCTGTGTGCAACTGATTGCTTGCATACAAACCAAACTAATGTGAAAAGAAAACTAAATGAAGTCATACTATCAAAGAGAAGTAAGTGTTACCTCTATTTGTTTGTCTACTTGTTACATTGTAACTTCCAATAAATCCCTCGGAACTTTTTGTTGTAACATCAGCTGTTATATTGCCAAGTCCATAACTAAATGATCCTGAAGCATCTAGCTCTGGAGTGGTAGAGCGCCAAGTTGAATCACCGTAACCTGAACCAGTGCGGTATAACTCCCCATAGGACCCCTCATAAACACCAGTTGACCCAGACAATGACGATGTTGGGACCACACCTGTGCTACTGTTTCTACCAAAGCCTCCCCCTCCCAGTCCGAAGCTGCCATCGCCACTTCCATAACCCACATTGCCACTAGTATAGCCAGAAGGACTCCCTCCGCCTTGTGCAGAAATAGAACCCCAATTTGCTCCACTATTTCCAAATGAGACTCCGAAACTACCACTTCCTGAGCCCAAGTAAGCACCACCAGGGCTGGCAGGATTTGTGGCATTATTAACCCCCCCATTTCCCCAGACATTCCAAGATGTTGAACTCAAAACAGAATCGTTTCTTCCACTTCCCCCTCCGTAGCCAACGGGAGAAGTAAACCTGTTTGAATTCCCACTGTGATAGGGACTCATCATCCGCCCATATCCTAGACTGGTGCCAAAGTTGGAGCTCCCGGAGTAGTTTGGGCTCAACCCTCCCTCCAAATTCATACCTATACCATAACCTGTAGCACCAAATGGAGAAATCCCACTACGACCAGTAGCAACAGGGCTAAACCTACCATCCATCCTAACTCCGAAACCTCCAAGTGGGCTTAGATTGTATCTCTGAGCAAAACTATTCAGGAAGTTGCTGGCCCGATTCAAACCATAGTTATATCCTATCATGGGGCTACGGTTGGGCACTGGGGATAGCTCCTTCGGTACTGCCCTCTTGACTTCAACCATTTTACCATTGAGTTCATGAAATGTTTTATGTAAAACTCTGTCCACCGCTTCCTCAGAATCATAAGTGATGAAGCCAAAACCTCTTGGCCTTTGAGTATTGTGATCGTACATGACTACAACATCAGTAATTGTACCAAACTGATCAAAGTACATCTTAAAGTCACTCTCAGTGACCGTAGATGCTAAACCCCCAACAAAGATCTTTTTAGTCCGTCCAAGACCAGGACTGGGAGAACCATGAATGCTAGTAACATTCCTATTTAGCATGTGTTGATCATCCCTCGGTACAGCTTTCTTTGCTTCAACCTGAAAATTATTAACCCAATAACTAAGATCAAACAGATACGCATCATTTTGAGCTCCAAGCTATAAAAATGAGGATCAAATGCTGCAACAATCCAATCATTTAAAATTAATACAACAATAAGTTTCAAATCCTTAACTTAAAATCCAAAGGTAAACAACACATGGTTTTGATCTTTGAATCACTATTGGAATTGCTAATCATGCAATAGGAAAGAAATAACATCTCTAAGGTTAAAGAGTTTATAAAATTTCTAGCACTTCACATCTAAACAGTCAAATTCTATTCGAACCAAATTATATGAAGACAATGCGGCAAAACCACAGTTTTTAATGAATTACTTTTATAGTCAGAAAGATGTACCGACACATGATTCAATCTTTATCACATTAAAATTCTATACATTTTCAAGCACTCACAATTTAACTCATATAAGATCAATGAGAGAAACCCAACTAATATATACATAATGTACAAAATATATTTACAATAAAACTACTCACCGTGCGGCCATCAATCATGTGCTTATCCATGATGACCCTCTCAGCAACAACAGGATCAGCAAACACCACGAAACCAAAGCCACGTGCCCGACCTGTAGCTCGATCTCTCATGATCACTGCCTCCACCACTTCCCCATAATTC
The DNA here is from genome assembly GCA_030490815.1 of Acer saccharum. Classification (NCBI taxonomy): domain Eukaryota; kingdom Viridiplantae; phylum Streptophyta; class Magnoliopsida; order Sapindales; family Sapindaceae; genus Acer; species Acer saccharum. The sequence continues at coordinate 6,493,136 of CM059867.1, forward strand.
GAGAAATATTCCTTGAGACGATCTTCGTCTGTGTCCCAAGAAATCCCACCAATGAAGAGCTTACCAAGATCCGATTCCATCTCTTCTACAATAATTCATTACAATTCAGCTCATCAATCAACAAACTCAATCTTAACAAAATGAGAATCTCAAAACAACAATACCCAATTGGGATTCAAAGCAAAACAATACAAACTTCTAATTCACAAGTTGATCAAATTATCGATTGAAATCCAACATATATACACTTCAATGTATCAAAATCAATCCAGATCACATAATTCAATCAGAATTACACAATTAGATGCTCCAGATAGTAAAAAAAATCAACTTTACAGAGCAAATGAATCCAAGTATGAACAAAAACAATCAAACAGGAAACAAAACAAAAAAAAACACACCTTGAGTGATAAAAACTAGATAGAATCTGATCAGTAATTCAATCCAACACTAAGTGGGTAATTGTGAAATCCAATCTAGGATCATAATCAGATCGTCCAAGCAACAATCAGAAGATGGATGACCCTTGATCCCTGACAATCCAAAAAGATTGAAACTTGAGCCAAAAAAACACAACCCAGATAAATTTTAAGAGAGATCAAGATATATAAACAACAATAGAAGAGAATTCACCATATTAAAAAGAGAAAATGGAGAGGACCCTGTTGAGGAAAATGAGAGAAACTAAGATCTAACAAGAGGAATCAGAGTAAATGGAAGAAGATGAAGTTTGTTCATTTATATGTCTTTATATATACTGATATACATATATATATATATATATATAAATATAAACAAAAGGCTCTGCTCTGTTGTCCCTCTCTCTCTCTCTCTCTATCTATCTCTCTGTCCCTGTCTCTCTTCTCTCTCTCTCTGTTTTTCTTTTATCTCTCTTTGGTTATTCCACTCCTCTTAATTAAATCAAAAGAAATGGAATTTGTAGAGGTAGAGATGTGTAGGAGAGAGAGAGAGATAGATATAGAGAGAGACACACAGAGAGAGTCACAGAAAATATTTATATATTTTTATAAATAGAGAGAGATTGTGAGATTGACAATCCTCTGGTGTAAGAATATTTGGAGGAGTCTAAAAGAGTGATGGCAGGAGATGATGATCTCTCTCCCTATTTAAATTCAATATATATATAAACATTCGATATATATATAAACAGAAATTCTATTATCAGTTCGAATTGATAAAAGTTATATCAGTTCCTTGCATATGGGTCATTGGATTTAAATACTTTAACTTGGCTGTATGCACTTGTCAGTCAAAATATTTAAATCCAGTGGCCCACATACAAGGAACTGAACTGATAATAGAAAGACTGATACTTTAAAAATATATATATATATTTTAAATATACAGATTTTCTATTATCAGTTCGTCATGACAATAAATATATCATAACGAAAAATGTGGACCACTAGATTTACATATTTTGACTCAAAGTATGCACTTGTCAAAACTTCTCCACAATCTGTGGTCAACATTCTTCGTTCTAATATATTTATTATCAGGACGAACTGACAATAGAAAGACCGTTTATATATATATATATATATATATAAAATTTTATTGAAAGTTAACTTGAAATGTAGTTCGATATCTCAAGAGTCAAAACATGTCGAGATTAAACACCACTAACACGAATATAAAGTAGAGTACGAAACCATTCGGTTAAAAGTGAATGTTTAATCTTTTATTTTAATTATTTCTGAGTATTTTATATTTTGGTATTATTTACCCACATGAGCATGATATACTATTCCTTGCTTGGACTTCATGTTAGAACCAAATCATATGGATCTTATTCCACTTTTTAATCATATACAGTCACACAATTATTTTAATTTGGAATTATTCATATTTTTGTTTTTCCTTTCTATTTTTATAAATTATTTATTAATTTCTCTATATAACCTAAAGGTGTCAAAAAGGTCGAACGGATCTGATCTGGTCTTATCTAAATCTATTTCTGTACGACTCGAATCTGGATTCGGTTCGGCCCGATTGACACCTCTCAAACAAACAATGAAATATTGAACCACAAGACTTAGGTGGGTTGACAACTCAGTTCTTTTTATTTTATTTTTATTTTTTTTAGGCAGACAACTCAGTCCATTGTTATCATATCTAGTTATTGATTTTATATATTAGATTATTATTATTATTATTATTATATAATAAAGTATTATGCATATATGATATAATTTGATCTTGTTCAGTTTTGGTAACTTCAATTCTCAAAACTTTTGGCTCAATTCTATTAAAGGTAATTAAGTATATGTTTATGTTGATATAATAATTATTAAAAATTTACCAAACCCCTCTTACTCTATTTTAAAATGTATAAAATGTCTTATATTCAAATCGTCGAACAGTAAATAAGTGATAACGGTAAATGTATATCAATTTTATTATTATTATTATTATTATTATTATTAAGCTAAAAGTCGGTTTGATTGATACCAAGATAAAGGATGTAAGCAACATGGACTCTTGGGGTAGGTGGCTGAATTCACAACTCCTCCATTATCAAGCAAAACATTTGGCATTTTATTAAATAATTAGGAGAAATCTTAATATATTATATATTAACGAAATTATACCTTGATTAGGGTTGAATAAAGAAGCAATTGATATGAATATGATGCATATCATAAACAAAATTGTTTGAGGTTTTCAAAGATTCTTTTTCTTTGTGTTAAAAATATTATTAATTATCATAAATAATGATAAAAAAATAATAATAATGATCATAAGCTAGCCATATCAATCAGTGATATACTTTTATTCATCTCTAATTGTTGATAATTAATAGGGTTATTAGCACTAGTCCCTCCAAAACTTTACGCGAGTTTGCATTTTACCCCTTGAACATTTTTTTAGGTATTAAACCCCCTGAATTCTCATTTATTGGCAAACAGTTTGATCTATTGCCCCCTGAACGCCTGTTTGAGAGGTATCTACAAAGAGATTTTGCCAATAAATGAAAGTTCAGGAGGTTTAATGTCTAAGTTCAAGGGGTAAAATACAAACTCGCGTAAAGTTCAGAGGGCTAGTGCCAACAACCCTAATTAATAATATTAATGTTAAGAGCATTTTTTTTTTTTTTTAAAAATATAAAAATTTGTGTTTTCAACCATTTGTCAGAAAAAAAAAAAAAAAAAAAAAGTATACAAAATCCATTGATTGAAAAAAAATGGAAACCTTATTCTGAACAAGAAATGAGCTTCAATTTTTGTATTTATATAGAATTTGCATCAAGTTAGTGTGAAAATGGGACAATATCCATCTAGGTTTGTCTTGAGTTATTGTTGAAGCATCATTTCAACATTAAATATTTGAGAGAAAGTACTTGTAGAATTTCTTGAAAATCATATGCTATTTTAAATTACTAAAAAATTAAGTTCTTTAGTCAAAAACAACACCCAAACCAAATGAATGATTGATTACTGATCATGAAAAAGTAGATCCCATCCTTAAATCTTGAAATTAAGTATTAAAATTCAATTAACCAACATTTTATATCATTATTTGATGTTGACATTTCCTAATTAGTGATTTATTAAGTTACCAACTTAAATTTAAAGCTAATCAGTCAAGATCAAATAAATGAGGAAAACTCAAGCAATAATGTTGTTGGCTTCTATTTGAAGTGTTATTATATTGTGACCTTTTTTTTAATTATTATTTTGTTTCAAAAAATTTCATTGCATTTTCTTTTTTAGTTTTGTAATTAATGTGATAGAGAATCTTAGTGAGTAGATTAAGAAATCTTAATTTGGGAAAACCCATAATCTAATTTTCAAGCAAACTAGTAAAAGGTTTGTTTGGCTTTTTCAATCACCACACTCTAGGAAACACTAATGATTATCCAAAAGTGATTATAGAATTTTAGTTTCACCTTTTGAGAACAGTAAGTGATGGGTTTTTTCCCCTTTTTTGTTAATATAATATATTTATACGGTAGTAATTTTGTAACATTTAACTCTTCTATAAAGTTACATTACAAAGTTAAATAGTGAAATCTTGCATATGATCTATCTTTATATATAATTTTTTACATGTTTGTTATGATTTAGGTGTGAATGATTTAATTAATATAGTAATATAAAAAGAAACATATATGTCTTTTTATGATTTAAGTTCTCTACCAAAATACAGTTGAACTTGAACAATATCCCCCACAAACACACATGATCATGTTTCCTCACCAATAATTATGTTATCTAATTAATGCCTTAAACCCCATCAACAACTAGCTAGTTATAGTTTACACCAACAGGGGCGTAGCTCAACTGGTAGATGGACGAGTTTGGGGTTTACGTACATGACTCTCAGATCAGCGGTTCGAATCCTACTAATGACGAAAATTTCAAAAAAATACTTAATCCCGGATTAATAGATATTGTCAAATAAAAAAACAAAAAAACAACTAGTTATAGTTATCTATTAAACTTATAGTATTAGTGCATGAATGCCTGTGATGTTTATGATAAAATTTGTGGCTATGGAGCTTTGAACATGACTGATTAATTGTTAGAAGTTAACACTCAATTCACCCTTCATGGATGTAGCTTTGGATAATGACATAAACTTGTAAAGTCATCCTTGTATAACATTGTATATACTTGGTTTCTCAAAGGCTAGCTGCTAATGATATAACATTGACTGGATTTTTACTCCTAACTTTAAAGACAATGAGAGAAAATGATGTAGGACAATTTAAGTTTCATTTGATCCTTTTAGTAATTTAAGTTTCATGTAGGACAATATAACATTGACTGGATTTTTACTCCTAACATTAAGTTTTTCGAAATTTGTTTAACCGACTATAACTGATGCTGACCCACACTAACCGACACTAGCTTAGACCTAAAAATTTGCTAATATTTGGGTTGATTTTTGGTTGAAACCCACTTTAATTAATCTTATAAATCCTTTATAGTAATCTTCGAAAGCCATTACCTATCTCTAAGTTGATTATCTTTACTAAATTTGTTTTATTGACCCAAACCGATAATAATCGAGAATGACTTAAATTAAATCAAAATCTTAAAAACCTACTAGTTTGTTTGAGTATACAATCTTTAAATTAAATCAAAATCTTAAAAATCAAGAAAAAAAAATATCAGACTGAATCCAAATCATTTTCAAAAATTCAAAATGCATTCCACCTTTCAGAAACTATTTTCAGATCACGAATCATGAATTAGAAACTCCCTTATTTCCTAAAGACTGCTTATGTAACTTGCATTGTAAGTTACTCTGCTTCAAATTCTGTGGTTCAAGTTCTGGAGAGATATTCAAAGAGAGAAATAGATTGAAAAACAGAAAAATATTCAACTACTCAGCTTCATATATACATTGGCTTGATCCTTCAATATATGTGAAGGCCATTGTGTTTTATTCTTACATGCAAAAAGAGAAGGAAAAAAACAGGGTTCATACTAGATATTTAAGCAAAGCAACTCTAATAATTTGATCCTGGAGTGTCCCATGTTTCTGGTATGACACTGTGAAGCATACAGCAATCCAGTGTGCTTGATCCCATGGAAGACAACGATACCGAATGATCATGGAACTCATGATCTTGATCATTATTTGAATGCACAACCTCCTCTATCTTTTCCAGGACCTCTGCCATGGTTGGTCTGTCATCGGGTGAATTCGATACACATTTCAGGGAAACATTCAGCAATGGAAACGCCCACTGCTTTCCGGCTTTGCTAACTTCCTTGTCGAACACCTCCCCGGTCCATTCCTCCCTCACCATGGCCTTGACCCATTTAGGAAGGTCTATCCTGGTTTTCTCTACATTTTTTCCTGTAAGTAACTCCAGGAGAATCACTCCGAAGCTGTAAACATCACCTTGTTCGGATAAAGTTTTCTCCGGGGCAGTATAACCATTGGATTGAAAGTAACTATCTCTTTTCGGGTCTATAAATTTCGAGCACCCGTATTCGCTTATCAATGGATTCTCATTTTCATCCAACATGATATTTGAAAGCTTCAGGTTTCCATGAGGGATCATGATCTCCTGATCATCGTCAAACCTCCGATAAATGAACTCCAAACCCTTTGCAATGCCACTTGCTATGGACAGCCTGAGTTTCCATGGAAATTCCCTCTTGCCCTCGATGTAATCTGCACATTTCCAACAACAGTATAGTCAGATGTGAGGGAAAAAAAAAAAACACATGTAATTTAGGTTTCAGGTTTCAGTTTCAGTTTTTGTACTTTCAGTCTTCAGATAAAAAACAAAACAAAAGACCCTTACTTTCGAGGAGGTTCAAGAGGCTGCCATTGCTTTGATACTTGTAGATGAGTAGTTTTTCTTCATTGGTTGAACTGAAAGCAACAAGAGGAAGAATGTTGGGATGTTTCAGGTTCCCTATCTGTCTCATTGTTTGATCAAATTCCTGAAATGTTGCCTGCAATTTCTTCAGTCTTTTGACAGCGTAAACGGAGCTGTTCCTAAGTATTACCTTGAAAAGGCTACTGCAAATCCCCTGGTTTCTCAAATCAGCTGTGGCTTCCAGGAGATCCTCCAATTTGAACCTTTCATGCTCCTCAATGAAGAACACAAGCTCTGATTGCCTCTCCTCAGGTTTCAACATCATTTCCTCTATGACCATGACTGGAGGCGGAGGCATTTTCGAAGGACTTTCCTGAAGGGCGTTCAGAATCTCCCTGTCTCTAGCTAATTTAGCTGCCCACTTGCCCCCAAAGTATGAAAACAGGAAGACAGAAGCCAGACCGATAGATAATGGCACGAGTACTTTCCATTTCTCATACCATTGTTTCTCATGATCAGACTGATTAGATTTTGTTGGCGTCGGTGCTGCACTTCTTGTTTCCACAGAATTCCTTTCGAAATACTTGAATCCGTGTTTGCGATGAAAGACATTAATGCCATTAAATTGATTGTTAGAGATGTCTAAGCTCTTCAAATACTTCAACTTGGTAAGAGCCACAGGAATTCTCCCACTCAAATGATTACTGCTTAGATTCAAGTATTCCAGCCTTGCGCAGCAAGTAATCGATTTTGGTATGCTTCCATGAATCAGATTTTTCGCTATGCTAACAACTCGAAGATTCCGAAGCCTACAGAGTGACTCTGCATCAATTCTTCCACTAAGATTCAACTTTTCAAGCCTGATTTCTACAATCCTAGTACCCTGTGGATTGCACTTGACGCCTTTCAACGTATTCGAGCAAGGATGTGGCAACAACCCATCATTCCAGCCAATTTTCAGAACATTTTCAGGATCAATGGCTCTAATGAAACCGAAAAAAGATTCAGATTCTGCAAACTCATGACCTCCCACACAACAGACTGTGATCAAGAGATGAAGAACAACAACAAAAGCTAGCTTGGAATATCTCAAGCTACTCATTTTTTACTTCTTTGTTAGAGGATCATCAGAGAGATTGAACATTGAACAATGCAACAACCTCAAAGAACTTGATCTTTCTCTAATTGGTTCACCACATCAGGACATATTTTTCTTCACAGTTTCCAATGTTTTCTATCGATAGGTTCTATGCAATCGCACTTGATTCTTTGGGATTTCAGATGCTACATATCAAGGTGAAAATTAATCAATCAATATTGGGGGTTTGTAGAGATTCCTTTTGAAGTCTCCGACCATCAAGGTATGAGACTCTTCATAAATTAGAGAGGAAAAAAAAAATTGGTATTCTCAAGCTCACGTGATTATCATATTGGAAATGACTCCGAGTAAAGTTAAGGATATATATATATAAACCGTTGAAATCAAACACTATAAACTATGTATGCAAAATTATTCCCGCATCATGTCATTATACCTCCTTAATACACATAAATGACTGCATTTGATATCATATCTCATATTTACACGACAAATCATTTTTCATTTGATTGTCTAATATATTACAGATTATCTTATTACGATTGATCTAATTAATTCATGAGAGCGTCTTTTAACAATCTATTTTTTTTTATTTTTTTTTTTATACTTATTTTCTAAAGAAACTCCATTCTTAAAATTTAAATTAAAAAAAAAAAAATTCTAAAGACATTTCTTTTTGCTCCAAGATTATCTTTTTATCTTTTGACACTCTTATTAAAAAAACACTCCATTTTATTTTAATAAAAGTTATGACGAACCATCGTGGCTTTTGGATTTATCTAACAAGTAATCTTTTTTGAATTAAATTATTTAAAAAAGAAATTATCTCTCATAAATCATTAAATTAAATATTACATATTAAACACTCTCTCCTAAATTTTACCTGGCCCCCATTCAATAGATATTGTCAAAAAAAAAAAAAAAAAAATTAATTACCATATTAAACTCTCTATTTTCCAATACATATATCTAACTTTCTATTTTCATTCTTTCTCAAGCAATACTAACAGTTAAGGAAAAAAAAAAAAAAAAAAAATTATGAATAAGCTTTATTTTTAGGAATCGTAGATTTGTATATATATAAAAATAAAAAAAAAATAAAAAAAATAAAAAAAATAAAAACAAGTACCATGTTTTAAAAAAAAAAATCGAAATATGAAAATGAATTTTGTTACTTTTGTAGGTATGTGACTGCTTAGAAAACTTTAATTCTTTCATTAGTCTTAGAAATTTTGAATTTAATTGAATATAGTTGCAACGAATCAAGTTTATATATATATATTTGGAAAAACAAGGTATTTTGTATTGACTTTTTAATATATATATATATATATATATTGTTAGTAAAAAACCAAAATATTCATAAGTTTTTTTTTTTTTCTTTAACTATTAATGTGAGATTGATTGAGAAATTAAGTATGGAGATAGGATTTTTTATTTTATTTTTTGAAAAATGGAGAGATAGAGAATGTAATTAGGAGAGTGTTTAATATAGTAATAACAGATTTAAAAGAAAGAGTTTAATACGTAATATTTAATCTAATGATTTAAGAGAGAGAATTTCATTTTTTAATAATTTAGTGCTTGTTTGGTTGAGCTTTCTACTACCTCAAAAGGTCTATCAACGTCTATTTGAGTTTTTTAGAGTTGTTTGGTTGGGCTTTTGAGCAGGGGCGAACCTAGAAAAAATTAGCCGCCCGGGCTAATTTATATATATATATATATATATATATAGTATTTTTTTTCCCGTTACATACTAACATTATAAAGTCAATAGTTTGATCTATTTACTTTTGTTTAGTCAAAATATTATAATGTTTTATTAATAACTCACAAATTCTCACACTACATTTTAAAATTCGGTGTGTATTGTGGAGAAAACTTTGTGATTTTCTTCCTCATTGCACACATATATAATAAAGTTGGTGCGAGACATGCGAGCCGTTGATTAAAAATAATTTTTTACATATATAATTCTCGATGAATATTTGTTTATTTTTTTGAATAATAAGATGACACCAATTTGATAACGGACTACTTAACCATATGAAATATATTGTAAAATTTATGCATAAACAATTATTTAAACTTGTAGTTAAAAAAATTATTTAAACTTTTGGATGATTTAATTCTATAATGTTAGAAGCTATAATATTATTTATATTTTTATAACTTATTTTGAAGAACAAAATATTTATATTTCACTAAATTTAGAGAAAATATCATATTCTTGTAATATTATTAAACTTTAGGGATATTAGTGTAATTAACCATTTATGTATTGAATTTTTTTTTTTGGGCTGCCCGGGCTACAGCCCGGGGCTGCCTTCTACTATGTCTGCCTCTACTTTTGAGATTGTCTATTTTAAATTGAGTAGAGGCTAATAGAGTTTAAACCTCTACTAGGCAAAAGCTCATGGGGAGGTGCTCCTCCAAATATATATTTTTTCAAAAAAAGTCTACCAACCAAACAACTATTATTTTTTTTTTCAAAAATTCTATTTCTAATAGATCTACTGCAAGTAGATCTTTTACCGATAGAGATTTTTTAAAAACTCAACCAAACAAGCTCTTAATTAGTTTGGAGTGTCTTTATAATTTTTTTTTTTCTTGTTTAGTAATTTTAATTTAGGTTTAAATTGTAATTAATAAAAAAAAAAATTGAAGTGTAAATAGATAATTTATGGATTGTAAGAAGAATCTCTCTTAATTCATTTGAACAATTACTTTATACGCCCTTTTTTCGTTACAAAAAATTAACCCTAATATATATCCAAATAATTCAAAATCTATACAACGTGTTCATACTAAAATCTGAAAAGTTCTGAAATCCTGATACACGAGAAAGTTTAGTAAAAAAAATAAAATAAAATGTGTCACCAAATCTCTAAATTGTTGACACTTGGTAGGGAATTTGATCATAGCCATAATCTACGGATTATGATTATGAACCGGCTAATATTAATTAAATAATTAACGTATAAATAAATCCATCCTTATTAAAATATTAACAGGTGAGGTACATACAAATGATTTTTAATTTCTAAACAAGTTTTTATTCTTTTTATTTTCTTAATTATAATTTTTTTCTTGGAAACCGATGCCTAGAAAAACACATGCAGATATTCAAAAAAAAAAAAAAAAAAAAAAACACACACACACAATTGTTATAAATTTTTTAATTCTATTTTCTATTTCTTTGGCAGATTTATATATTCCATTGGGATAATATTTTGTAATTAATAACTCCTTAATTTTTAATTTTCTATACGTACTACCTCCACCGAGGAATTTTGTTGTCAGTTTATTTATTTATTTCTTTCTTTCCAAATCTACCTTTTCTAATTAAATATTTAATTGAAGAACTACTTACAATGATTACTTGATTAGGGTTGACAGCTTCTTGAGCAGTTTGAAATTAAATATTACCGTTTCCCTTTTACCTGTACCTTCCCATTGTATATTCAAATCACTTATCAGGATGTGTATATACAAAATATCCTGGAAAAACAAAATCAAAGACTTTAATTTTATAACGTTACATTACAGCTTCGAAACCGTTATATATATATATATATATATATATTTATTTATTTATTTTTAACATCCGTTCTAAAGAATTATTATTATTATTATTATTATTATAATATATATTTATTTATTTTTAACATCCGTTCTAGAGAATTATTATTATTATTATTATTATATATATATATATATATATATATATATAACTTCTTTAGTGTAGACATTTATAAACAAAAATATCAGGATTTTAATCATGTATCATTACAAATCGTTCAATTCCTAATATATATATTTTTAGCGACATTGTATATATTTATACAGTAAATATTTCCACACCTCAGTTGATCATGTAATTTTTTTTAAAAAAAAAAAACATTTTTTTGTGGAAAAAATATACATATTTCTACATAAAATGGTTTATTACAAAGTCATCTTGAAAGCCCCAAGATTTAAAAAACAAAATAATAAGATAATTATTTTTTTTTTTTGAAAAAAAAAAAAAGATTTTTCCCATTAAAAAAAAAAAAAAAAAAAAACCTACCAACATGCACCAAGTTGTATGCTATTGGTAGCATATAATCATGTGACCCACTAAAAAAAAAAAAATCTTTTTGGAAATGGAAACCCAGTCATGTACATGCAATAATAATAATAACTTTAAATTAATTGCAACAATATTTGAGTGTGACAACCACACAACAAGGCCTCTTTTTTCTAACCACACCAGGCCACCACCCATTATCATTAATTTTTTTTTTTTTTTTATGTTATATTATATATCCTATAATAATAATAAAAAACATAATATATATATTAGTCTTTCTATTATCAGTTCGAACTGACAAAAGTTATATCAGTTCCTTGTATGTGGGTCACTGGATTTAAATACTTTGACTGACAAGTGCATACAGCCAAGTCAAACTATTTAAATCCAGTGGCCCACATGCAAGGAACTGATATAACTTTTGTCAGTTCGAACTGATAATAGAATTTCTGATATATATATATATATATATATATATTGGATCAGGCTATATCAACTTAAAAATCTGACTTCAATTCTCATCCACTCATTTGTGTGGTTGTCATTTACTTCTCTTCTCCACCATTGGATTTAGACCAAATGAGTGGATGAGAATTGAAATCACTAATTGAAGTCAGATTTTTAAGTTGATATAGCCTAACCCATATATATATATATATATATATAATATACAGTTTTTCCCTCTTCAAGATAAACTGATTTTATTTATATCAGTTCCACGATTATCAACCATTGGATTCACATATTTCAGCTTAGTAAAAGTCTTATAAAACTTAATCAATGACTCACAAGTCTTGTTCTAATCTTAAAAGTTCGGTTGGGTCACGAGGAGAGAAAAATTTTATATATATATATATTAAAGCTCTATGTGTAGCTCTTTTTTTTTTTATTCTTTTTTTTTTCCTGGCTAGACATAACATGCCAATAGCCACTTTATAAAAGGTCATGTATATAATCTCAAATCATCTATGGGTTGGCAAATCATACACATCTTGTTATATACAGCCAATTCAATTTTATTTTATTTTTTAAAATAACCAATTCAATTCTTTGACTTCACTTTTATTCTATATATGTTTCTGTTGTTCTTTTTTTTATGTTGCTTAACATGCTTTTCTTTGACTTTACTTCTTTGACAACTCATATATCTAAATAGATTTATATTAGAGATAAAATACAATTAAAATTAGTCAGAAATATATGTACATAACTTAATTATTTCAAAAGCACATCAGCTCTCAGTAGAGCTGGTAATGCATCTCCCTTCCACATAAGTGGTGAGGGGTTCAAATCCCACCATACGCATTTTACAAGTATGTGTGGACCATACGCATTTTACAAGTATGTGTGGGGAGTTTTCTTCTTGGGTTGTGGGAGTAGTTATCTCCCATTATGAGAATAGATATTCAGTCGTCCCGGGTTGTGGGAGTAGTTATCTCTTGTTAGATATCCGGTCTTCTCAAGTTGTGGGAATAGTTATCTTCCGTTATGGGAGTAGATATCTAGACTGTACATGTGTTGTTTGATCTCAGCAGGTCCCGGCATTCCTATTGTAATAGTTCTTGTAATACTTCAAAAAAAATTATTTATTTTTTTATATTATTTAAAAAACACTTTTGTATTTGTACACAATCATATCATAATTTAATTCAAGGAATTATATTATAAAAATAATTGACAAAACAAGAATGGAAAATATATCCAATATTGGATAAATATTGCACAAATTTAAATCAAAAGAAATATCATTATAATTTTCAATCTAAATCAAACTCACACATGTATTATATATTAGAATTTTATATTTACAATCAATCCAAAAAAAAAAAAACCCTAATGATCATCATGAACTACCACAATCATCATTTACATTTTCATCATCATCGTCATCATCAATGCCATCAAAGAAAGAATCCTTCAAAAGCTCTGCCGTGGAGGGCCGAGCCCGTGGCTGAGCAAGACACTTCTCGATGAATGCCTTGACTTCTTGGTCCTTGACCTTGTTCAGGGCTTGAGGCCTCACCCCAGAAGACACTTTCTTGTATATTTTGGCCACATTGTCACACTCACTGTAAGGGATTTCAAGTGTCACCATCTCCAAAACACACATCCCAAATGAGTAAATGTCCACCATCTCCGTGTAATCCTCGTCGTATAGCTCCGGCGCCATGAACTCCGGCGTCCCCAAGATCGAATGCGCCGAATGGCTCTTCCCCACTATCGCCGCCAGCCCCAGATCACCAATCTTAACCTATGAATACAGAATTAATAAAAAAAAAGAGGTCATTATCTAGAGCCAGAAATTCAAGATCGGTGGCTATCATATAAAAACAAAAGGTTTTGGGGGTCAAAGTGAAAATATTTTAAATTTAATGATATTTTTTAATTTTTAAAAGAAATTTTAGGGGAGGGAGGCTATGCCCCTAATCCACCTCCCTCAAATCATCATACATCTATCCAATAAATAACCTTAATAGAATAGGTACCTGGCCGATGTTTCCATTGACGAAAACATTGCTACAATTGAGATCTCTGTGGATGATACAAGGCTCATGAGTGTGCAAGTAATGCAATCCTTTCAAGATCTGCTTGGACCATTTCTTGAGCGCTTTCATGGAGACGTGTCGGTGCTTCTTCCGGTACTCTCTCAGGTTACCGGAAGTGCAGACCTCCGTGATGAAATTCAACGTGCCGCGGTTCTCGTCGCGCCAAACATTGTATAGAGAGATGATGTTCTTATTCATCAGACTCCTCAGCAGCCGGACCTCCGAGTAAAGCCTTTCCACCATCGCCGGATCGTTCGACAGGTTTCGAAGCTTTACTTGGTTCCATGCAACTTCAATGCCCTCCTCTTGATCAAAAGCCCTGTAAACTTTTTTCACTGCGCCGCAACCGAGAAGTTCATTGTATCGCCCGTATCGACCGGTCGGGTCAATCTCCACGAAAGGCTCTGCGTCTTTGTCGGATGAATCATGGCCCACGCTTGGCGTCTACAAGAAAAAAAATAAACAGAGACGGTTCACAAAAACCCTAAAAAAAAACTGTGTAGATCTGATCAGAACAGAAAAACAAGACAAACCCAGAAAATTAAAGAAAAAAAAAGAAGAGATTTTGATGCTTACCATGAAACAGAATCCGAAAAAAAGCTACGGAGGAGCCACAGAATATATCTGGAAGAAAAAAAAAAAAAGGAAAAAAAAAAAGAAAAAGAAAAAAGAAAAAGAAAAGAAGAAGAAGACACTTTAAGAGAAAGCATGGAAAAGTTAAAGGGTTTTGGAGATAAGAATATATAGGAAAGGATAGAGTTCAAAAGTTTGCCCAATGAGAGGGTTTGGTGTGTTAACCACGGTTAACTTTGACTAATTAGTGTTGATTAAGGTAATTACATTAGAATATGTCATGTGGAAATTTACTTTGTAGTTAATATTGATCGAATTCTTTAATTTCTGATTCGTGATTGGTTTACTAAAATCGATTGAAAATCAAATTATATGAGTCTCGTGCTCAAATCTGATCACCTGTAAATCAGAAACGTAAGTGTTAACTATAAAGGAAACTAAATTCTCCTAGTGAATCAAATTATGTTTCAATTAGTAAAAATAAAAAATAAAAAATATTTTTCAGTTAAGTTCTCTAATTCGTGTAATTATAAGATTTAAAAATTAGTTTAGATTAGGATTGTAGCACGTTGTAACGTGTTTTAAGGGATTGTATTGTAATTATTTAGATTGTTTGTTTCGTTGTAAGTTGGAAATCCAAAGAAAGTCAGCTTTGGCAGACTTTGGATCTTCACCGTACATGTCAGCATCTAGAAGTGTTCTTGATGTGCGGCGTTGTCGATGGACGGCTTAGATGGTACTAGAGACTTCCGTTTAACGAGGAAGTGAAGTCAAATTCTTATACTTGCGAGTTGCGCCTTGCGGTTGATGACCCCATCAATGGGAGTGTAGCACGAATTTTGTAAAAGGTCACGTGTTACACTCCCATGATGGGATCAATATTTTAGGTATTTTGTGATTGCCTCGTAAGAAAATTAATTTTTCAATTAATGGCACATTTATTTATCGTGAATAAAAATGAAAAGAAATCACATTCCATCAGAATTGTGAAAGGAAACTTGATACTTGGGCTAAGAGCCTAACATGGGAGAATTAAGTTCTCTTTCCAACCGAAATGGGAACTTAATTCTTGTTTGTGTATGAGATCCAAATAATTTAATTCACAATTTATTTTAGTAAAAAATGTCATCGCAAATTAGAAATTAATTTTCATTTCCCCTATGAGAATATTAATTAAAAACGATATTTGATAAAAAAAAAAAAAATGAGATAATTTTTAAATTTCATGATAGCGAGTAATTTGAGTTTAACAAAAAAAATGTTTTATTCAATAATACCTTAAAAAAAAATCATTTAAGGAATGATATCATGTTTGATAATTAAAGAGTGTTATTTGATACCATTTCGGCATTTCCACAGGTTTGATATACATTTATTTGATTGGATTTGGATCTATCTTTCAAAGAAATCAAAAATTGAAAATAAATAATAGATTTTGCAATTTATATATATATTTTTGAAATATAGATTTTGCAATTAAGTACCGTGTATAATTACCATTTTTATATAATAGTACGTAGAATCCTAAAAATAATTTACATAGTGATAAATAAAATATAATTAAAGGAGCTAAATATGGAACTTATTAATGTGCTAAATACATTTTTTTAAAACATTTAAAAAGTTTATGATGTTTCCAAAATTAATTTATACAAACTTTGAAAATATTTCTTAAAAGGATAAAAAGTAAATATAAAATATCGGTTTTTTTTTTTTTTTTTTTAAATTAAGTAAATATCGGTTTTGGTGAATATATCAACGTTCCAAAATCATAAATGTTAAAAAATACCGCTGTTTGAGGATATTCAAGGTAATTTTGTATTTCGTTGCCCAAAATATAGAGGATATTTTTGTAAAAGTGTCCATATATAGAATAAAAGGTAATTAATTAGTCTCCAAAACAAATAATGCCATTTCCCTTAATTATGAAACAATATGCAATTACTCATGCATGCTCAAATGGAAATAAAATTTTCTTTAAAAAATTGGAAATAAAATTAATTCCAAATCTGAATTAATTATTAGTCTCAATTATCAAATATTCAAAGTGAAAGGTGACAAGTCTCTCCACATGCACTTGATGATTTTACGGATAAAGATTGGACTCAAAAATATTTAAAGGTGATTTGAACCTATCTTAATTTGTATTAGGTTGGAAATTTCTTGTGATCTTGACCAGGCTAGCTTGTGCATAAATAATGGACCCTATGATGAAACATGTGATATTAGGGCAAGTTGGACATTGCCTTGCTGCCCCTCTTTGTATTCAATGTTACATGTGAAATCATTCAAAGGCCTCTCAATTTGTTGATCTTTTAAGTTTCAACATTATTAATAAAGCTCGTTATTAAAGTTATAAGTCTTACCATGCACATTTTACAAGTACGTGTGGGTAGAATATCTTCGTTATGAAAGTAGATATCCGAGTTGTATATGTATTGTTTGATTTCGGTAGGTTTGGTATACCCTTGATCCAAGTGTTGTGGGAGTAGATATTACCCGTTATGAGAATAATTATTTGGGTTGTACATGTATTGTTTGATATCAGTAAGTTCCGGTAGACCCCTAACTCGATCATTCAGTATCATAATTTATTGTAATACTATTTTTTTTTCTTTTCATAAAACCCAATTAAGAATGAATAATTGAATATTAAACAAAATAAATACGTCAATATTTCGTCACATAAATTATAAAAAATTTATTCTGTTAATGATTACCATTTAATCAAAGTAAACACAACTTTTTTGACAAAATTTTGGATAACCATCTATTGACTAGACCATTATTTCCATTATTAGTAAAAAAAATAGTCAATTAGCACTTTGAATCCACACAGAAAACAGTAATATATGTTCAGGCCTTGTGAATAACTTTTGTTTGTTTTCACATGAAATAGTGAAATACTACTCCAATCACCGAAAAGTTTATAATATATATATCAATTCAAAGTCTGCCATGACCGATCGAGATCAAATGCTACATTTGTAACCCAAATATCTATTATCAAGAATATGAGATATATTTCCCGAATACGAGATATGTGAGATATTTAATTACTTGAATTGTGAGACTTGAAAATGCATATTTATATTAATTATCATGCTTATGTGTCATAAAATTCATTAAAATTTAAAGATAAAGCAAGAAGAAAATGCCTCTAAAACACGAGTTAGAGGTTAATTAAGGAGGAATAATGATACATTTGAAAAGCAGTACATCTCGTATTATAGGTGCTAGAACACCTCATCTTCCATGTTAGTAGTGGAAGATTCGAGTTTCACTATATTCGTTTTTCAAGTATGGATGGGGAGTTTTATCCGTCATACGAATAGATTTATGAACCACACGAATCCCAGCAAACTCCCCTATTCATTTGGAAAATAAAGCCAACACTCTAATTGATCTTTCAAATTTTAATAATGAATTGACAGTACGTTGCCTTTATGAGAATTATTTATTTGAATCAAGTCAAAAGTGCCTACTAGGTTCACCGGGTCTAACCCAAATAACATGTATCAATTTCACAACTTGTCTCCATTTGGGTCGTTGAGAAATAATAACAAAAACATCACCAATACATTCACACCTTAAGTCAACAAAACCAATTTCAAGCACACCCATTTTTTGGGGGTCAAAATTTAACTCTTTCAACCCTTTCAAATTGGAAGTAAATTATACGAATAATAATACAGTCAAATGTAATTTGGTGGTTTTGATAGTGTCGTAACTCCTAAGTTCAAATCGTCAAAATTTAGATGAAAAGACAATTTTTGAAGCTAAGAATGCTAAATTTACGATATTTTTATGATGTTGATAGCAAATTCAGTTAGAATAATACTACTTTGTCCAAATTTGGTATTCAAAATTTGGTGCCCTAATTATTTGACAACACTCTAATCCATTCATTTAAATTGTATTAGATTTACATGATTTAAATGAATGGACTAGAGCGTTGTCACATCATTTGAGCACCAGATTTGTGCACAAAATTTGAGCAAAGTAACATTACTCATTCGGTTAATATGGTGTAATGTAGTAAGTTTTGTATATTTGAATTTTGTAACGGTAAAATGTTTATATATATAGAGAGAGAAAGAGTCTTTCTACTGTCAGTTCATCCTGATATAAAATATATCAGGACGAAGAAAATGGACAATAGATTATCGAGAAGTTTTGACAAGTGCATACACTTTGAGTCAAAGAATTTAAATCTAATAGTCTGCATTCCTCGTCCTGATATATTATATAAAATATATCAGGACGAACTGACAATAGAAATATATCAGGATGAACTGACAATAAATATATCAAGACGAAGAATGTGGACTACTAGATTTATATACTTAGACTCAAAGTGAAAGTATATAAATCTAGTGGTCCACATTTTTCATCATGATATATTTATTGTTAGTTCGAACTGATAATAGAAAATTTATATATGTATATATATATATACACGACAACTTACATTTGAAATATTGCCGTATTGGACGAACTACCGATGTAATGTTATATCCACGAGAAGATTAATAAATAAGTTGGATTTGAGAGGAGAGGCCACGGCCCATTGGGCTGTGAATCTCATTACATGTTGGATCTTGAACTGGGCTTAGGTGACCGAAAAGCCTTCAAAGATTTAATATTTTGAAACAAATTAAATAAAATTTCTATTTATCCCGTTAATTTTTTACTCAACTTAACCATCACTTGTTATAGTCTCATAAACTATAAACCAAATCAAACACGGTCTATTATAATAACAAATTAATTATTAAATATGTTTATCTCGTTATTTTATGAATCATGTCAATTATGATTACTTGTTTAATTTTTTCAAAATAACTTTAACCTTCTTAATTTAATGCATGATTATTTTCATTTAATAGAGTGAATTAACTATCATTGTATAATCCTGATCTTAAATTCGTTGAAAATAAAATTTCAAATACGATCCGTTTACTCAATGAATTCAACATGATAACTCATTAGTAACCTGAATCCAATAAAGTCTAATCCAAATCTGTTAATTTCGTGTTGTGTCATCGTTTCGAGCCCACAATTCTTACCTCTCACACTTATAAAACACACACACAACCACAAGGTGGTCCAATGCTTGGGATTAAAAACCAAGTCCTTTATTCTATTCTTGGCAATTACATCGTTGGTTAACCCGTTTAGCTCTATTGGTGAAAGAACGGATATAAGGCTAACGGCAGCGATTCGAATCCTATCTAGACAGGAGTGAGTTTTAATTTACCCCGTTTGCATCCTTGTGGGGCCAGGGGAAACCGACGTCGTTTCCAAACCCCAACGCTTCACTCTCTCTCCGTTTCGCTTCAAGTTTCTCTGATCTTCCAAAAAGAACAAAAAAAAAATAACAGAGGAAGCGCAGAAAACAAAAACAATGGCAACACTGGAAACAATCGCGTCAGCGATTAAGCAAATCGACACAAAAAAAGACGACCTCAAGAAAGCCTACGACGACCTCCAATCCAATTCCTCAATCCTGTCTTCGTGTTCTCTCTCCTGGTCCGATTTGGACGCCCACTTCACCCAAATCCAGAACTCGCTCACTCACCGATTCCGCCTCCTCGAGTCGCTTCAGTCAACTCATTCGAACTCGACCCAGTTCGATAAACCGACCGATTCTACGTCTGACACAGTAAAAGACACGTCTTTATCGAACCCAGTACTGAGTCAGGGCCGGGTCGGCACAGTCGTGACTCGGTCCGAGTTGTGGACTCTGTGTGAGAAGATGGACGGTAGAGGGTTGATAAAGTACATTAACAACCACTCAAAAGACCGGGATTCGATCCGGGTAGAGCTTGGGGACGCGTTTCGGAGCAGCCCGGATCCGGGTATGATGGTTTTGGATGCAATGGAGGTATTTTATGGATCCAACAAGAAGGCGAGATGCCATAAAGACTCGAATAGGTGGTCTTGTTTGTTGTTGTTGGAGGTTTTAATGGGAATTGAAGTGAATATTGACAATGCTGTGAAGGAGAAAGCGAAAAAATTGGCTTTTGAGTGGAAAGGGAAGGTTAGAATGGATGAAGAGAGCGGTTTAGAGGCATTTGGGTTCTTGCATTTGGTGGGGACGTATGGATTGGGAAGCGAATTCGAAAAGAATGATCTTGTGGAGTATTTGCTGTTGGTTGCGTGGTATCGACAGGGTACCTTGTTGTGCAAGGCAGTCGGTTTAGGAGATAAGGTTCAAGGTATGATGATATGATGATGATTTATAGGTTTAAAGTTCATGTGATTTTCGCGATATGTACTCACTTGAATGTGCTTGGTGTTTTGGATCAACTTATATGTTCATTGTTTGTTTTGTTTAATGTTTTCGGTGGTATGTGATTGATAGATACGAGTTTTAATGGTTTTCATGAACTAATATCGAATACTTGGTTTATAGTATTAGTGTTGTAGAGTTCAGAGGTCAGGAGGAAAAGTTTTGGTGTTTTAAAACTTAACCCAGTTTACCAAACTCATGCTTGCCTTAGAATTCATTAAAAGGACTTTATATGTGATGCTCAGTAGTTCGAGCTATAGTTTTTTGACACAATAGACCAGACACACACACCATAAAGGTAATTACGTTGGTTTGAGTTTGAATGTTATGCTACTAATAATGATATAATTGATGTAGATTTGTATAAATTATCCTTTGTTTTATTGAAGTTGAAGTTCGGGGCTTAAAATATTAGCTGGGATGTGAGGTGTGAAAGCTCCTTATGGACGCTCATTATATCATGTGATCCAGTGGGAATTATAAATTTAGAGGAAAATAATTTGTTAAGAAGTAGACTGTAAATCCTACGGTAGAAGCGTAGAACAAGTGTCCTAGTAGTTTCTAGGAGAAGAGAAAAGTAAGCCTTTAATTTATTGAAAAAAGGTTGAAACTTCCTTTTTGATTAAGCTTACAGTTCATTGACATTTGACACGGTTGAATGAGTGTTAAGTTAACTATCTTAAATTTTTATACTTTTTCGGAACTTCTCAAATGTTTACCACTGCCCTAATATCTTCATTGTAGTCAAATGGCTAGAAGTTTTAAGAATTTTGATATGTCATGATGCTTAAATTTCTTACGTGGCTTGATCTAATGATGCTAATTAGTTATTGGTTTACCAAGTTATTGAAGCTAGTATAGATTATATTAAAATGGAACCGACTATGAAATGAGTTCAATTAGGCACTTGAGGGAAAGAAGTAGATTTGAAAGAAGTTTGAACCATTTCATGGTTATAGTAGCTTCCCTAGATTACAGCGGAGACAAGTAGTTGCAGTTATAGATAGGATAACTATTGCAAAGAAACTTTAAATGTATTAGAATGGAGAAGCGTAAGAACAGAATATGGTGTCATTTTGTTTCATCATGCATGTGCATTCTCACATGCATGTACATTGTTTAAGCTGGATGCATATATACAGTTATATTTGTGGTCACGGCTTTTGGGGTGTGGCTGACCACCCTTAGATAATTTATTATGGCAAGAGTGAACTCGGCAGTTATCTTAGTTGACAGTCATTTATCAGGGTACTTCAAGTTGGAATGTTGTGGACTTTTTTTCTGGATATCTGATGCTTATTCTTTCAATGATCTCCTGTCTCTTGAATGGTATTGTCTGATAACAGCTGCAATACTGTCCTGTGTATTGCAGATCTTATTCAAAAACTTATAGATAGCGGAAAGCAACTTTTGGCAATCAAATATATTTTTGAGTTTGAGATGACTGACAAATACCCACCAGTCGCCCTCCTTGAAGCCTACGTGAACGAAACCAAGAAGCTTGCTGAGAATCTTTTCAGGGAGAAAAAGAATACTCTTGGAGCACAGGTCATTTTGCTTTCTCTTATATAATTTTTAGGATAACTTTCAGATTTGAGTTTCAAATTATTGGTTGTATGTATATTTATAAAGCTTATAATACAGAATGAGGCTGTGTTCAAAGAAGTGAATGCCTTGAAAGCAGTGATTAAAGTTGTTGAAGATTACAAACTTGAATCTGAGTGCCCAAAAGAGACTTTTGAAAAACGTATAGAGCAGCTAGAGAAGCAGAAGGCAGACAGGAAACGTCCCAGTCCTGCTGCCAAGCCTCAGCAGCAACCAAAGAAGCCGCAACAGAATGCAAACAAGCGTCCTCGAACAGCTGCAGCTCTCGGCCATGCACCGGGTGTTGCTGGTGCCAATTCAACTGTTCCCCCATTTCGACAACCTTGTGTACATCCAGCAAGTTTGCCTGAGAATTCTGCTGCGTATTTGAACTCAGCTGCTGGGCCTTTTGGCTTCATGGACTCTACCCCTGCAATTGCCTCTTATGCAGGTTCTTCAATTGGGCCGTATGGTTTGACAGGAGCCCCTATGGGTCTCCCCGGGAATTCAAATCATGCTTTGTATTCTTTAGCACCACACATTGCATCCGGCTATTATGACAGGTCTACTGCCTTTGTGAGATATGGTTTACCACCTCAGTACCATCCCTCTTACTATCCTCAGTAGTTTTTACCGTGTTTTTTTGGTTTTTTTTTTTTTTTTTTTTTGTATCTATGATAGTGTATATTTTCATATAGTTTTATAGCTTTTGCCTGACTAGCAGCACTAGTTGTCACAAAGCATAGTTTGCCTTTCTGGTTACTGTGATTTTAGCACATCAAATTAGCTTTGGTAATTGTTATCGGTAGTTGCATCTGTGCACAGTGTCACAGTATTGACCAGAAGGTTTTTAGGGTAATTGTGAATGAAATGGTGTTCAACCAGAAGGTTTAGCTTTACAGATTGTTTTACTTTGTCCCGTGGTAAATTCTAATCTTTTCATTCTCTGTAAATCTCCGAAATGACTTGAGCTATATACCTATGGAGAAACCGTAAAAGGCATTAATTTCTGCATTTCCAAAGCATCATTCTCTATGTTTTAGTATGTATAGTTTTCATTTTCGGGACCATCTTAGAATGCAGATGACAGTTTTCCGTCCGATCCCCCTGGCCCTTCTTGTTCTTCTTTAATATCTTTTCATGAATTTTAATTTTACTTTCAATACTACTGCGTTTGCTAATCCTATCAGAATGTATGGAATGGTGAGTTTCCATGTGTGATCTTTACATTTGCAATTCATTGTTGTCGGTATTGGTTATGACCACACATCTGCATTCTTGATCTTCACTTTTCTTCAGGTAGACATTAGATCTCTATGTATTTGATTTCATGTAGACATTAGATCTCTATGTATTTGATTTCAGGTCTGATGTCTCTCTCTTTCTGTCACTCTGATAGCATGTGTGATTGATTGGTCTCTATGCATGCATGTGTGATTGATTGGTGAAGAATGTGTTTTCTCATGTAGCTGCTGAAATTCAATAATACAGTCCTTCAAAGCTGATGGCAAAGCTTGAAACCTTCTTCGAGGGAGTTGGTTATGTGGATTGTGAAACCATACCAAAACCCTTTTGTAATAGTATAGACCCACCAAGTAGATATTGTTCGCGTCGGCCTTCACGCACGCATCCTTCATCCTCACAGATTTGCTTTGGATCATGGGTTTCATGCAAGCATCCTTTACCCATGGCTCAAAGCAAATCCGTGAGGGTGAATAATGCATGCGTGAAACTCGAAGCGGACAATATCTATATAGTAGGTCTGGGCTGTTACAAATGGTATCAGAGCACACAATAGCGGTGAAACTTTATCAATCTGCTTTTAGCGAGCATAGTTGATAAGGCTTTTTGTTTGTATAAGGGGTCTTAAGATTGAGCCCGAATAAATATTTGATATTTTGATCGAAATATCCTTGATGTTTCTATATTTTTTTAGGGTGACCAATGTCAAAAATATCCTTGAATATCTTCATTACTTTGAGGGTATTGACGATATTTTCATAGAAATTTCCAAAAAATTTCAGTGAAACCATTATGTTACTTTCATTATTACTGCTTAGCAAATGAGGTTGAAGGTAAGAGGTACCTACCAAATCATTTTGGAAGAACATTTTGGGTAAAAATTTAGGCTGAAAAGTGTTGCTGAAAAAGCAAATGATTGTAGTGGGCTCTCTCTTTCATGAAAATGAAGTTGGGTGAGAGAGAAATGGATCAAATTGGCAGCAAATTCAATGTATTTACTGTTTGTGCTGATTAGGATGTTTTAAACAGAAAGGAATAATCAATCACATTATGTTTTCTTGTCTACATGGAATCTCACACAAGTGTTAAGTGTGTGTCATGTGTGTGTTCATTGTTTAACACTTTAATTTACTGTTAATTATAATTAAATTCTTGACAAATGTATTAAGTAGAGATCAGATTCCAAGTCATTGGTTGCAGAATATGTATTTACATGTATTATGGACTTTGAAGTAGTAAAAGAGATCTGGTTCCGTTCATATAGTTTCCAAAGATGACGCATCAGGGGTTGCCGTGTTTCATTTGTATTTCGATAAGTTTCACTTTTGTTATGATAAAAACTCAAATAGATAGATAGATAATTTAGATCTGTGATCACGACCCTATGTAAATCTTTGTTTTATGTAAATTTTATGTGACAAATTATTGGAGTCAGTGTGGTCTATTTGCAACTTGCAAAACAGAAAAGGATGATCATGTGTGGTGTACTAGTCACAATAAATTTCAATTATTAATGGAGGTGACACCTAGATCAAAAATCAAAATCAAAACTTTACTTTTTGTTAAGATATTTATCAAATCTTATATGATGTATCCTTTGTATGATCATATGGATTTGAATATTATCATAGTTATTAATCGTGCCCAAATTTCATTTCTCTTTATCTAACTTTTTCATTTTTTTGTTTTTTTTTGTTTTAATTTTCCTTTTAATAAAAATTTTAAAGAGTCATGATCAAACATAACTTGTAATAGATAAATTAATAAAGGATAATACATATAGGTCAAGTGTCCCATAGAAAATATTAGTAGTGGGACTCAAAAATATTCTTCTTTTATATATATTATTATTTAAATATAACACTATCGGTTATGCAACTTATAAAATACGTAAAATTGGACTCAAACCCTTTACCACAAATTTCACGAAGAAATGTAAAACATTCATCTTTTATTGATAAATATATACCTTTAAATAATCTCGCTAACCCTTTAAAACAAGTTTTTCAAATCATTCACCTATTTTTAAATTTATAAAAATTCTCATAAAAATTGATTTAGAAAACATCAATCACCATTTTATCTTGTGAGGTTGCTTAGGGTTTGATTGAACAACTTCCAACAATGCATAGTCTGAATGTTGGAGGAAGGAAATACACAACAAAGAGTTGGTCTGTGACACCATTTTGAAATCCACGAAAATTATCATGAATGAATATTAAATGAAGTCTTATTTGTAATTAAGTCTGTAAATAGAAGTGGATTAATATAACGTTTGATCTAGATAGATTTCGACCGATCAAACTCAATCCCAACCGTTGGATTGCCGTAACGATAAATAGTTATGGATATGATAAAAAATAAACAAGATTGAAACCCACCACCAATAAAAAAAAAACAAGAAAAAAGACAAGCCAATGACTCTCTTATAGATCCAATGTCACAAGTCAACTAAAATAAGCACGTCTCTCTCTTATATCTCTCTCCCTATCTCTCTGACAATCTTCACTAAAACACACAAACTCAACAAAATAAAACACGAACTCAAAAACCAAAACACAAGTACAAAGAGCATAACACACAGACAAGCACAAGTGCACAACACAAAGTCCTAAAAAAAAACGTTTTTTCTTTAAAAAAAAAAAAAGACACAACCCTGAAATTACTAAACTGCCCCCAAGTCCCCAACCCCCTTCTCTACAACACACTCTCTATCAAGACTACTTTTTTTTTTGAACGAACACACTTGACAGACGAAGTGGGTGTTTGTTTGTTGTTTTAATTTTTTTGGGGGGTTTTTGTTAATGGAGGAGACTGAGGTTGGAGGAGTTGGGTCGGGCGGGTCGGATCGGAGGCGGGTCGATTCGAATGTTGACTCGGGTTCTGCTAATGGTGGTGGTTGTGGAGCTAGGTACAAGCTGATGTCGCCGGCCAAGTTGCCGATCTCACGGGCTTCGTCTATCACGATCCCTCCTGGACTCTCTCCGACGTCGTTTTTGGAGTCTCCGGTTCTTCTCTCCAATGTTAAGGTCAGTTGACTGTGTGTGTCGCGCCTTTTTTTGTTTTGAAGATCGTGAGTGTGTTTAAGCTCTGTTTGGTTGCTGAGAAAATGCAGGAAATTGAAGGAAAGTTGATTTTTTGTTTGAAACTTAGGGGTTGTATCGAAGTGCAAACAAATGGGTTTTTGTTTGTTTGCTAAGAAAATGCAGGAAAGTTGAGATTTTTTTTAAAGTTAGGGGTTTTATTGAAGTGTAAACAAATGGGTTTCAGTTAAGTTTAGTTTTTGTTTGGTTGCTGAGAAAATTGAAGGAAAGTGGTGGGAAATGAGAATCGAATAGTTCAATTAATTTTCTTCCTTTTTTTAAAATAAAATGAAATTAAAATTAAAATTAAGATCTGTTTCAATGATAGAACTAAAAGTTATTGAAGTTTCACATTTGAAAAAATTAGCCTCTTTTTTTTTTTTTTTTTTTTTTTTTTAAGAAGTTATTTGGCTACCAAAAGCCTCAACTTTCTATTTTTGGTTTTTAGTGAAGTGAAGAATTCACCATATATATTTATCAGATTCAAAGTTTTTTGATTTTAGTGGTTACTATTAGTAATACTAAGATTTGATAGCGACCAATAAAGGACAATCTAATGTAGAGAGCTTCGTGTCTATTTTCTAGAAGTTTAACTCTTTAAATAAAGGCTAGGTATTTTGTTGTAGTTGTAGCTTTAGTGGAGAATTTTATAGCACTTGAATAATGTGAGTTGGGGTTTAATCGTTAGCTGAAAAGATGCTCTTTGTTTCCCAAAAAATGCAAAGGTGTTCTTCTTACGTGTGTTTGTTATGACTCTCAACCCTTAAATATCATATTTGGGTGTGCTAATGTTTGGACCCTAACAAGATTCTGATGCTTGATATTACAATTATCTTCCATCGGTTCTTTAATGTCCATGTGGACTGTTCTATGGTATGGAATATGGCTGCTTTTCCTTTGGGTTGAAATTCTCAAGCTTTTCTCTTTTATAATGCTCAGTTTTGTTTTTTCACATAATGATGAATTTCCCCCTTTGTTGGTGGTGCTTGATGGCCTTTTTTCGTTTTTTACTTAACGGTGTTGCTGGCTGTACGAAGAACCTTTCTATTTTGTATGTGGAATATGGAATAGATGCATTTGGTGACAAGGAGTGGATTATTATACTTGTTAAATATGGTGTCATATGACACTACAAAGAGTATGCTAGGTTAGGCTAGGAAGCAAGGTGAGTCATTGAAAAGAAGAGGTATGCGATTGCGTATGATTTAGTGGAGATATGACTTCACATTTAGATGCGACGTGAGAAAGAAGATTCGGATAGCAAACCATAAGAAGTTGGGTCTGAGTTTTTTCTTAAGTCAAATGCATACAGTTTTCTCAGATTTAGGCATATTAGAGTAATTTGAAATATTTTGGTAATGACCTCTTTAATTTTACTTTATTCTTGTTTAGTGGATTCCTTTAATTTCTCCGTTTGATATTAGTTGAATTTCTTTGTAACTAATTAGAAGCCTAGAGTTCATCATAGATTATCAGATGAGTTTGTATATATGTATATCGATGTTCCTGTTAGCGGATTGATGTGAAACAATTTTATAAAACCATATCCTTATTGCTGCCCGATCTTGTGTCCGGACCTTTGGTCTTGCAAGGATGATTTAACTTTCCTGTATTTTCATCCTCTACTGCTATGTTTTTTTCACTGTACTAGTCATTATTATGGGTTTCTGTGTTGGTGACAAGTTTATAAATGAAAAGCTTTTGAAAGAGTGACTCTATTTTTCTTCTTTTCTTTTTATTGCTTTTGATCTTGCAGGCGGAGCCTTCTCCAACTACTGGTTCCTTTTTTAAGCCTCAGGCAGTGCATGCGTCCTTTGGTTCCAGTGCATATTCTGGAAACACAGTTTGTTCCAATTCCCTGATCGAAAGAGAATCCAGCTGCTTCGAGTTTAGACCCCATACTAGATCAAATATGGTATTGGCCTTATCATATACTAATTTTCTGATGAACATTTTGTGGTTGAAATTGTGATGACATTTCAAGACTACTAGTTTGGGTATAGATATTAAACTAGGGGAATGTGTAGGTAGGTGTAGATCTAAATTTCATGTGAATTCTCTTCTGCATGAAATCTACTTGCCCGTTAACTGCAGCATAGGTCACCGAGCCTGGGTGCATCTAGATAGATCAAGCCACGAAACCTTATTGGTGTTTACTTGCCACCTAATATGATCCCTAATACTAATATTACGGTTCTCCTTGCTTAATTACTTTGTAGTAATTAGTAAAATGATTAAATAATAGTTAATGAGTTTGATTTTTCGTATATTGACTTCTAATTCCTCTCAATGCTCTAGAGTAGATCCATGACTATCTTTTCCAACGATATTAGCAGAAGGATGCAATAGGAAGGAGATAAATGAGAACGTTTTGACTAGACAAGAGTGATATGCTTGTTTAAGTTTGTTATTTTATTCACTAGTATGTTAACCACTGGTATTGATTGGTTACTTAAAGTCTTTTCATTTATTTAAAGGCTCCTGCAGATTTGAACCACCAAAGAAGCAAGCAATATGCACAAAACCAAGGTCAGTGCCAGAATTTGTCAATTGCCTCTTCACCTACGCTGAAAAATGAGATGGCTGTCTCCTCAAGTGAATTGAGTCTATCATCACCGGGTCACATGGTTTCATCAGGGGCTATTGTGCCTGCTGATGCTGATTCAGATGAACTAAAGCAGATGGGGCACCAGAGTACTGGGATCCAGGCCTCTCATTCTGATCATAAAGGAAGTGGGCCATCAGTGGCATCTGATGATGGATATAATTGGCGTAAATATGGTCAGAAACATGTTAAAGGGAGTGAATTCCCACGCAGCTATTACAAATGTACACATCCTAACTGTGAAGTGAAAAAACTATTTGAGCGTTCTCATGATGGACAGATAACAGAGATAATCTACAAGGGCACACACGATCATCCTAAACCTCAACCTGCTCGTCGATATTCTGCTGGTGCCATTCTGTCCATCCAAGAGGAAAGATCCGACAAGGTCTCATCCTTATCAGGTCGAGATGGTGAGAGAAGATGCAATAAAATGATGTTTATATTTGTTGACATTTTTATGCGTGGACTGATGTGCATTTTTCTTTTTCTTCTTGGTATGCTAGACAAGTCACCTTGCATGTATGGCCAGATGCTGCATTCTATGGAGCAAAATGGTACTCCTGACCTTTCACCAACAGCAAATGATGATAGTGTAGAAGGTGCCGAGGCTGATGATGATGATCCATTTTCAAAGCGGAGGTATTGTTATTCAGGACATGCTCTTACATAATCACAAGTATATCTGAATATATTCTAATGAGGACTACAATTTATATCAAGCAGAAAGATGGAAACTATGGTGGCTGATATCACTCCAGTGGTCAAGCCTATCCGGGAACCACGTGTTGTTGTTCAAACTCTTAGTGAGGTTGATATACTGGATGATGGATATAGGTGGCGCAAATATGGGCAGAAAGTGGTGAGAGGAAATCCTAATCCAAGGTATGTGTCAATTTTGATGATTATAGTTATGTGTTTTGTCCTTACACATCATATATGTTTCAATATATAGGCATATAGCTTCTATCTTTCATCAAATTACTTTGTGAAGTTATTGAATTCTTCTCACCCTAAATGGAGAATGTGGATGATGGTGAAAGTTACCAGAACGGGCTGTGATAATAATATAATATTGCTCTTGCATGATATTGATCCCTAATATCTTTGCTTTGGATTTTCAATTTTAATGGTGCAAAAGCATCATGGTTCACACTTTGCTTATAGTTGACTCTATCTACATGAGACAGGTTTTTCTTTTCTTTTGTTGAGGAAGTTTCTTGTTTGATGTTATGGTTTACAATTAGTTTGTCATATCATACATGCTTTATTGACTTAAAAAGGTTAACAGAGGTCTTTGCATTGTTGTTGTCGGTCGATAGCTCAAGTCATTGTTGTTTTTCTTTTCTTTTGTTGAGGAAGTTTCTTGTTTGATGTTATGGCTTACAATTAGTTTGTCATATCATACATGCTTTATTGACTTAAAAGGTTAACAGAGGTCTTTGCATCATTGTTGTCCGTTGATAGCACAAGTCATTGTTGTTTTTCTTTTCTTTTGTTGAGGAAGTTTCTTGTTTGATGTTATGGCTTACAATTAGTTTGTCATATTATACATGCTTTATTGACTTAAAAGGTTAATGGAGGTCTTTGCATCATTGTTGTCTGTTGATAGCTCAAGTCATCGTTGTTTTTCTTTTCTTTAGTTGAGGAAGTTTCTTGTTGTTATGGCTTACAATTAGTTTGCCATATCATACATGCTTTATTGACTTAAAAGGTTAACAGAGGTCTTTGCATCGTTGTTGTCTGTTGATAGCCCAAGTCACGTAAATGTCTACTAGAATTTTAGTTCAAAGTGCAAAACTGGAGCAGTCAGACCTGAACATACGAGAGCAAATTTTTCTGGAACACAAAAACAAATTGCATTTACAAGAAAAAAGGGTAATAAAAAATAATAGTGAACTAGTGATTGCTTATTATCAGCTTAAATGGTTAAGAGTGTCAATTGTTAAAATGTAATAGGTACCTTTATAATATATACTGAAATCAGAGAGCCAAAAGCACATAAATCGAAACAAGTAGTCGCTGATTTCAAACTTAAGATTGTATCCTGCGAGTTTTTTAACTTTTGAGAGCACTAAACTGAATGTGCTTGCTTCAAGGGTAGTATTCTTACATGTACCTCATGAGTATTATTCCACAATCAAATCTCGAGAAAGAGAAAAGGACTTGCATTGAATTCAACATCTGGATAATCTTTATACATATTTATTGGCTATTTTCAGAATGCACGAGTTCAGTCTTCCGACTTGGGTGTTAAAACTATATAATGTCACAGATTTTTCTTCATGTAGATTATACCCAGAAAATGTATGAGTGGGAACTTTCTGTCTAATGTAACTTGATGCATAGTTCTTTTTGAATGATAATTGATATTGTATACGATTGCGATGCTTGTACCTATTAATCAGATTAATGCTTAATCTTCTGGCTGTTATATATTATTCACATGCATTATGCTCACATTGGTATGCAGGAGTTATTACAAATGCACAAATGCTGGATGTCCTGTTAGAAAACACGTGGAGAGGGCATCACATGATCCGAAAGCTGTTATAACCACATATGAAGGTAAACACAATCACGATGTACCTACTGCAAGGAATAGTAGCCATGATGCAGCAGGACCACCGGCTGGGAGTGGACCATCGAGGATTGTTTCGGAAGAGAATGACACAATTAGCCTTGACCTAGGGGTTGGGATCAGTTCTGTTAATGAAAATAGATCAAATGAGCAGCAACAGGCACTGCATTCCGAACTTGCCCGAAGACAATCTCATGCCAGCAGTTCCAGTTTTAGAATAATTCAAGCAACCCCAGTTACAGCATATTATGGTGTCTTAAATGGTGGCATGAATCCATATGGATCTAGAGAAAATCCAAGTGAAGGCCGCAGTATGGAAATTCCACCATTGAATCATTCTTCTTACCCATATCCTCAAAGCATTGGAAGAATACTAACAGGTCCGTAGATTGTTTACACAAAGCCAATTGTGAAAAATAAGAAATACCATGGATTATTTACTTCTTTTTGGCTGGTAAGCGAATTGTTCTTCCTTTATATGATAGTTTCGGAGAGACGATAGTGGTGTACTTAACTGCCACCTTGCCAAATTGCCTTCTCTATTCTAAATTAAAGTTTGTATTTAACTTTCTGGAGCCACAATGCCTTGTACAAAAATGTGAAACTGAAACTGATACAGGTATTATTTTTCTTGAAAGAAAACAGTATTGTATAACAAGTTCTTGAAATGGAATTTGTAAGAAAATGTGTTCCATTTGGATTTCCAATAGAGTACTTTGTGATTTTCTAGGTGCTTTTCTTTTCTTCTATGGCTATTGCTTTTGACAGATAATGTGAATGAGAGATGGTTTGGTTCTTGTTGAGAATCTTTTCAATCCCATCATTAAAGACATAATGATACTTACAAATGCAATAAAATTGATTGCAGATTGTCTGTTCCTGTATTGGGCGACAGGGACAAAGCGCAATGATAACCTTCTTCTGGGATTGGTCTTTTTGTGGGGTGCATGTGAAGCCACCACTTGGTGAGATAACGTTCAACCCCTCCATTATTAGATGCCACTGAAAAATCATTCCATTAAACAATCATGAAAAATTCTTCCATTTGCTTCAGATCATATCCTTCAGGTTTATATACAACCGTACACGTCCTGGACCTCCCTCGTTTAGTAAAAATCAGGTTCTTGAAAATTGAATTTTTCTGTGTAGGTTTTTTTTTTTTCCCTCTGCCTTATCTTGCAGTAATAAACACCAGAGAACGTACGTGTATCTTTTTGGTCCATTTACCAGCAATGGCTAACATCTTAAATGCACTGTAAGTAGAATACAAAACCCCTTAAATTCACTTTTTTGTCTTTGCTTCAGCAGAAATTTCTGGAAACATGCAGCCAAATCCACTGGACCCAAATCCATTTCTCTAATAAGAGATCGATATATAACGCGTTTTTATTTTTGTCTTTTAATGAACTCAAACATCAAGAAGATTTCACATTTGTCGAATATTAAATATACATATATCGAGGATTGATGAGAGAGACTTTACAAGTATGAAGTATCTCATAAAAGCATTGAAACTGACTACTCTTAAAAAAAAAAACCAAAAGCACTTTCCAATAAAAAGAACAAGTAGAGACTAGAAACTGAGAGAGATGCAGGCAATGTGGTTGTCATTGAAGGAGAATGTGAGCTGCAGAAGCAAGGTGACTGATGTCGTCGTTGGCCGGCCACAAAAATGTGGCAAGGAACAGAAACAGTACCCTTATGGGAAGGAAAATTTGGACACTGATGAGTTTCAACAAATGGGAAATCCAAATCCTCTTCTTTTAGTGCTTTTCAGACCAAACTATCCAAGAGCACAGTTTCATAGTAAGTCTAGTATAACTTGTTTGGTTCCCAATTTGCTTCAATTCTTGAAAAAAAACACTTCTTTAGTAGGTCCAGCATGTTAGGGTGTTTTGCATGCTTGAAAAGTGTGTTTCTTTTTTCAAAAAAACAATTGAAACCATTTTCAACAAAAGTGTCTGTTAAGTGCTTTTTCATAGAGTAGTTTTATTTAAGTGCCTTTTGATTGAAGTATATATTACCTACTCAAGTAAAAAGCACTCCAAGTACTTTTTTGATTCAACAAAGTGGTTTGTTTTCAACTCTAACATTACAAAAATATACATAAAAGAAACTTTGAAGAATTAAAAACACTCTGGTGGAAGAGTTTCAGGAGAATGTCTAGGTGTACGGAAATATTAGTTAACCATTAAACCGAAAAACTTAAGTTGTCACTCATTCATGTGCAAGATTGAAGGACTAAATGCATATACCATGGGTAAAAAAGATACGTTTAGGGGGATTTGAATCCAGGACACCCCGATAAACCTACCTCTAATAGTATATTAGTTAACCATCAGACCATCAAACCCAAAAACTTAAATTATCAGGTTAGGACATTACTTGTATCTCAAGAAAGCTAAAATACCAAGTAAAATTTCAGTATCATTACATGGAAATTCTGTTGTTCTGCTAACTAATCAACCATTATCTTGCCATCTTTGTACAGAGGTGGACGTTGGAGATCCCTCGAGGAACATTATTGAGACAATCTTTCAAAAGGCATTGATAAATCCTTTAAAGCCTTCAAGGAAGATCAAAAGGGTATTGAAGGTGAAAAACTCAGTAGAAATTCTTGAAAGGTTTGAGAAATACAGGGAGAAGGTGAAGAAGAAAGCGTACGAGGACTACTACAAGAGACATCCGAGAAGCTCAGTAGATGGAAACGAGGTTCTGCGATTCTACGGCACAGTGATGACCTGTGGTGAGAGGTCTACACAAGTCTCTGAGCTTTGCAAAGATCCTTTCTGCAGAGTCTGTAGAATAATTCAATCGAATTTCAACACAAAACACCTCAACGGGAACGGAATTCGAATGAGTAGAAGCAGTGAGGAGATGTGTGACAATATAGCCTTGATCACAAAGAAGAAGAAGAAAATCAAAAGGGCTGTAATAGTTTGCAGGATAATTGCTGGTTTGGTTGATGATGGAGAACATGACCATGATCAAGAGTGTGATTCTTTTAGAAGTAGAGGACTCCATTCCAATTCAGAAAATTTGATTGTTAGAAATTCATGTGCTGTACTTCCTTGCTTTGTAATAGTTTTCACCTGAGTTAGAAGTAAATTTATTCTAATTGTAATTAAGAATACGTTATCTACTTACAAAATTGCTTTAAGAATATATTGTTGAAACTGTATCGATGAGAATATATCGTTGAAACTGTATCGATGAGCTATACGTTTGTTACCGGGGGCTTCCCCCCTAACATATTGCAATTTTCTCAAATTCGGCCGTTTTTCAGTTTTATTTTCCCTTTTTAGGTAGTATTTTCCGTTTTCTTTAAGATTTATTTGTTTATGTTCAATTAGGAACGTTCTTTTAGAAGAACAAAGCAAGGATCTGAATAGTCATGGTTACTTTTTGATTTCATTAATAAAATTGTTCCTTAGGAGTAACTTTGAGTCATGGATTCAACTTGTTTATAGCTTCTTCACAGTTGACAATAATTTCTAATTTAAAGTCCAATAATAAAGAAAATCCAGAGAATTTGCAGGAGAATGTCTAGGTATGCTAAAATATCAAGTACAATTTCAGAGCCATTATATGGAAATTCTGTTCATCAAAAGATTACAGTGCCATCTTTACACTGAGGTCAACCTGGAGATCTATCAAAGAACATTATTGAGAATATCTTCCCGAAAGCATTAATGGATCCTTGGAAGAATTCAAGGAAGATCAAATGGGTGCTGAAGGTGAAAAACTCTGCAGAAATTCTGGAAAGGTTTGAGAAATATAAAGAGAATGTGAAAAAGAAAGCCTAGAGCCATGTCCTATAAGACCGGTGGATGGAAACGAGCTGTTGCGGTTCTATAATGGCACTGTGATGACCTGCGGCAACAGGTCAACACAAGTCTCCGAGCTCAGCAAAGATACTTTTCTGCCGAATCTGCAGAATAATTCAATCTCATTTTGACACAGAACCCCGAAACAAGAACAAAATTTGGCTTAGTACATGCAATGGTGAATTGTGTGACAATATGGCTGCCTTGAAAAGGGTGAAAAGAATAGTGAAAGGGCTGTAATAATTTGCAGGATAATTGGTGGGACATTCGCTAATTTGGCTGACAGAGAATGTGAAGAGTATGATTCATTTAGAACACGAGGACTGCATTCGAAGTCAGAATTCTCGAATGTCATCCAGTGCTATACTACCTTGTTTCATCACCTGACTATTTTGTATGCATGTTAATGGACCACAAGTTTTCTTCCCACAAAACTGCAATATTTAGCGTAAAACTACATGCTAGGAGACTCGTATATTAGGCAAGTATCAACACATCTAGCAATTATCAGAAAAATTTATGATTATGACATTCAGGAAACCAAATAGTCAAATACAGAATTAGAAGTACAGCTATCTGACAAGACCTCTTAAAATTTGAAGGGTAAAAGCTAATTTATAAAAGGGAAATTTATTATTATTGCTCTAGAAGATTTTACCTCACGTTGCAGCAGCCGAAAACCAGTGAATATGCATAAATTATCGTCGGGTTAGCACCTCCATGCACAAGAAACTATTATAGCTTGATTTTTCCATCCAAGTAAGAGTACTCCATCCCTCTCTACAAGGGTGTATTTTTCGTTGTAGCTTTCGAGCAAAGTTTTGATGGTTGCATTCACAAACGGGCTCAATGGATACGGTGTAAATCCAGCCATTAGAAAGCGTGATCTCCACTTGCCGAGAAGCTCATGACGTTCCACTCTCTCAACTCCCTCGCATGCAATGATGTTGACAATCTCCCGAGCTAGACAGTGCTGCTCAACATTGATTCTATCTTTGTGCTCTCTTGGCAGAGCAACATCAACTGAATCAAATATAGCCATATAATGATTCATTGTCTCGACAAAACGGTGGAAGAATGGAGCTGTATTGGTATTGGCTTCTTGCTCAACAAGAGTTACAACCTTAGGAGACAAGTTTTTCGCCAACCTCAACAGTCCATCTCGGTGATTTTGGGTGCTCACACTTTCATCTGGCATGTGATGAAGCATCATGGCAAAATTCACCGCAATGGCCTCACCTGGTCGAATTTCGAGGTTTTCAAGTCGAACCTCAGAGCCAGAAATAGCAGCAGCATTAAACTCAAAGGGTATCTTATATGACTCAGCGAGCCTTGATAATCTTTTCCCAACAACTTCTAGTCCTCCGCCCCGGGCATAAGCTGATGTGGAATCATCAATGCCAGTAATTCGAAGACTTGGGGGACCTCCAGGCCGAGAAGCAAGAGCCATAATAAGAATGATCCACTGGGTGCCTTGCGCAATTTGAAAATCGATTATATGGACTCTACTTTCATCTTTCATGGCTTCAGCAATAGCTCCGTTTGCTGACATATATCCAAACTTGAAATATGGGCATATTTCATATAGTTGGTGCATGTATGTGAGTAAATCGGTACCAACAGGCTCTTTGCATCTCAGAGCTTTGTAGATAAAACTTCCTGAAGCGGCCAACCTTGCAATGAGCCCTTCCAACATGTAAGCTCCCAAACGTTGGATAGGCTCACCGGAAACTGACACCATCTGACGTAATTCTGTCATCAAACAGTCAGCTGCATAAATATCATTATTCTCTATAGCCTTTGCGCAAGTACAAAGCATCTCTCTCAAATCCCTTCTAGAGATTATCTCCATAATGTACTTTGTCTGCTCGGAATCTGACGGGATTTGCTCTTCTCCCAGGATAATGCTACCGTATATGTCAAGGTTATCTGTATCAGGACCTAGCATAGCGGTTTCCAATTCTCTAAGCTTATACCTGAAGTCATACTCATTGTCTGTCAAAGCACTCACTGGCGAGCCACAAGTATTGTCGGGAGAATGATGCAGTTCTGACTGGTAGGACTGAGAGTTTGGCCATGTAAACGGGTTTTTCTCTGGCGAGAAATTGGCAGTCGATGGAGAAATATTAGCAGTGTAACCATCTGTTCCAGAGGATGATGATTCAAGGGTGCGGTGTTGTTCAAAAACCTCTACTGAAAAGTGTGCTCCTTCGCTGCTATCTTCAGAGGATAAGTTGTTTTCTACATTCTGAATGGGAGCCCAGCTATAAGAGACGAGCTGTTGCCCATGCTGGTCATAGACCCTCTGAGTTCCATCTGAAATTTTACGCTGCTCAGATTCTTGCATTGGGTAAAGCTAATTTTTTCAATTTAGAACAACAAATGGAGACTCAACTGCCCAAAGCAAACCGGGAAACCTTCTGGAAAGAATGTTCTCAAACTAACCGACAAGTCAATTTCTGTGAATGACAGACCTTGGTATCTCTCAATAACGTATTTCGATCACCATCAGATCAGTATGCAAGGCTTCTGGTCTCTGCAGAGAAGGTTAAAATCTATTATCAAAAACAGTAAAAAATAACGTGTAGATCTGAGTAAAGATTGCTCATCTAGCCAACCAAACCCCTCTTTTCCGTCTAACTACATGCATGTTTTCTTCTTTAACTTTTTCCTTTATATCGTGACACCGTCAGTGGATCATACAGTTAATAGACTACCTGCACTTCACTTCCACCTTTCCACCACTCCATATTCTTAGAGCGAGGAAATTAATGAATCCTTGAGAAGCGAAGCGCACGTGGAAAACAACAAGATTTCCACTGTAATCCTAACAAAAATAGTAGACCAAACTATAAATCGATAAGGAAGCTTCCATCTTCTTTTCAGATTTTACACGAAACTACGATCATAGTATGCTTTAGTACTATTTTCCCCTATTCAAAAGCATGTAATAAAAAGAGAAAATCGATAAACCCCAACACCATCTGCATATTCCTAGTCCATGTAAACGCGGTTTACAGAAGTAAATATCATCGAACACATCAACTCCAAAACAAAACAAAGCTATACAAGCTATTAAACACCGTAATTAGATCCGTCTAAGAAGAAAAATCCTCAAAGATTAGCTTCTCATGATCCAAAACTCAACTATTATCTAAAGAAAATAAAAATAAACAATAAAAAACATAATTTCTTGAAGAATTTGACACAGTGATTCATGGAGGTGAACTATACCTACTTTTGTCAAACAAACTTGAATTGATAAAAGTTTTCATTCACAAATCAAAAACTTCTATCCCCACTTTAAATTTATAAAAAAAATATATATATATTTAACCCTTGAAATCAATTCAACTGTTGTCATCACAGATTACTTCTACTGTTCCAACAAACCATAAAAACTCAAAATTATCACAAAATCAATAAAAACCACAAACATATTATCACCAAAAACATAACTTTACATCATATAATCCATCTATCTATATTTAATCATGCAAAAACATTACTTTAAACAAAACAAAAAAAACAAAAAAAAAAAAAACCCACCACAACTCACATGAGGAACATAAGTCAAGTAAGAGTAAACAAGAGCAAATAATTCAAGGAATTCAATATATTCCAGCTGAAAAATTAAAAGGGTTTTTGAATTTACCTTTGTTTTGCTGTGACCGACTGCTTTGGTGTTTAGTTTTTGGTTCAAAGTTGAGTATTCAGACAAAGATTATATATATATATATATATAATATATCAAAACTGTGTATTGCAAGTACAAGCTCCCCTGTTTTGACAATCTAGACTCTAGAGTCTACTTATGTTTTTATTTAATGTTAAAGTGTCTGTCAATTACAAATTTGACCTCCTTTATTAATGGAATTACATTGGTTGCCACTGCCAACCTTTTTAAAAGTGATGGATTTGTTGGGTCAATTCTCGTTTCCCTTTATTATGCATTCGTTGAAAATGTTGAAAAGAAACTTCCAGGAAAAAAAAAATGTTGAAAAGAATAAAAAATAAAAAATTAGTTGGTGTGTATTAATTAATGGGATTGCAAAATTATGAGAAAAATATAAATTTAGTTGAAAATTCAAGTGATCTTTCAAGTAAATTTCTAAATGATTTTCAACATTAAATTAACAAAATTGTATCTAATTTGATAACCCTTTTTAACAGTCTTTATATTATCAGTTTGAACTGATATAAAATATATCAGTTCCTTTTATTTGGGCCATTGGATTTAAACGATGTTTTGACAAGTGCATGCAGCATAGTCAAAGTATTTAAATCCAATGACCCATATACAAGGAACTGATATATCTTTTATCAGTTCGAACTGACACTAGAAAAACCGTCCTTTTGAATTCAACAATTAAAAGGATAAACAGAAAGATAATATCACAATAATATGAGATTGTAGTTAATAAAAGTTTATTTTTATTTTAAATATTACAATAATTCAGGTTTTTTAGGGGTGGGGGAGAGACTCGAACCAACTATTGGACCAACCTGATTTTGTTGTAGTTAATAAAAGTTAATTAGCCGTTTATTAACAGTAGGGCAATTTTGTAAAAACATTGGTTGCCGGAAAAAACATACCCCCACGTGTGATTTGGACCCACACGGTTTGTAGAAGCAGCAGTAGCTAAAAGCACTTTTTTCACCAGCAAAAGCTTTTAACTTATTCTATCTTGTGTTCTTAACATTGTTTTAAAAGTAATTATGATCAGGTGGACACCGCCAGACCCCTTGTTATGCAAGTATGACCATTATCCAGCTCGATAATGTTTTAGGTTTGAATCACTCGTATCATAGGTAATATAAGAATCTCGTACGCAAGATCATCGAGATTATCGGATCTAATTATTAGATAGGTCTGATAATTTAAATTATCTTACGAAAAAAATATACGGAATCCTGAACTTAAAACCCCCTTTAATCGATTGAAACTCAACAAACAAATGAAATAATATAACAAGTTCTGTCAGACCTTTTTAACCTAATCTGAATTCTGAAAGCTATGGCCGAAAACACTTTTGGCTTTTACTTCTCTTGAATTCTAGACCGCACAAAAGTGCTTTAATATATATATATATATATATATATATATATCATTATCTGCTATATATTTTTTTAATGCTTTGTGTATAAATAATCAAAGCTGCAGGATCCATAGATATAAATTGGATTCATATATAGTAAGACACTGCCCTTTTATTGAAAGTGTGACCCACAAATTTATTGAGATGCATGGTGGATCAGATGCACCCAAGACCCTCTCCTATTCTTATCTTCAAAAATATCTCACTCTCTTACATACAAAATAGAAATATAATGTTATCGTTTTTGTATTTTACTACTAATAATTATGTTGCACTACATTTGATAAAAGTTAATTGGTTGATGCGGCTCATGGATGAATCTCTCACATTCACACTGTTAAGAGGTTGTAAATTCAAATCGTATCTCTTTCCCGACCTCCTTCAAATCTTAAATTTTTAATTTAAAATGTTTTTTATATGTTATATATTAACATATCAACTTTTAGCTTAGTTGATTAAACATCTCACCAAATTGGTGTTTGGTGAGAAGAGTTCGAGATTTCAAGTTATACCTTGCTTATAAAAGTGTACATGTGAAAATTTTCTCCTCGTTTATAAGAGTTGATCATAACTGAGTCATACTCTTCGTTTTAACATTGGCTCGATCAGGGGTCTACAGCTATCTCTAAAGCACGGTCCAAAATATAATTTCCACTACAAGGATGAGGTCTTTGGTAAATATAATAGAATATTTACAATTCCAAGACTCGAAAGCCGAAACCATGGTGGGAAATTCGTCTTAGGATTAATTTTGGCCACTTTTGTTGTACATTTGAATGTATTAAGTTGGTTTCAGCTAATTTTGTAAGTTAGTGATACATAGGTCAAATTAAACTTCATAA
The DNA here is from genome assembly GCA_030490815.1 of Acer saccharum. Taxonomy (NCBI): domain Eukaryota; kingdom Viridiplantae; phylum Streptophyta; class Magnoliopsida; order Sapindales; family Sapindaceae; genus Acer; species Acer saccharum. Next base: position 6,534,888 of record CM059867.1, read on the forward strand.
ATTCAAACGTCATCATAGATACAAAGTTGAGCCAAAAATTTAATTTATATTGATTAATGCTAATCAATATATGCTTGACTTTCATGTACCCTCCAATGGTTTCGCCGACCTTGAAGGGCCCTAACTTTTATATGCAAAATATTCCACAACTTATTACATATATGTCCACATTTATTTTGTCTTCATTAATTCTTTTTATATATGTTGTACCATTAATGGATATCTAATTTGCTCACATATTGTTACATATTGTAGTCAGTATTATATACAAATAATAAATTTTTGATGTGGACGTTTGCAATTTAATAAAATGATTGATTATTTTTTCCGTATATCAAGAAAAATAAATATTATTTGTCAAGTCTGATATGACTAATAAAATCCAGATTTATCAAAATAAACTATTTCGTTTGGAAAGTTCCTATAATTAAGTATATAAACTAGCTAGTCAAAGAAATTATTTAGTGTACATATACAAATAATAAGTCATTTTCATGCGGTTGAAATTAAAATACTAACACATCAACATGAGACTTTGAATATATACGATCATGATATACCTTTTAAGATTTTTCTCCAGAAACAAACATGTATATACATGAAACAGATAGATCATACCACCCATCTTTATCGATTCTTCTAAGTATCGAAATTCAAAGAAGACTTTTTGCAATTAAAAAAAAAGGAATTGATCAAAGAACATGAATTTATCAAGTGTAGTGGTACTGTCGCTTTGGGTGCAAAGTCAAGTAGTTGATTTGAAATTTGAATGAAGACAAAACAAAGAAATTAGAGAAATACACAAGTCAATTTGAAGCTAAATATTGTCAATGGCGATATGATTATTTTATTTTATTTTATTTTTTACAAAAATTAAATTTTTGCATAAGGAATGACGCATGAGGTTGAAGAAAGTCCATGCAAATCATAACAATATATTTAATACGGAATTTGACTTTATAATTTTATAACGTTACAGAATCAAAATTCTAAACTTATCTCAATTTTTAGCGTTACAGAGTTCTCTCAGAAACATTATAAAGTTTACATATATATGGTACTATGGTAACTAGACGGCATTTATATAAGATAAGAGATATATATATATATATATATATATATACAGTCTTTCTATTTTCAGTTCGTTATGAGAAATATAAACTATAGATTATGAAAAAGTTTTGACAAGTGCATACACTTTGAGTCCAAGTATGTAAATCTAGTGATCTATATCCTTCATCCTGATATATTTATTGTCATGACGAACAAAAAAACAATTGTGATGTTGTTGAACATGATGTATGAAGTATGAAACCAAACACCTCATGCATGACGTAGGACAATTAATTAGCTCATGTGTGACATTGGACAATTTGGATACACAATGATGCTTAGTGAGCCGGGCCACTCATATTAATATATTATTATAACTTATAAAATTTAGGATGAGACAGTTCACCGTGAGATTTCTAGTAAAACAAACTCACTTGACTAAAGATGATAGATGATTGGTCGGAGGTTTCACGTTTTGTTTATTCCGTGTGGAAATCTCACGGCTAGACCATCTCACTCAAAAAATTTCCTTGTGTGATGTGTCACAAAGCATATATAGCATCTAATTAGTACGACAGACTTATGTCATAGAACAGAACGACGGAGCAGCGAAGCTTCTTCTTTTGGGGACGACCGATATCATGGTCAGTCAATTTTGTGATTTAGTTCCTCAAATTAATTCGTACATAGTTGTTTTTATATTAACAATAGTTTAGTTTCTAGGAAAATTAAGAAGGTATTTGATTCACCATTCATGTAGATTAATAATATATAGATATATCAAACTCAATGATATCATTTACCACTAAGTGAAAGTATTGATTAGTTTTTTTTAAAATGAATTAATGATAGTAGCTTAAGCTAGTAATTTTGTGTTCTTAACACCTACAGGCTAGACCAATGATATATATTAATGGATCGTCCTCTTGAGAATCGAAAGAGCCAATAATGACTCAATAAGAGCCAATAAGGTTGTCTAGTGGTTTATCTCTCACACTTACATTATGAGATGGTGGGTTTGATTTTGTCTCATCTTTAAATCCTTAATTATTATAATATTTTTTGTAAAAGAGTAATTTTTATGATGATAGCGATTTAAGAAAATTAAACCAGGTCATCAACAACACTAATATTCATGAGTTTGGACGTTCAACATCAACATTACTTAATAAAGTAATTGATAGCAAATGATCATATATATGTTTCTGTGTCCTGAAATTTGTTAATTAATAATAATAATAATATCCTCTAGAGAACTAATTAAATTCTATACTCCCCTACAAATCAATAAAATAAAAAAAAGCATTAAAACTTTAATCAAAGCATCTTTTAGATCATCTTGGCCACCGTACAATATATAGTTTTTTTTTTTAATTTTTTAATTTTTAAATATTACACTTTTACATAAATCGGGATTTTTTGGGAAGGGGGAGGACTCGAACCCATAAGGGCAGCTAACCCAGCAAAATGTTGGGGCCCCCAACTGATGCAATTTTCTTCTTTTTCTTTGGGGCCTCAAGATCCAATATTTGTTAATGATCTTTGGAGCTTCAATTAATAAAAAAAAAAAAAAACTTTAAAGACCCAATATGATTCTGAGACCATGACATCACTGTGGCCCAATATTTGTTAATGATCTTTGGGGCCTCAATTAATAAAAAAATCTTTAAAGGCCTAATATGATTCTGAGACCATGACATCACTGCACTATTAAATATATATATACAGTCTTTCTATTATCAGTTCGAACTGACAAAAGTTATATCAGTTCTTTGTATGTGGGCCACTGAATTTAAATACTTTGACTGACAAGTGCATACAGCCAAGTCAAAGTATTTAAATCCAGTGGCCCACATGCAAGGAACTGATATAAATTTTGTCAGTTGGAACTGATAATAGAATTTATATGAAACTGATAATAGAATTTATGTATTATATATATATATAACACCTGCTAAACGAATTACGAATCAAAATTCAAAACCTTCACTTTGCTCTCTCTTTTCTTCTCTTTGCCTCTCTGTTTTCTTCTTGAAGTTGTTGCTGTTTGAAGAATCGAACTTATCGAAGGTATGATTTTTGTTTTCAATTAATTGCTACATGTTGATTTTGACTCGAATTATTATTAATATTATTTTATGTTAATGATAATAATTTTATATAGGGCCTCGAATTTTGTTAATGTTATAAAATCGCTCGGGCCCCAAAATGTCTAGAGACGGCTCTGCTCATAGTATAGGTGTTGCTATAATAGTTTAAAATTTGTGAGTATGTTGCCGTATCAGTTCTAATGAGATTATCTTGATAATATCATAAAATAGAGAAGTTTTTTGAATTATCAAATAAAAAACAATTTTGTTTTTAATTTTCGTTTATTTTTTATTTTTTTCTTTGACTTTAATTTTTCTTTTAGAAAACCCAGCCCAGGCTGAAGCCCAGGTTAGTTTCCAAGTACCTTTGTATATATATATATATATACAAAAATTCTATTATCAGTTCGAACTAACAAAAGTTATATTAATTCCTTGCATGTGGGCCACTGGATTTAAATACTTTGACTTGGCTGTATGCACTTGTCAGTCAAAGCATTTAAATCTAGTGGCCCACATATAAGGAACTGATATAACTTTTATCAGTTCGAACTGATAATAGAAAGACTGTATATATATATATAAGGGGCGGCCCTAGGGTGGGCCAAGGGGGGCACCCGCCTTGGGTCCGTCATGCCAAGGGGCCCCATATATGTGTGCTTAGTTATTATATGTTAAAGTTCAAAAAAAAAAAAAAAAAAAAAAAAAAAAAAAGCCCAAAAAAAAAAAAAGGTCCCATTATTTTTAATAGAACAACTCAAACATTACCCAAAAAAAAAAAAAAAATAACACCGGCCCAATATCCAATTTATTTTATTCATATCTTCAGACAAAATCTAATTTTTTAGGGTTTTAATATCTTATTAATTTTAATTTATTTTAAGCCCTAAGTGGTTATGCCATATTATTATAAAATTGTTTACATATAATATATACTATAAGTAGTTTCCAAAGAAACAAAAAACCCTAGCGCTCATTCACCTAATTTTAAAAGCTAGCCGCAGCCCCTATTGCCTCTTCTCTTTCAAATTTTTTTTTTTCTTGAAAGTTCCTCCTCCTCTCATCCAACTGCTCAATCTCTTCTCGCTCAATAACATTTCGCCTCCCATTCTTCTTTCTCCAACTAGTGCCCTTGCCCTCATCTCCTCTTTGTCAACCATTGACCAACGTCTATCTTCGTAATTCGAGAGTTTTTTCTTTTAATGATTTGATTTTTAAATTTCATCTACTCTTATATGTGTTTTATTTTCATCAACTAATCTGAATATGAAATTAGTTAGTTTCAAGAAAGAAAATATTGTTAAGTTTGTAATGAATCCATCTATAAATTTTTTTTTTTGGAAATTTTTATTGTTTTTTTTTAATAGTGAGAGGAACAAAGTTGAGGGAAAAAAAATAAAATTTTGAGATATTAATTTAAATAATTTGTTCTACAAAAATTAATATTCCGTGTAATGGAATATATATAAGAGCCCATTTTTTAGATTTTGTCCAGGGGCCTCGGAAATGTCAAAACTAGCACTGATATATATATATATATATATATATATATAATTTACTTTGACTTTGGGTCTTTCAATATCAATAGGTTGATTGTTTCGCTCTCTTGCATTCTCAAAAAAGGATAAAATATCTTTGGATATGAAAGAGAGAAGTAATTGGGTTCTCCCATAACTAAAATGTATATAATGCATGAATCTAATTAGGGATTCGCGGTGGTATAGAAACTCGCTTGTTAAAAAAGAGGGATTTTGGTTGTAAGATATCTAATGAACCCGTTACACAAGAACATAAAACCTTAAACCCATATATATACTCTATCAAATTTTCTGTTCAAAATTGTTGAAATGGGTTAGCCCATCTTTAACAAATATAGACCCAAACTCGAAGCCCAATCTGGTACCCAATTCAGGAGCCTAAATCAGAACCAAGAGCTGATCAGATACCAATACGCAACGTTTTATACATCAGATAAATTCATATCAGTTTGTGGCCATGTGATAAAATCTAAGGTGGCGAGCTGTTATTGGTTGAAGAGGATTTCGGTGATGACTCAGCTGATAAGGCTATAAAAAGAAAAAGGAGAGAGAGAGAGAAAGCAATCAGATTTTCATTTTGTGTAAACGGATTGGGGTTCTCTCTCTGTTTCTCAAGTTCTCTCATCGTCTCTTGTGATTCTCTGTGATTACTTGGTGAATCCAAGTGCTTCTTTGTGTAATCTTGTTCTCTGAGTGATTATACATGTTTGGTAGAGTTTCTGTGAGGCCTTTGTTCGGTTGTTGTGTTGAGTTACAGATCTAGTGTTCTTGAGGGATTACTGAGTTGGTTCGTGTATCAGTGGAGAGAGCCTTCCTTGTGTTGGCTCAACGTGGATAATTCTGTGTCCTTTACTGCTTTGTGTGTTTATTTCTTCTTCTATATGTGTTAGATTCTCAGATATATATCAGCTTTCTTCTCTGGTTTGCAAGTGATGCTTGCTGGTTTAAGTAACACAAGAGAGAGCTGTTAGTGATTAGGTTTGGATACATTCTTGAAATACATTTTTATGTGTTTGGCATACATGTGGATTAATGAACTGCAACAAGAGGGATTTAGAAAACAAACGACATGAACTCTACTAGCAACATTATTCACTAAAATGGAAATCAAAGCTCCACTTATAGCGTTCAATGAAATCCATTTTAATTGCCACAAACAAAAAATCTTGTATTTATCTGCAAAACCTTGGCTTATTAATCCAATTACTAGTCGTCAAATGGGTTTTTTCATACAACATTAGTGGTGATCAAAAAATTTGAATTCAAAAGATCCCCCATTTCATAAGGAGAAAAGAAAAAGATTTGTAAATTATATGGTCCTTTAGGATTTAATTGGATATCAAAAAGAGTAATTTGAATTTAATTAGTTTAATAGAAAACAATCTAATTATATAAAAGATGATTTTTATTAATTAAAAGCATTAGTTTTGACATTTTAAAGGGTGTAGAAGAATGTAACTTCCGAATTTTAAGTGAGCATTACAAGTGCGGGGAGAACTTTTTCGGGTAGTAAAATGGAATCATCTTCTGGTTTCTGTATTTTCATATTTGAAATTGAAGCATTGTGATCTATATTAAGGTTGTTTCCATATCCATAACAAATAAAATTAAATTCACTTAAAAAAAAAAATGCACTTGTGTGTAGTACACTGCAAATTAAATTAACTATAAATTGATTGATAACTATAGTAGGAAGAAGAAGGGCTCGGTCAGGAGCTGCAACTAGCTCATCACCAATGCCAACCAATCTGGTGGTGGCCAGAACATCTTCAACAGGTCGGGGCAGCGTGACAGCGGCAAGCTGGTCCTATCAACAAAATCATAACATCCCACTTTCAAAGTAGAGTTATCTATTCTTGAGATTCCAGCAGCAGTAGCAGCACCATCATTAATCGAAGACAGCAAACAAGAACACAAAAGCGTAACCTTGCCCCCAAAATAGGGTCACACTGGTATAAATCTATTTGAAGAGAATGATATTTTCAGCAGCAGATCGTCCACTCCACTGCCTAACCACACTAGATAAATTCAAAAGACAACATCAGAAGCCAATAAAATACTACAAATGGCCCTGCATGCTTAACATAAACATCAAATAATAAAACACAACTTACTTGACTAATTTACTTGGGAAATTGGGAGGATTTTCTTCTGACCTGCTGGTTGCTGTCTTTGATTATGTAATCTGTCCAATTCTGGAGATGATCATAACTGCACAGATTATGTAATGTTTCACCAAGTCATATTTAACAATGTCAATTTCACTACCCTTTTCTCAAGCATCAAAGGAATCTAAATGGTACTAAATATTTCATTAATAAACATTATTCTATCATATCAGAACTATTGGATAATACTAATTAATTCCACCATTTGGTAAGAAAGAAAAAAAAAAGTCTCACAACTTGATAAATATTTGTTTATAAAATTAACTACCAATTACTAATGGTAACTACCTGCTGTAGGCTGAAAACTTAGGCACTATACGTGTCAAGATCATCTTGAAGTACTTCAACATCCATACGATATCCTTCTTTATAATCTCTTGACAATCAATGAAAAAAATGTACCCATTAGAAGTTGATCAATTCCATTAAAACAATAAACTTATTGATTTGGTATTTCATTAAAATTAGAAGGGAACAACTAATTAACCATACATCTAAACAAAAGAATTTGAGACAGAGTTGGAAAACCGCCTTTGTAATTGTACTTCCTTAAAAGCTCAATCCATTTTTTCACTTCGAAGCAAATAACCTTACCCAAGATAAGGATGGAAAATTTAGTTAAATCAACTTTCTATTGGGTAGAAGAGGATCGCCAATTTTGACTAAATCAATTGAAGTTATTCGTAGAAGTAAAAACATTGTAGTTAGGTTATCTAAAATTTTCAATCTATCATTAAACAATAGTATTCATTTCAAGTACTGTAATGCTTAGATTTTTTTTGACCAGCCTCTAGAATATAATTTTGTACACTCAATTATTAGTACTACTACAACTAAGATATATTTACAGAGATTTTGCTAGGATATAAGAAACTATAAAAGATCTAAAACAAAAAAAAAAAAGGTCTAAATTCTCAACCCACTGACAAGCAGTGAATTTTGTTTTTCACTGGTTACCATTAATTTGGATTATTAAGCAAAAATAAATGTTCCACCCTCAAAGTATGCCCCTTAAAATTTAATCGAGCAGTATATATGTATAGTTAGCAGAACTCACCTACGAGTCTATGACCATGACAGCATCCAAAGAAACTTCTTTAAATAACAATGCCTCGTGAGGATTATGTCTGCATGACCTCTTGACGATAAAAAAATCATTATCATGTGATGAAAAATGAAGACAAATGAAAAACTGAAACATAAGAATTAAATACTAGATATTCCATCAATTACATACCTCAAGATCTGGAAATCCACGGCGTAATATCAATGATCCTGATTAAACCCCTTAGGAAGTGGTTCCAGTTCCTCATCATTTTCATCGGATCGGTCACTTCTTCCACTTGTTTCCCCAATTTCTTGAATGGTGGCACCAATTATCTCTGAGGGCTCTTCTGCATATATTGGATGTACTGCACAACATTTCAGTTTGGTGCAACCGGCGTTGTAGGATTTGAACTCAATTGAGATATCTAAGTAGCCATTGTCACTAATAGGTAGCTTCTTGGGGTTTAGAAATGAGGAATAAAATGAAGAAAATGAACAATACCCTAGAAACATGTGCTCCGAGTCCATGAATTGGCTGTGGCTTGTTGCTTTAAAATATGTGGGGTAATACTGAAGGCTATCGTCTATTCTGATATGATGATAGATTATACCAAAATCACAACAAACATCGTGCCGATACCGCTCACCTCTTACATATCCTTCAAACCCCAAAACAGCACATAATGCAATTCCCATGATCTTCCTATTAACCAAATCATTTCGAAGCACTTGAATATTTACAGAAGATTCAGGACTTTGGTAGCTGAACCATTCAGGAATTTTATTTCCAAGTACAAAAATCCTGGATGCATTTGATGATTTTCCAAATCCCTGTAACGTAAATAAATATAGTTGTTATTTGTAATGTGAGAAAGATGAGTGGGAAGAGTGTATTAAGATTTAAGAGAGAAATAACCTTTTCTTTACGCTGCATTATTCGTAGTGACTCTTCAAAAACATTGCTGACCGCCTCCAGACTTAAGGAATTAGTAAATATGAAACTAATGGGGTGCAGAAATTCAGATGCATCTGGTAGGCACAGCTGATCGCAATCCATTGCTCCCAAACATCTTAGACTTTCTGGAAACTCTGGTAATGATCGAAGCATTTTGCAATGACTTAATGATAGAAATTCCAACTTAGAAAGTTGCTTGATGCTTTTGGGTAGACTCTCAAACATGTTTCCACACAGCGCTAAATCTTTCAATGAGGATAAACAGCCAATATCTTCCGGAATTTCCATTAGGCTGCAGTTTTTAGAATGTAGTTTTCGTAAAGAGTGTAAACCCGATAAAAGAGGTAATCTTGTCAAACCACTGCATCTAGAATAATCTAGATCTTCAAGGTTCTCCAGACGTGTGATGGAAAATGGTAGTTGACCTATGGCAGATCCCGAAACACAGAGACGCTTCAATGATTTTAAATTTCCCAAGTTCTCTGGCAATTTGCCCAGTTTTGAGCAATTGCAAACATCGAGCACTTCTAGAGATGACAAATTACAAATGCTACTTGGAAGGATCTCTAGATTTTCGAAATTAATCAATGTTTGTTTTTGAAGCCCATTCAGATGTTCAATTGAAGGGGGTAGCACTTTAATTGGCATTCCTAAGTATAGAGTTTTCAAAAATTCCATGGTCTCCAAGATTTCTGGAAAAGTCTCAAGTTGGGAGCAATTCTCAAGTTTTAGAGTAGAAAGTGATTTCAATTTACAAATGCTTGTTGAAATATGCTTGAGCCTTGTGCATCCTGATAGATCTAACTTAGTAAGATTGGTTAGACTCTGAATTGATGAGGGAACTTCCTCTATCGCAGTCCCTTGCAAATTCAACGTTTCTATCGCAGTCCCTGAAATCAGAGGAAATTTTGTGACATTAATGCAGTAACTCAGATTTAATTTCCGAAGGTTGTTGTGTTGCTGAACAGAGGAGGTGAAGTCAACCAAGCTACTGCACGATGAAAGATCTAACTTCTCGAGTGAGGGGAAATATGTGAGGTTTGGAATCCCAGTGAGACATGAACAGTAGCTCAGATCTAATTTCCGAAGGTTGTGTTGCTGAACAGAGGAGGTGAAGTCAACCAAGCTACTGCACGATGAAAGATCTAACTTCTCGAGCGAGGGGAAATATGAGAGGTTTGGAATCCTAGTGAGACATGAACAGCCACTCAGATAAAAATCCCGAAGGTTGTTGAGTTGTTGAACAGGGGAGGTTAAGTCAACCAAGCTACTGCAACATGAAAGATTTAACTTCTCGAGCGAGGGGAAATATGAGAGGTTTGGAATCCTAGTGAGACATGAACAGCCACTCAGATAAATATCCCGAAGTTTGTTGAGTTGTTGAACAGGGGAGGTTAAGTCAACCAAGCTATAGCAGCCGCCAAGATCTAACTCCTCAAGCACGGGGAAATCCGAGAGGTTTGGAATCCTAGTGAGATGTGTACATTTGAAAAGAATAAGCCATTTTAAATTTGGAAATTCTGGAGTACCCTGTATGTTAAAAAAAAAAAAAATTAATAAAATGACTGGAATAAATAATAATTGTTGTGTAAAGTATACAAAATATATTAGAAAAATGAAACATATGATCAAAGATTAAATTATACCTTAGTTCCTTCCCAGAATTGTTCAATATTGCTACAAGAAAGATCAAGTTTAACGAGCTGCTTTCGATTAAAATCTGATGGCAGCGCTCTCAAAGGATAACCATACCAATAGAGAACCATTAGTTTATTTGGGAGACAATTTAAACCTTTGGAAAGGTGCACTTTGTGGGAAAAAAACATAGAATGAAATATGAGAAATCTGAGATTACACATGTTATCGAAGACTTGGGGACTCAAATCTCTATCCTCATCCTCTAGACCATACATAACTAAGGATATCACTTCAACTGCATCAGTCCCCTGACAACCAAAAGTTAAGTTCATAAGTTATAGCATAAAATGCAAAAAAGACTAGACAAATTAAAAAGTTTACAGGTTTGATTTTGTTAAGAGCAAACTTCCTCTCCAAAAGGAATCATCTACCGCCAAATCACGTAGTAGTAAATGTGCAGTGAATATTCAAGAACGTTTTACCTCTGTTTGCGTTTTTTAGCGAGTGAGGATTTAATAGTGGAGCATGGTACAAGAATATGAATCACGTGTGAGCGTGAGAGAGAACAAAGAAGAAGTGAATGAGTGATTGAATTTTCTTGTGTAGTGGTGACTGGAAACACAATACTATATTTTTTTTTAATGCTAGAAACACAATACTCTAGTAAAGACAAACTGTAGCAAGTGCTGCATACTACAGAATAATTATTAAGACATCAATTTTATTGGGGGACATCTATTGTAAAAGCAATACAAAATATACTTACAGTATTGTTCTTCAGTATCTGAATAACATCATCTTGCTCCCACAGCCTGCTGCGCTTGCCTAGTATTTTAGGGGATTCTCTGCGAACTATTTCTCTACCCATTTCTTGCAGTAATTCATGCATTTCCACCTCTTCCTCGTCTATTGTTACCAGTGACTTGGCAATAAGGACACTCAAAGAGTACTTATCTAGTATTTTTAACTTTTCTTCAGCATAAAAACCATGTTGTTGATAAAGATGTTTAAAACATGCAATGTCAAGAAATAAACTCTGCTGTTCCTCATTTAAAGAAATATTAGATCTCCTATAGCTCTAGCTAGAATGCCTAATTCAATCACTTCTCTTGCAGACCCTTGCAATTCGAATCCTGCCCTGCTATTGAGTGCCCTCCTAGACTGACAGCTGCAGCTTAGCCACCGCTTACAGCTGAAAACTGGTATACAATTGACGACTGAGCAAACTCGGCTAAAGTGGTCCTATATCTTGGATTTTAGCCATAAGCATTAGCCTACTAGTTCCCTCCTTACGATCGAAGCGCCCTCACTGCCTGCTACAGATGCTTGCTATACGCTATCCCGCCCATCCAGATAGGAATGGGAACGCATCCTCTGATACCTCCGCTCGCAGCTTTGAAGCCTAAGTTTCGCCGGCTGACAACCTTATTTACAATCACGGCCGCGGATACAGCAGACTTTACATCGTCTGTTTCATCGTCTGCATCCATTATTGCTGCTTGAAGAAGATAGACTGAATGCTGAATGGGCCGGTACGCCAGCAAGAAAGGAAAGCCTGGCACGATCGACAATTACGATAAAAGATTGGTGTGGAGGGCTGTGTGGTTCTTCAATATGCAGACTATATTCAACCAGGAAAGTGGAAGACTAAGTGGCTAGGACCTTTCCAGGTTCAGTCTTTCTTATAAAAGAAAATGGGGCAGTTCACCTGCAAGACTTTCCAGGAAAAAAAATGCCTTCCCGGATCAAAACGAAAGCGTGGTCTTTCAGAGATTCGGGCAGAAACAGGTAGAAGGAACCAAGAAGGAAGAGCAAGAGAGATGTAGACCTTCCACAGCGCCAAAGCCAAGAGGTTTCAATGACTCAAGCCGATGAGGGAGTGGAGGTATATGAGCAAGAATGATATCGGGAATACGGATCCATCTCACCGGGTAGATGATCCGAGGAAAGAAGAAATAAGCGAACAGTGGAGTGAAGAAGTTGACTGCCCACTCGAGTAATTCATGCTTAAATGGCCAAAGGCGAGATAGAAACTCATTTTGAGTCATACCATCCGCGGCATGGCTCGATCCCACACGCATAGAGAGAATATATCCCACTCCATGCGGTGTAGGGGAGTCCATAACTTGCGACTCTTGCCAGAAGTCACACTCCTAACAGGAGAAGACGACCATTGAGGTAACCACCTGAAGCCAACATCCACAGGAATGGTGAACATAACAGGTGCGTACCTTTCAGCAAGCGAAATACACTTGTCTCTGAGCTCCCCCAGTACTCTATCGGGGGGGCTCGTTGACGATAACCAAACCCCTGTCTTTTCAACGAGTGGATGGGAGGAAATTTGCTTCTTCGCTAACCTTTGCGAAAGCTCTTTCTTCGCGCTCTTTTTAATCTAAGTTCTATTCGTCCTCGGGCACTCTTCCAACTTCAAGAAAACGATCTGATGTCTATATGCTTAACACATGAAATTGGCCTTGGCTAGAATAGCTAATAGGCGGGTAGATTGGTTGTCATACCCCTGTCTTTCCTCTTTCTTACTTCCGAGTTGGTGAGTCACTTGCTAGTGTCGACATAAGCACTTTCTCGGTTATAACTGTCTCTAGAATAGCTAATAGGCTTGCCTTGTGGCGAACTAGACTGAAAATTGATTATATAAAGAGGAGTTGTGTCTTTCTTCAAAAGAGTCAGATAGTGGATCGAGAAACCTCCGCCCAATAGAGCCTAGCCCGAGAGAGGTAGGGTACTTATCTTACCTTTCCTGTGTGGACCGAAATGGTCCCGCGAAGCCGATCACTCACTAATAGCTACTACCAGATAAGCATAGGATAAGTAGTAACTACCTATAGCAGACTGCTTTCACTGGCCTTAGAGAACTACCAGCACAGGAAGGAAGTAAAGCTACATACTACTGGAAAGAGATGGCTAGATATAAGGGATTCTAATTCATCCTAGCTTGATATAACCTTTAGGAAGGAGATTGCTAGTCCTATAGAGGATAGCCCGGAAATCAAGAACTAAGACCGAAAAGCAGATAACCATATAGAGGAGAATAGGTAGCTGCTCTTGAGCCACCAATAGAAGGTTAAAAGAAGGAAATATAATTCTCACTCATTAGTGCAATCTAATTCTATAGATAGCCGGAAGATATAATTCGTTATAAGGCATTCGAGCTTGCTCTATCCCTATAGAGAAGACGAGAAGACAAAAGAAGAGCGTCTGATACCTAGGGGAAGACTAACAACTAGTATGAAAAGATATAACTATATTCCCATTACATAAGCGTCCTGTTAGAACTAATAGAAGATTAGATAGAGACTTTCATGAATAAACAATCGGAAGCATTAGACGAAAGGATGCCTCACTCAATGGTAGATCTTATAATGGGAATAATTAGAAAGAGATTGCTAGATCTAATTGGTTCTAATCTCTCCTAGCTTGTTAGAAACCTATAGATGAGCAAGATGGAAAGAATATACTATACACTATAGGAGAGTCAAAGAATAGGCCTGTTGGAACTATATCAAGATTAGAATGACCTTGAAGCTTAGAGGACTTATCCCACTAACAGTAAAAAGAGAGCAGCGGAAACCAATCTTCCTTTATATCCAGTCTAAAGGAAGGAAGAGAGGACGTCTTAGCGCTAGCTAATCGTTGAATCTGAAAGCACTCCCTGATCGTAGACCAACCTAAGGAGGAAAAGAGAGCTTCTCTTAGAAACTTCTTACAGGTTTTTATCCCTTCAATCCTCATCAACTGCAAAGAGTCACTGCTGGCCTCCCTGAACCTAACCAAACTGAGAATGAGCTGTCCGCCCTCTTAACGGAGCAAGAGAATCATGAAAACCTTCAGGGAATGCCCTCGATGGCCCAACTGAAAGAAGCCATCTTCGGGGTTGATCCAGTTGAAGTTGTACGAGGCGATCCCCAGGTAGACCTTGAGAAGGTTATTGAACACGATCTGCTCGACTCCCCCTCCAGAGACAACTCGTTTGCCCCCAGCCTGATTCCAAATGAAGAAGAAGCCAGGCTCTCTCTTGAAATCTCTGAAAGCCAGCCTCCCATGGAGGTTGAGGATCAAGCTACCAATCCTCCGCCTGCCTCTCATTCCAGTCCCGCTGATACTGAGGAGCTTCATTTTGACGAAGAAGATCACTCCCTCAACAACCTCCCAGTAATCCAGGTGATTTTATCATATACGCCCTTTATCTCCTCTGTTTCATTCCTCTCGTATATCGTCGCTTAATGCTGGGTTTTCCAATTTGTCATGTCATTCCTCTTCCTCATTCGAATTTTCCTTTTCCCATTTTTCGACTCTTTCAGTTAATTCCGCTTTGGCGTCCTGCGCCGAGGTGATAATGCTATCTTCTAGTTGTCCCGCTGTCACGGTTCGTGGATCGGTTAAAATCTCAGTTATCGTTTGAACGATCTTCCTTATAATAAGCAAGTAAACTCCCTTCTTTTTTGTTCATTTCTCAAGGGTCGAGTGCTCCTGCCCTTTTCCTCTTTAGGGCTCCTACTGCTGCCCGGTTCTTTTTTCATTTTTGAATCGGAACAG